>OX596203.1:11163470-11763470 GCA_951394215.1 Glyphodes perspectalis | reverse complement strand
GTAGGCAGAGTCAAAGGGGCAGAAAGCCCCATTAACCACATTTAGCCAAAAATAAAATTGGGCAATGTTAAATGGTAAATTGTAAAAAAAGTGCTTAGCATGTCGTCTACACAATCACATACCCAAAAGCCGATATGCTATAAGTCACCTTTTACGACACGCTAGGCAAGAACCACAGTTGGCACATTCTTTTTAAGTCCCAGACCAACATGGGACACACATTTAAGTGTATAAATCGTTAAGCGATCAAGCTGTGAATATGTAACCAACAAACACACTTACTTTATCATATTCTATCAACATTAAGTAATTGTTGACATTGAATATAATACAAATATATTTTTCAAATATGTTAATAATACAATTAAAAGTTAATTTGTTTAAAATCTATGAAATGGAAGCGCCGACCTTGATGGTCCAGTGATTTACGTGATAGACCGAAGTGCGGAAGATATCAGATACGATCTCTTTCGGGTCAATATAAAAAAAAAAACAGTTAGCTTAGAAATAACATTTACTTTACTTTGTTTGTCAGAAAGACTTAGTCCATTTCGTATGTAATCAGCACAAGGAAAGACTTAGCTTGATAGTAATTTCAAGCTCTACTCATGTGTATTTTTGACGAGTTTAACAGAGAGTTCTACGCCTATTTGCGTCTTAATTAGGCCTTCAATAGATAAGGCGTGATAAAACAGTAAGTGAAGTTGGTTATTAAATTAATTGTCCGGTTTCACCGGCTAATTACGAAAAGTAGGCGTCATTCCGTCATTAACTGTAACACAGTTTATGTTTCCTAAATAGTTCGCCGCACCTATCGGAAACGATACAGATTAGGCAATTAAGTGTTTGATTTTAAAAATAATTCGTGACAAAAATTATATAAGTTGCAAGGCATCTAGACCGTTTATCTTCTATTTAGTAGTCAATGGCCGAAATATCAATTTATGGAATAAAAAAACTATGTAGGTATCGTATGCTGCTTTACTATAGAAATCATTATTAGGTACAGTAAAAGCTTTCATAAATAAATATTTTTTTTGCCGACATACAAATTTAAAAGAAAACCAACACAGATAATATACACATTTTTGCGGTATTAACGGATCCATCCTCGACGTTATTTTAAAAGAGTCGTAAGAGGACATTTTGATATATATAAAAAAAAAAATCGCAAATGTACATACGTAACGTATTCATAAAGATCATTCCACACAACACATTAAATTGTGCTCGGTCCAGACAATTTGCATAAATTGATCGGGCGGTGTCGCGCAGAGGTGCGCGGCCGTCGCCTGCGCGGGCGCAGTCGCGCGCCCAACCGACCGACTGATACACGTTCCACCGCAATGCTTAATTACATCCTCGCCTCTCGCAATTGCACGACAATTTAACACTTTTACAAGCCAATTGCTCATTGGAACAGTCGATGACGCGACGCGACCGCCGCCTGAACGGAGTCCTGTGGTTAAGTTACATGTTATAGTGATCTCGTGTTTTCCTAGTCATCATGCGACAGAGGTATCAGCTGAAGCACAGACCGTACGTATTGTTTGAGCTTGAGATAAGCTTGTGACCAATTGAAATGCGCGGCCAATCTGCTTGTAGACAATGGTAGAAAGTGCGCGTGAGTTGAATCTGCGCTCAAAATGCCCAAGTTGTTTGAAACAATAGCGTTCTGAGCGCATCGATGTTGATAAGATCTATTTATAGGGGACTCGGTTTGAATGCATTTGAAACAGATTCTGCTTGAGATAAGATAGCGTGCTGTGGAGAAAAATTGCTTTATTTGACTAGGGCCTCAATTTATAATGATAAAAGGATTACACAGATGTACATTTCCAACATATTTAAGCATGTAGGAGTATTGATGTCTCGATTTCAAAACCTTTCTCGTTTTTTAACTAGTTCCCACTTAATATATCGCATGTGTTGATATGAACGCGTTACGGAATGTTTTTTTTTTCAATTTAGTTTCCCCTAAAGAGTATAGTTTTCTTTCCGAAGATTTATGATATTACATCAGAAACACCTCTAACAGTTACTATGTAGACCAATATGTATATAGAATGTACAAAGCACACTTGCCATTTATAATATCAGTCGGGATGTAGGTAATCATCTTTTGAAGCTACCAGTTACCTCCGTATGCATATTGCACTTTAAAAATAGCGCACTACGTAATATTCAATGTCCTTCAACACAATATTTTTTAATGCGAGTACGTTCTGCTGTGTGCGTTTACCCGAGACCGGCTGGCTAAACCGAATTTGGTGGGGTACACAAAAACTGACACAATGGCGATACATCATTACGTAACCCACACAAGGTGCTTGTAATTCTGAAAGTCAGTACGCAGAAATATTGGAAATGCGGGATGTTTTATATGTACCGCCTTTGTATATATTTTATATAAAAGTGGTGTTGCTGTTTTCAGGGTTATCTATACTAATATATATAGCTGAAGATAATCTTACACTTTCGTTGTAATCATAATGTCACCTCCTACAGTCATTGATTGTATGATTTGGTTTAGAACATAAAAAAGTGTATATTACTCATGTATATTTTGACGCTGAAAAGAGTAACTACCAAGTTTCTTGTCGGTTTCTTCTCGGTAGAATCAGCATTCCGAACCGGTGGTAGATTCACATTGCTCTAAAGATTTTGTTAAATTGACGATCTATAAGTGCTTTTTTTTAGGCCTACATAAATAAAGACATTTTGAATTTTGAATTTTAATTTGAAGAGTTTGTTTGTTTGCTTGAACGCGCCAATAACAAAAACTACTGGTTAAAAAAAAAATGTGTTGTATAGTTAATTTATCAAGGAAGGCTATAGACTATATAACATTAACCATAAACGCGGGTGTAACCGCGGGCACAGCTAGTATTATATAAATGATAAGATAATAAGGCGTTATAAAGGCTTATTGAAGTCAACCTAAAGTTCTTAATTCTTAAAAAATGTATAATAGCATAGAAAATATTTGTTAACTGTACGCATTTATTGGAAAATGTGCAACAGTTTTAATAGTAATAGCAAAATCATAATTAATCCAACTATGAACGAGATATGGAATGTATCAGTACAACTTCACAAGTGTAAATTTTCTGTAAAAGTTATATCAGTTGTTGATTACAGGAAAGTAAAAAAAAACATATTGAACACTTCCCAATACCACGTGCATTCAATTTTACTTTCTTTTGTTTTGATTATATCCAATCGGTGCTGCAGACTTTGTTGGAACAAATAAACAATCAAATTAATATGGAGTTGCAGCATGACGAACGCTAAAAAAATTAAAACGGAAGATTCCGTGACTCCAACCGCCTCTTAAAAAGAGCTTAGCCGATATAACTATGCAGCGTGTAAGTCTAAACAAGTTTGCGTATGTTTTGTAATACGAAACATTGTTTGGCGGAAACTGGCCGGTACGTAAACTGTATTGTCGCCAACACGACGGCTAATGCGCGCTCCGCGGTAGCTGGAATCATTCAATTTTGTGACCGAAGTTTTTTTTTGTTTTCAGGTAAGTTTCCTGTTCTACTCAGCTTCGTAGTGGTTAAGTAAGATTTATATCGACTTAATATACCTACTTTCTCTTCTTTCACCTCGTCTTCTCCTATAACGCGGGGTTTATGCATAATGTCTTATTATTATCTATCTACCTTATTTTAAAAAAGAAATGAAATAAATTTATGATTTAGCTATCGGGTCCAAAAAGTATTTGTATAAAACATCACACCTGTAATCCCCGAAGGGGTACGCAGAGTCAAAGGGGCAGCAAGCCCCTTTAACTGCATTCAAACCAAAACTGGGCTGGGTTAGATCGAAAATTGTGAAAAAGTAGTGACAAGTGGCAGTCGCGTACACAATCACATACCCACAACCCTAAACCCAATATACCATCGCCTTTTATTATACAATATGCTAGACAAGGAACACTTTTGGCACATTATAAGACCCAGAGAAACATAAAAAATTTTGAGTTAAAGAAAATGAAATAGTTTTTGATGGAAACTAGATAGAATTCGAAGTGTATGTCTACACTAAATCACTTTCTACCTGACTCATGAATGCGGATAATGTTTAGGTATACCAGAAGCTTTATAGCTGCGAGTAGTTATCATGATGACGCTATATTTATCTTTAGATAAGGTGACTGTACATAATTTAGATGCAAAATTAGTTCTAGTTCTCTTAACTTCACTGAATGCTCGTATGTTATTCTTTATTTCTTCCTCTGCGACAAACACGTAAGTAGACTACTTAAGTCTAAGTCACAGTAATTTACTTTTAACCTAAAATGCGATGTGCATTTTCTCTGACACAACTTTTTGCGTAGTCCGGTAACATCCGTATAGCTTTTACAAACTTTTCTCGTATCAAAAGGGGGTTCTGGTCTCCCCCACTTGCTGTCTTTTAACGCTTCGACGATACAAGCTGATATTAAAAAAGAAATAAAACGATTGATCTCCGTATTTATTGTTAAACTGACATTTGTAGCAGACAAACAAAAGCGTCATATCGTTAGTTTCGCACAAGTGGCCTTAATTGTTAGCGCGACGTGCAACGAACAACCAATTGATCTATGCATATTTATCAAATTATCTCTCAAAATAGCAGTGTGGCTGTGGACTATTTAGGTTAGTAGCAAATTAATTGACGACTAGGTATTTTGCCTGAATTGTGGCTGTTCCCTTCTCTTTCGTAATTCGTTTGTATGCGCCGAAAATACATTGCGAAGAAAACAGAGAGCGTTAAATTTAGACCATTTTTGTCAACTTTGTATTTAGTGAATTTTATTTTATACTAGAAGCGTCCCGCGGTTTCACCCGCGTAGTTCCTGTTCCCGTTAGGTTACGGGGATAAAATATAGCCTTTATTACTCGCTGATAAGGTAGTATTCCAGCTTCCAGTTTATGTAGTTTCGGAGCCTATTCAATTCAAACAAACGATAAAATGTGTCTTCTTTATAATATTATTATAGACTAGCTGTCTCAGCGATCTTCGCATCGCCCCGTTCTCGAGGTAAAAATGGAGAGAGAAAAGTACTTTACGACCTATTCTCCTACATGCCTACCAAAAATAACCAATAAAAAAAATATATCAATCAGTGAAGCCGTTTCGAAGGAGTTCTCACACAAAAACCATGACTCAAGATTTTGATATATACAATTTGGCGTTTTGATTCTGATTTCAGATCTTAAAACACATTTTATATAAAAAATAATGTCAAGTTACCTACCTCGGAACAAAATATGTCCTGAGGTAAAATATGTACTAACTCTTAGTTACATAAAAAGGTACAGATAAGCAGCAGTTTATCAACGGTCGATCAATTTAGAAGGTTGACGGTTGCCGACTGTTGTTGACAGTTGCCGACCGGAGGCTTAGCGGGCCGCTGACATGATGTCTCTTCTCTGATGATCACTTGTGTTATATGTATCTAGAAGTGATTTTCCTAACATTATCCTATCGTATTATTACACAAAAACTAATTGTTACAAATAATGAATTATAATCCAAAAAAACAATTTTTTAAAATTATCTAACAATAACATAATTTTTTTTCAATCTAACCCAGCCCATTTTTATTTTTGGCTGAATGTGGTTAAAGGGGCCTGCTGTCCCTTTGACTCTGCCTACCCCTTCGGGGATTATGAGCAAGATGTTATGTTATGATAATAACATAATTTTTTTTTGGAATTAGCAAGAAAACATACATTCGATTTATATTTTCTATAACGATTCTCACTTTGGCCTTGAAGCTGAAATTATTCGTGTCCAATGCAAATATCCCGAATAAAATTTCGATGAATCAAGAGCGAGTTCGCTCAATTCTGCATATTACCTCGTATGTGCTCTAATTCGATGTACAAAGGCAATAAGAATATTACATTTGTGCGTGAAAGCGTTGGGGAAGAACGAAAAAAGAAAATCGAGTTACGTTATGTATACAAGAACAAACTTATGACTCCATGATGAGTGTGCTCAACAGGGTAATAAAGTAAAAGTTTGTGTGGGAATTTATATTTTACATCGATGTTTTGACCTGTTCCTAGACATTACGAGTCTATTATTGGATCTAGATTAGGGAATATGTTCAAACTGCGTTATCTCAAGCTGGTTTCATCTGGTTGTTTTAATCCATTGTAGAGCATTTTTAGTCGTCCTCAGATTTTTTACAAATCCAAAAATCATACCGTAAATAATAAAATAAGTATTACCATATATCAGTGTTTAAAATTATCACATGCATTAATATGATTTTCAATGTCAGTTATTCCCTTCAAGAAACAATAATATCCTTTAATTCAGCATCATGGTTATCTTGATTTAAGGATCATATTCATTGAACACCAATACCCAGTATTCATTGCACCCGATCTTTGCAATTGGCAGAGAAAGTTCCAGAAATGGGTTTTATAAAGATGTGACCCACTTATTTGATAACACAGACCTTGGCAAAGATTCGATCCGGTTATTGTTATGTCAACGAAGTCAGATGCACGTTGTATTGGCGGAATGCTTAGAATATGTTCATACACTATGTTGTATATCTTACCTATAGATATTTAAACAAGCAAGAGAAGAATGAAAAGGATTATTAATGTTGAAGAAGCAAGTGAGGTTTGTAAGGACCGTGCCATATGGTGTTCGGTTCTCTCTGCCTACCCTGCTAGGGATGGGGCGTGATGTTTAGTTAGCCAAGAACCACAAAAAAATTACATTCAATTATGTAGAGTCGACAAACTAATACTTATTTTTAAATTTTGTTCATCGAAATTCAAATTTCTTAGTCAATATGGTAAGCAGTCCAATAATAATAATGTTAATATGACGTAAAGGACAATTTACCATATACTTCCCTTAAATAAGGTGGTACGCATACTGTAATACTGAAATTATGTTTTCATATACAAAACAACATGTCTCGTATTCAAACATATGAAGCTCATTGTAAAACAATCCACTTATTGCTTATTCATTATTCTGTACAGCTTTTATTTTACGAGTTTCCTCATACCACGGGTAGTATTTAAGACGGGCATATAGCTTTATATGTAGGTAACAGATATCCGTTACTCGCAGACGCTCCCACCTTATACTGTAAACATGAGTGTTTCAACTAAAATTTCACTAAATAGGATACGAATATTTACAAAAAACGTTTTACAACGTATCAACTAGATTCACATAGAATGGTGGAGAGAATAAATTACCTAATAAACGTTTTCCAGTAGCTGCAACCAGCTGCATCCATTACAACATATTGGAATCTTAATGAACCCGACAAGTGTTGATCGCTTAACATGCATAATTAATAATTAGTTTGTCTATTTGTATGTTGGCTTGTTCAGCAGATTTCCGTTGGCACTCGTAAAATTCGTAGCGACGGTAATAACTCCTGGTTAATTCGTTATTATCATTATCCTGTCTGTCTGTGCGTTGTGCTTGACGCAGTAATTGAATATCCTGGCCAGCTCTCCCCGTTCCGATGTTTCCTTGATTACAGGATATTTAGTAATACTCCGGCATGTCTAATAATAAGATAGGTTATGTATTAGTTAATTTCACGTGTCTTGAATAATTTTGCAAGGGATTTTATTCTAATTAATAGCCTAATATGCAAACGTAAGTTTTGTTAGTCTTCTGCATCTAAACTCTTAACTACACCGTAAAATTTTGTCATATAAGTTGTCAGAGTAGAATAATTTATATAGGGTAATTTTCTTAAAGAAAATGTCCACTTACTCTTTCCAAGGGTTAAAAAACATATAACATATGCAAGCAAAAGTATTTTATAATAAAAAAATGGTTTAAATAAAATCATATATCTACCTAAATTAACATGTGGTTTAGAGTATTATTAAGCACATTATATTGTCTAACAAATATCAATCAATGGAAAAAAAATGATTATAATCATATAAGCTTTCATTTCCATATTGAATATGTATGATGAAATATTTATATATATAAGTATATGTAAGAATCAAGACCAATGATATTGTAGACTCAGTACGCACAAGTCCTTTGTCATTGAGTACACAATGACGGGAAACTGGTACAATAAACGACCAGTACGAATTGGTTTGTACGAACTCAAATAGTCAATTGCCCTTCTTTTACAATCCGCCATCTTCTTTGTCTGCAAACCGAGTGCTAAATGTTTTCTCATCACTTAAATTGTAGCAAGGATAAGGCTTTTTATATTTTTCTGCGCCAAGAACAAATACGTCTTAAAAGAGGTTTTGAAAACAAATCAACGTACAATTTGTATGGTCTCATATCTAGTAGTGATCTCTTGCAGATAACGGGAAAATATAATAGCATTTAATAGTTAAATATATTATTTAAAGGAATGTTGTTAAAAAAAATATTGAATTTGGATGCTCTAAAATGTGGAAAATTTATCTAAAGATTCCCGTAGTCCATTTTAGATCACAATTTGTGATGTAACAGACACTTGATTTTCTTTTTGGTTATTATGAGCTGGTTTCTGAATCTTTCGCCGAGAATTTCTCTGTTGAGGGCTTCTCAACAATCTGCATAATTTTAGCATCTTGTTAAATATATTTTTTGAGCCTTTCCGAACAAACGATCCTTAAATAAGAAACATGTAAAGCTAATCTAATTTCTGCGGCCACATCGAAACTTAGCAACCAAAGCTTGCGCCTGCGCCGCTCGCCGCGGGAATGCGGAACGCAGATAGACCCAACCGCGAGTAAGAGGCCGACTTGTTCAGCCTGTCCCGACTAATGTTGCGATAATTATAACCAACATATATACTTACCTTGACGCTTGAAATCCCCGAAGGAGTAGGCATAGTCCAAGTAGCGATAAGCTCTTTAAACGATATAGGTATACCCAACATTAAAAATTGAATTGAGTAGTAGTTATACAATTTTTTTAAAAAGTAACAATGGGCTTACTCGTCGCTTGCAGCATCAGAAGTCGCTTTTTACGACATGCTAGGCAAAGAACGCAGTAAAAACATTATTTTTGGGTTCCATAGAACACGAGATACGTTAATTATTACTTAAGGAAATCATATTACGCAAAATCGTATCGTAAGTTGCTCTAAGAATGCGGGTCATCTAACGCAGCGAAACGTTAAGACTTGACGTCATAAAGCATGCACTTTACAACGCATGCGCGTTTGCATGCAGAGTGTTATTGAATATTTAAGTAGCTCTTGATTAGTGTTTTGATTCAATGAAATGCGTACAAGTTCAACTGGAATTTGAAAATTAGGTATACGAAAATTAAAATTCTCTCTTTGTATTAATTATTATAATTAAATAATGTCGGTGAAATATAAAGTTTTCAATTAAATAGCTCTAAAGCGTATTCAGCCTTCTGTACCCCTCAGGCCGTTTAAATTCAAAATAATTGTGACAATCGCTTGGTCTTGTGGTTAGAAACACCGGGTATTAAACTAAAGGACGCGATCAACTCCCGCTAGGGGTAATAAATACAAGTTGGTGGAATCATAGCCACAATAATCTCGTAGTTTCTTCGTTATATACTAGAAGTAAACATCTTTGGAATCGATTTTTTGAAGGCTGACATAACAATAATTATGACAGATATTTAACAGATCAGACTATTAAAACATAATCCAATTAACAGACATGTGTATCAATTATGTCCATTGCAGTATACGGCCGTATCGCCTCATCAATCGCCACCGAATAATCGCTCAGTATACAGTTCGGTCACAGTTATTCACCGTAGTATAACAGGTTCTCGACAAACCTGACAGATGAAATTGAGCGTGAAAGGCGCACTACATTGCGACAAGGCTGATGGATTAAACTGGTGTATCATTACCAAATATTGACACAGTTTTCCGTTAGTGGACGGAGGGGCAGACAAAAGAATTGTTTGGCCAAAATGTTATTATATAACAAAGTAAATATGTACACTACTATTATAAAGAAGAAAGATTTGATTATTTGTTTGCATGGAATAGGCTCCGAAACTATTGTACCGATTTGAAAAACTCTTTCCCTAATAGAAAGCTACTTTATCAGGGAGTAACAAAGGCTATATTTTGTCCCCGTATTCCCACGGGAACGGGAGCTATGCGAGTGAAACTGCAGGCCCTGCTATAACGAATATACCCGAAAACTACTGGATTCCAAAAAATCTCTCATTATTAGAATTCTACATTATTCTTGAGTATTTAACTAAGATATTTCAATTGTATTTTACATAAAAAAAAACAACTTTAAGCAGCAATGTCTCCTGTGATTTTTGGTGTCGTAAAGAAGCTCTCTGTTAAGTGTTGTCATTACAAAATAACTGATTGTAATACAATTTTTCCTTAAATACATAGTTTCGAATTCTGAGAAAGCACTTAAATCTTATTAGATCACTTTTTATCCCGGAAAAAAATATAGATCCATGGGATGCATAATAGTCTCTTATAGATTATATTAGATAGTTATTGATTCGAATGACTTCCATTGCTAGTAATCTATAATTATTAGTATCGATAGATATAGTTTAGATTTGTACAAAGTAGTATTCCCCACGACGTATGCTCTTATAAATAGTTAGATTAGAATATCCACTCAATTGATTATTTCCTCCGCTTACATTATAATACGAATGATTGACTACATTGAAAAGAAGGTTATTCATAAACGAAAAATGGTGAGCACCAGAGAGTGTGCACAACAATCAAGATATTGACGCCGTTCACAATGCGTTATTAGATACTAGCTTTTTCCCGCGACTTTACTCGAGTGTTACATCGATCAAACATAGCCTATATGTTATTCGGGTGTATAAGCTATATTATTGTAAAGTTTAATTAAAATCCATTTTGCAGTTTTTATGTAACAAACATCCATACATCCTCACAACCTTTCGCGTTTATAATATTAGTAGGATCAACTCTTTAAGACCATGTGATATCATAAAAGCTGACTATTATGATTACATTAACAAAAGATTTTTATCTAATTTTAACTGTAATTTTTAGAAACGATGCATTAAGTTAAAATTACAGCGAAAATAATATAAAAATAAATACATTACGTCGTCAAATTAATATTTTGACAGTCATCAAAACAGTATCTCATCTGACCAAAATTATGCTATTTTCTAGTCAGGTGATTTTATTAATAGTCGAATGATATCTTGGTTCAAACCAATCCCTCACCAAAAATATGTTTATTTCATATAAAATAGACAGGATCTATCTACCTCTGTTTCATGATAATAAGGATCATGATTTTTCTTGACTTGATTATTTTAAGGTATGCATATTCCGGGTCCTCTACTGGAAACAAAGCTCTTAAAAGATCGTTAAACAGGCGATTTTTTTCGACTCCAGAGCTAATCTCGACGTGTATTACAAAGGCAATAAAAATAATGTAAATGTAAAGTAAACTCAGTGTAACATTTCGCGTTCGTCTCGCGGCCAGCCACTGTGTAATTTATTCAAGAGCGTTACCTCACACGGTAATAAGTTTTTCAGACAACAGATCTATGTCACTGTGCAAAATGTGAATTACAGCACTAATATCTTCGGACCGACACACACGACCGGTGTTTTTACAAAGTATTCCATTAAAACTGTATTTCGCGGTTGATTTATTACGTTGGTTTACGTAAGATTTCCGTAAATTAACCGTATGCAGGTGAATTTACTACAAACTGCTTATGTAAGTTTTTAACGAATTGGACTTATTAAAAAGGCAATACTCACACAACAGGGAAGTTCTAATTTTTATTGATAAATAAACAAAAAAATCATATGATACAATCCTTACGGCTTGATATTAAAAAAAAAATCAGTCGAATTGAGAACCTCCTCCTTTTTTTTTGAAGTCAGTTAAAGAAAGAAAGCGGCAGGACAATACGATTTATTATTTACAAATACCCGGAGACTTTACTTCAATAAAAAAATTCAATGTGACTCACTTCATCCAGAATGTTACTTGACATTTAAGTAAGGCAGATTTATAGACTGAATGAATGAATATGGTTATTGGATTTCGGTTGAAGTTACATTTGAGACGTTCATTATAGTGAGTGATCACCGTTATCTAGGACTTTATTCCCTAATAAGATTGCACCCGCATAATCAATCCTGAGAAGGGGGAATCCTCAAATTATGCACTTCGTAGTTAATGTCGCCAATTTCTGAAGGTGGCAAACAAGTGTCCTTGATTTAAGAGGCTGTATCACCAGTTGGTGAGAATTCCCTTGAGATCATTCCTAAGAAGACTTTTGAAGTCTTAGTCCCCAGCTCCCCTATTAACGGAAACCGTAGGTGTCAAACTATGTAGATATATTCAAGTCAAAGTCAAAGTCAAAGTCAAAATATTCTTTATTTATATAGGTTTCAAGGAAACACTTATAAATCGTCAAATACAGGTAAAGCCACAGCTATATGATTCTACCACCGGTTCGGAATGTTGTATCTACCGAGAAGAATCCGGCAAGAAACTCGGTAGTTACTCTTTTCAATACAATTTATACAAGGTGTATGAATCATAATTAACTCTGAACCACGTTTTAGTGTGGGCTTGTTGTAGAGTATCAAAATAAAAAAAATATAAATTACAACCAAAACCTTGACCAGACCAGAGCAGACCAGTCCCCAAGGGCGGCACCTGTCACATCTATTAGATATAGTCCTAAAATAACTTTGTATATAACACGATGTATGAAAGGTATATTTCACCGTGCGTTCTCAATTGTATGGTACATTGACGCGCACTCTCCCCCGTGTGTGCTCAATTAACAATTCAGCTGGAGTCGGCTCCGAGGACCGCGGCGCAAACAGCGTTTGTGCAAATGTGTCCCTGCTGCTTGCCTGTGCCTTCTGCTACATTACCCTCAGCGCGTGTGAATTTATGAGATATGTTTTTTTGGCAAGCGGTAGCGGTAAAACAGAGCTTGCTTAACCAGCAAGCTCTATTTTTACAAAGTCTATGTCAACTCTGTAAGATTCTAGCCAATCTAAAGGCTATAGTGGAACTTGCTTTAACAACTTTGCAGATAACCTAAAATGGACGAGTCTCCATGCCACCGAAATGCTTTAACTTATTCGGTCAGAAATCTAATCTAATCGGTTCGAAGTGCTGGGGTCTAAATCTGCATTCGAAATTCCTACTTTAAATGCACACATGCCATACTATGTGACTAGTTAAAAAAATATTTTAATTTGTTGTTATGTTTTTGACAAAATGAAAATTTTATTTTTGGTTAACTGCTATGCAGACCGTAATAAAATGAGTTCTTTTTAGTTGTTATAAGGTTATAGTAATCGTAAGGGGCAAGAGTCAAAGCGCATTTAACCACATTCAGCCGAAACAAAACTGGGCCGGGTAAGATGGTAACTTTTAAAAGAGTAGTGACAAGTGGCTAGCTTGTCGCTTACACAATCAAGTACCCAAAACCGATATAAGACTAGTGTTTACAACTGTACCTAACTCCGAGTAGTTAGATTGCCATGTATGGATTGATAATAGATACAATTGTATCGGTTATAGAATAGGCATGTAGTCATAAAACTAAATTGATAGCGTTTTATTGTTACTGAAGCAATTGGATTTATTGGCACATATAAAACTTTAATAATGTCAGGCAAATGTATAAACATGTTCTTTTTATAGTATTTGTATTTGCTTAAACATATGTAATTTAAATTTAAAAATCTTTGTAATTTACCTATGTTTAACAACCGATAACAGGAAATGGACGAACTACCTGCATTAAAAATGTTACTAATACACCAATACAACATATGAGAAATATGCAGTAAGGAATTTCAAGACTAAACATACCTATTTACATAGATACATTAAGTAAATGTAAAAACGAGCAAAGCGCCTATATATTTTAATAAAAAATAAGCTAGCACGAATTTGTATATTATGCTCTATTGAAAATTGTATTGAAAAATAACAATAAACATAACAATACCATCCAAAATAACTTACACGAGCATTGCATCGGCTATGAGATGTATTCACTCGAAAACATTTAATTACATTACCACGCACATGATGCTGATATAAAGTCGGAGAGAAATAATTTGTAAACATTCACTGGAATGTTTTCCTCATGGGGCCAGTCAGTGCTCATTTAAAACATAACATCACGCCCATAATCCCCGAATGGGTAGGCAGAGTTAAAGGGGCAGCCCCTTAAACCACATTCAGCCATAATTAAAACTGGGCTGAGTTAAATGGAAAATTGTAAAAAAGTAGTGATAAGTGGCTAACTTGTCGCCTACACAATCACACACCCAAACCCCATATACCATTAGTCGCCTTTTATGACATGCTAGATAAGAAACACAGTTGGCACATTATTTTTAAGTCCCAGACCAACATGGGACAATGGGCTAGGTTAAATGGAAAATTATGAAAAGTTAGTGACAAGTGGCTAGCTCGTCGCCTACACAATCACATATCCAAGACCCCATATACCATTAGTCGCCCTTTACGATATGCTTAGCAAGAAACATAGTTGGCACATTATTTTTTTGTGTCAGACCAACGGGACAATGTTGTCCCGTTGGTCTGACACGTATGGAGGCGTATAAAATTGAAATAGCCCATGTGGGCTATTTCAATTTTATACGCCTCCATATTTTTGTTATTCTACCACATCTATATACAATTGTGTCATGTTTTATGTCGATGCGGATATTCCTCACCGTCATTCAATATACTACGCCAACGTTGTTACTCTAATTATTTCAGTAAATTCATAATAGATAGTATCACGCCAGTTATTGGCATTTGGCAATCGGATTCCCAGAATTCTCTTGCAAACAATCGAGACGCGCTCAAGGTGGTCAGGAGGAAGAATGTGGCCGCTGGCACGGTTCGCCTTGTGGGACCTTGGAGCATACATACAGAACCAGAACTTGCACTTCGTACACTTTAATAGTGTGCTGTACAATAGTGCAGTCGGTTTTGTCATCATACCGGGTGTGCACTTAATGCTTTGTTGGTTGTGGAATCTTTGGTGAATTTGGGTAACTCAACAATCTATTACAGAAGTCACTTAGTAGAAATTGTTGATACACTAATAATGCAATAGTTTAATTAGATGTGCAGTTATAAAATCTTCACAAGATTCAGTCAAAGGTTCTTATGGTATTCCAATGGCGATGGCCAATTTGAAACTCCATGCACTACAGCAAAACGTAGGTTTGTAGCACGATTTGATCTTTATGACCTTGTGGTAGGTATTAATTTGTAACTGTTGTCTATCAGTTAGATTTAAGCTGCAACATGTGTCAACTTATTAACAATTAGCAATATGACGGCCTCGCCCGTTAGATTTAATTCGCCTGATGATTTATAACGTAGACGTTTTTTAAACTGGTTTTGATTGGCAGTTTGTACTGTTATAACGATTTGCGATGATTGGGAATGTGTGACATTTTTTAAATGTTTTATAACAAACGTAAATGAGCGTCAATGCTTTTTTTTATTAAGTTTCCTAACTATATTTTTATTGAAATAATATAGTTACTTTTATATGAGACATTGTTTTTATAGGTAATTTCGTGTCAAATTATAGAACGCGATGCAAGATAGATAGAAAAATCCGACAGAGACAGTTTATATTTACTTAAGTACTTTAAAACTGTCATATTTCGCTTTTATTTTTGATAACGAATGTTACGAAAATTATAAAATTTATTCTTTCATAATTCATTGATAACATAGATTGAAAAGATTAACTCACAATTATAGTCAATTACGAGACTATAAGGCGTTTAAACACTGTAATAGTTTATCAAACTACCGTCAATTACGGACGACAAGTAGACTTTAAAAATGCTAATGAGCATGTTTTGTCTTAATCGTTCACCAAATTGGTATGGTATTAGGCCATTACGTGGTCAGCTAGGTGTGGCCTGAAGCGAGTGGCGTCTTAGCCAATTCCTGGACCACGGAAAAGGTCAAAAGCCAGTTACCGGAGGCACAATCGAGAACGATGGCTGGCCGGTAGGGTTCACCCAAAATTCAAAATGCAAAAGTTCTTTGTTTAGGAAACACTGGAAAATTAATTGTTACTAACCTAACTAAGTATCTATCGTTATTTACTCTCTATCTCGAAGATAGTGATGTAATATTGTGATCAGGAAATGAATAGGTATGTTCGCGTATTATGATCTGATTCTTAAGTAAGTAAATAGATCGTTTGTGTTATGTGCCCAAATGTTCAAACATTTGGAAACTATATAGGATATTTTTTATATTAAAAATATAAAATCCCAATCAGATCGAATTTAGTGTAGGTACTTAGCTGCGGAAAAAGTTAAGATTATGATATTACATCATCATATTCCTAGCGTTATGTTCCATACTTAGTCAGGGTTAGCTTGGACCATGCACATTTATAATGACAAATTAAAAGCCCCTAGTACCTGCTGTGCAAGCCCTACGCTGCAGTCGATCGCTTGCGCAAACCGCATACGCATCTTTAAAGGCAGTGAAATACGGCGATAAGGCTTGGTGAAATTACTACAAATTCGCTTGTCAGCAACATGAGTAATGGTCTTCGAGATATGTTTGCATTATTGTGTAAAGTTTGTTTGTGAAAGCCAATTAAATGTTACACGTCTAGTATTTACGAGAACGTCACTTTTCATTACGATTGAACATTTCTTCTGGAAGAGGAACTTTTAGATTTCGTAAACCTGTTTGTTATATTAAAATGACTTCCTTTTAATCGAAAAAAATACTTATTATCATTGGGTAGGTATTCTCTATGTACTGTATGAACTCTTAAGCCAAATTAATAAAAATAACAATATAATATTAATTTAAAAATAGAATAGAACAATACCATAACATAACATAACATTAAAAATAATCTTAAGTAATTTGCTTTTGTAATAGTAGATTGTTTTTAAAATATGTTTATGGCTTGAAGTTAGGAGTTATTCTATTCTTCTTGGTTCTACGGGCACTGAAGATATTTTTTTACAACATTACAGAAACACTCAGTGGGTTTGAAGCGTGCCTAATCATGGCGTGGGGCAATGGGCAATGTGAGCATGTCTAATGTAATAGACGAAGATAGCTAGGCACCGTCGTAATACAAGCACTGACATGTGTCCTTGTTTAACAATGAACTTTATGATGGTGATATAAGGCTCAAATCCATAAACCACAATGAAACACATGTAATTTCATCCGGTGAGGGTTACATGTGTCTTGGTATACCTATCTATTGTTGTATATATGTTATGCTCAGTGTGTACATATTCTGATAAAATCGTACGTTATTCTTATTGCTAAATTTTTATCGTAATTTAATAAGTCTCCGATATCATTAATAAAATTACACTATTAAATTATTATACTCTAAAAGCTTGAATAACCTACTTCGATTAGAAACAAAAAATAAGAGTGATAGAAAAAATAAAGTATTTTGGGCTTTTATGATAAGTTGTATAAATCTCAAAGTAAAAAAAAACTTTTTTAACAACGGTTTGGCGTAATTTTTTGGAAAATTACGGTTCTACCAATTTAGGCGTAAGAGTTGAGACGCAATCAAATTTAAAACAGAAGATAAGACAATATCTTTAAAAAAATGCTCAAAATAGTGCTGTTCTTGTTTTATTTCCATTAAATAATTATTATTTTTTATCTCAAGTTTGGGGTAACGAGCTCTCATTTGGCAAGCGCAGTGATTACGCCAGTTCCCATGATTGTAATGATTTGATGATAAAGGCCTTTGCCCAGCGGCGTTTATATTATGCGTTAACAATACAGGGTGATGCTTCTGTAGTATCTGTATAATGCTAAAACCTTTTTCAAATGGATAAACATAATTGTTTGTACATAGTATTCTCGTTCTCATGGAATAAAAGTAATTTAAAAAAATATATATTCAGATAGATAGTTAATTCAGATATCAAAATTATTAAGCTATACGTACAATGTACAATTGTACATATTTAATAAAAAAATCTCTGTACCTGCTCTACTATTACTACTGTGCCTTCAGATTGTTAAGTAAGGTGCTTGTTTAGTATCTCTTTCTTTCTTATAGTCAAATAAATATGCAAAGGTTTCTTATTAAAATTAAAATATACAAAGACTTTTGTTATTGTAATGTATTTCAAATGCCTTAGTAAATTTGTTGAAATATGCTGAGCGGATACCTTTTAGGTACAACATAGTTTTTACTCTTTTTATGGTACAATGTTAACTATTATACATGTAAGTACCTATTAAACTGCCGAAATAATAGGCGCTGGTAACAAAAGTGTAACAAGTCAATCAAAAAAGCATAACCAATAGCTATTAAAAACATAGACAAAAAGGTATAAAAAAGTAAAAAAAAATATATAAAAGCCTAATGCAGACTTGCACATTACCTAATATAAGTTTTTTTTTGTTTTTCTTTCCTTGAATATCACTAGGTATTATAAAATTAAAAATATATTACTACAACAGCCTGTAGATGAATAACTTCAGTAATTTTATAATATTACAAACCCATAACAATGCAGTTGCCAAAAATTAGCTAACACTTCGCGTGCAATGGACACATTCTAGCTTGCACAATGAAATAGCTCTTTACGACACATGTCGAGATTAGGCTCTGGTCTAACCGAGGCAAATTCACTCGTGAATTTACGCACTTAAGTCAAATCCATGTTAATATTCATAAGAAATTCTCAAGTTTCACGTTCGATCAATTTCACTAAGTGTAATACTGGGATAATTAATTCAACGACTCATCAAACTGATTAACTGTTACAACTGAAGTAGAATTTTTAAAAAAGGTGAGTAGGTGTGTATTTATGCTACTAGATTAAGGAAAAATATTATTTTAATTTTCGGTTAGTGAGAGTACCGGTGACCCCAAAGCTCTTAAAGGCCGATGCCGATATGCAATATCATCCATAGGCGGTGGATTACTACTACACATGTATTAATTGACCCCCAAAATATTTTTTTTCGTAAACGCACCACAAAAATAAAAACAAGAAAAGAATTGGAATCTTTCGTTTCACTCGTCAAGCTCGATGGCGCATTCGGTAGTGACCCTGCCCCATGCGCCAAGAGTTGTGGGTTCGATCCCCACCCAGGACAAATATTCGTATGATGAATTCTTGTGTTTGTTCTGTGTCTGGGTGTTAATATCCAATATTTAAGTATATATTTGTTATACCACTGTTGATTCTGATATCCGTAACACAAGTGCTTAAGCTACTTACCTCGGAGTCAGATCAATGTATGTGATGTCGTTGGATATTTATTTATTTATTTATTCGATATGTACAAATTTCAATAAGGACCTTTTTATTCAAGTTGCAGCTCAAACAATGCATAAACTCGTTGTTTCCAGTTGTTTACAACGCAACACTACAATTAGCAATGTTAAAGAAATCCCAAGCGCTTTGTCCCGGATTGTACTTGCCCCGCTAACTTTGGCATCTACGAGTTCTGGAACATTGTTGTTCCATATTTACACAATGACGTAATTATACTTTGTGATGCAGTACAGTACTACACTGTTGGTGTAAATACAAAATAAAAACTTTAATAAACATTTGAATGTGTAGTAAATATCTTTAAATGTTTAACTGCATTTAAAAAATAATGTGCTTTGTTGGTGACTGCAACTAGTCTATATTAGATAATTTATACTGGAAAGATGTAAAATTCCAGGGGAAACTGCCATCCTGGTTACTAGCTTACTTGCTTTCGTTAACAGTGCAGAAATTCATAAATGAATATGACATTTCTTGTAATAACTGTTTGTTTAAGTATATCGTATTTTGTTAAGATTAGGTACGTAAACAATTTGAAATTTCATTATAAAAAAAAATAAAAAATAAATGCTGTTTGTTACTTACGATTTATTAACTTACATATCTAAGTAACTGTTTAAGTATCTACGACACATTTCACGGCCATTCAATTAAAATCTTTACGCAAGGTCACTCTGGTTGATTGTACAAAACAATTGTTATTACACTTCACATTGCAGTGCAAATTAGGAGCATAAAGTTGTCCCGGGCTTTGTCCGCGCCTCAGACTTGCTCCGGGGACTTGCGCGGAAAGTTCCGAAGCTCTAAAGGATTTCTAATTACTATTAAAAGTTTGCTTTGAATTAGCCCTGTCTTGACTTATTTGTAGTGCTGAGGCTTGGTAGAAAGATATACTGTAGCGTTTACCACGATAAGCTACATAATGTTATCACTGGTTACAAGATTAGTATAATTGTCGAAAATTAAGCACTGTATTGAGCATCTCGGATATCTGAAAGAAATTCAGTTCAAAATAAAAATTAAATGTATGTAATCCGATAAACTTTAATTTGTGTTCATTTGTGATGATAAATTTAGATCGTTTATATTGCTGATAAATTACGACTTATGCATAAGATATAAATGAGGCAAATCTCTTATTATCATAAATTAATTATCTATGCGCTATCTTCATATCTAAATTAATTTGTTCATATAATTTCGCTTTGAACTAAGTTTCAAATTAATCTTTAAAACTTCTGTTGCTAAAGCCAGCAAATTTACCTTTGCCTTTATGATAGAGATTGCAATGTACATTATAAATTTATTGATAAGCCCAAGTCTTGCTTTGAAAGCTGCAGCAATTTGCATTGGAAAGCTTAGATCTTCTCAGATTAAATTAAGTACAAGACCTTCTTGCTATTTTTATTGTTGTAAACATCTAACCAACATTTTATGTAAGTAAATACCAATCTTTAATATTTTCCTCATTTTATGTTTTATTGAAAAATTATAGCAGATTTAATCAACATACCTAATGAATTTTTACTTATTGCAGTTAATTATGTTTCGATAGAATTTCATGCGGGTATTAAATGAATCAAAATTATACAGAAATAAATATACAAAAATCTCGAACGGGTAGAGCTAACCCATAAAATAAATGAAATATCAAAGTTTATTATTAGTCTCTAGGTAAAAAGTTTTCTGGACTTATATGATATAGCAGCGTCCCGCGGTTTCATCCGCGTAGTTCCCCTTTCCGTAGGAATATGGGGATAAAATATAGCCTATGTTACTCGCTGATAAAGTAGCTTTTCATTGGTGAAATAATTTTTCAAATCGGTCTAGCAGTTTCGAAGCCCATTCAACTAACAATAAAATTTTTTCTCTTTATAATATTAGCATAGATATAGGATATTAATTGTACTACTATGTAGTACAACTATCGTATTTTGTTAATATCCTATATCCAGTGTCGATAAAAAATTATAGTAGGATTACCCATTAGAAAAGGTTGAGAATATTATAAAAATTAAAGGAAAAATAATTAACGGGGTTCCATCCTACTATATATTTTTTTAACTTTTTACGATTTTCAAATTTATCGACCCTGGTCTTTAGGTTTATGGCTGGTTTTGCTTTTGAGCTTAGAATGTATGATATAGAGACAGTATAGCAACTCGTCGTACAAAACGTTAGTCTTTATTCATTGAGCTACTATAGTTCACTAAATACCTACATCCTTACATGCACAGATTATAGGTAATCCAATTTATGCTGGCCTCGTCAGTATAGTACATATAATATGTCTCTGCCTGCAGCAACAACGTCTTGTGAGAGTTCATCTCGGCAAACTCAATTATGATTGACCCCTGATCCTCTAGAGCCAACTGGGCATGTCCTGTTCTCCCAACATTGATTGCTCGTATCCAGCTTGCAATATGAGCTGTACGACAACTTGCGAGTGCGGTTGAAATTAACGGCACGGTATAGTCTTCATCCGCACATCCATCTTGTTGCGTTCTATGCAAGTCTCTCACGAGTAACATTGTAGATTATATCTTCACTCATATTTGCATGTCACAACTGACAATTTAAATACTGTTGTTAGTTTCTATTTGGCTACATTTTGCAATCAATAAGTTGTTGCGTATCTTACAGGCGATTATTAAAATAATTGCGTTGTCTATTTTATTTATGCTGGGAACGGTCTTTACCATTTTCCCTAAGATCAGAAGTTGTGTGTTGTTGTAATACGACCAGTAAGTATCTTTAGAACACATTCTAATTTCTAGCCTGCATTAATTAGAACTTATATGGGGATTTTTCCTTTTTTGTTTCATAGGCTGGAATCAGCATCTAATTAGCAAGATATGTAGTTAATCGCTTTAGTCCACCCTAGTCGATTACTAACAAAAAAATTACAAAAAGCCTGCAAATATTGTACATATGTACAAAGTCTTTAAGTAAGGTGCTGGATCAGTTCTTTAGGTAATTTTGTAATAGTAATTAAAACATTCATTTTAACAGTCTATTTATCCCCGTATTCAAGTTATATGATTATGCTTCGGTTTAAAAATGTCCTAGTATCGTAATATCGTCTTTTATGACGAGGCCTCTGGTGTTGTGATGCATTTATGTATGCTTCGGTTTGAAAATGTCCTAGTATCGTAATATCGTCTTTTATGACGAGGCCTCTGGTGCTGTGATGCATTTATGTATATTGCGCTTATATGTTAAGCTTATACCTAAACGCTAAATGGGATACCACAAACAAACACGCACTTAATCTTGATAATTAAAATAAACTGCAGTTTATTTTAATTATCAAGATTGATCAAAATATTTAACAGGTTAGATGCATCTAACCTGTGAAATATTTTTATATATAATTATCGCATTATATATCTTTAATATTCCTTTTAATTGACCTTCATTCTGCTTTGTGGAACCGCTAATGCCACAGTAATTACAAGAAGATGGATAAACCTGGCAGAATATTACAGCTCGGAGTTATGCCTGGCTTTGTGCCCTCAAAGGCAGGTTAAGAGTGCAAATTAAATTTCACAGCGATATCAGGGCTCGGCGGGGCTTATCTAAATTGCATGACTTCAGCCTTACACCGGGGTATTGTAACCATTGGACTTGAAATGTTATCCGTTCTGCTGACGATCACGTTTGTAATAAGCTTTGACACTGATAAAGTGGAAGGCATTCAATATTGCAGCACAAATAATAATGTGATAAAAGATTTTTTATTATTTTTTTAAATAATGAATAAATAAATAAATATCATACTACATCACATAAATTTATCTGAATCCGAGGTAAGTAGCTTAAGCACTTGTGTTACGATTATCAGAATCAACAGTGGTATTACAAATATATACTTAAATATTCAATAATAACACCTAGACACAGAACTAACACAAGTATTCATCACACGAATGTTTGTTCTGGGTGGGGATCGAACCCACAACTCTTGGCGTATAGGGCAGGGTCACTACCGACTGCGCCATCGAGCTAGTCAAAATAAAAGGATAGCGGTGGAAGCACCGTGGTAAAGCCACGCGCCTCTTAACCGAGGTGTGTGGGTTCAAACCCGGGCATGTACCTCTGGATTTTTTAATTCCATGTAGCCTACGTATTTATATTTTATACCACTAGCTCAGCGTTCCAACAACTTTGATGTGTAACCATGATCCAAATTGTCTGGTTCCCCTATCTTACGCTTACGAAAGGCAGATCGGCAGTCGCTTCAATGTAATCACCAGACTCGCTAAACCCTGGATCGTGGTCTAAGCCGACCCTGACTAAGCACGGAACATAACGCTAGGAGGATGACATATAAGGATAGCGCTCTATGAGAAAGTTACGCAATTACCAATTCACAAATATTAATTAGATACCTAAAATGTACTATGTGCTTGTGGGGTTGTATGTGAAATGCGTAAAACATTGTATTGCTTGTTTTTCGTAAAAACTGTTAAGCACCAGTAACTTCTTTTGTAAAACCTGGCGTCTACTTGTAAAAACGTCCTAGGTTTTCCATGAATAATATCCCAGGGTTCACCTCGAATTACGAGCATCTGGATCGGTCGTGTTTTTATGAAATATCTTCCAGTAATATAGTGTTGAATGTTTATAGAGCGTTGCATCAGAGTAGACGCTTGATATTGTAAGAGCAATTTGTTATCATTGTAGCTAAGGTTAATAAACTATTATAAAGAAAATTGTGGTCTGTTTTGCTACAAATAATAATGTTAAGGGTATTAATAGCATAGGGCCATTAAATGTGGTTAGATTACACTTTGAACTACGTGCACAAAATTAACATGTAACATGATCAATAAAAGTCTCATCTCTTCCCTTTTTAAGTAAAACTATTCGAAACTGTAATGTAAAAAAGAAGTATTCTACTATCATAAGTACTAATATTATACAGGGGAAAAATTTGATTGATTGTTTGGATTGAATGGGCTTTAAAACTACTGGACCGATTTGAAAAAAAAAATCACCAATCGAAAGCTCCTTTATTAGGTAGGTAACATAGGCTATATTTTATCCCCGTATTCCTACAAGAACTGGAACTACGCGGGTAAAACCGCGGGGCGCTGCTATCGTCAATAAATTACGAGGAAAACGTCTATTATTCGATTTGTCCCGTTACCGAACATAAGTGACAACGATATATGCCCTCAATATTTGCACATAGGGAGTACAACATTCCATAGAATTTATTACGTCAGAACAAACGAACATCTGACATATTTGTCATCCCCCGTCGCATTGCCGCGTAATGAGATATTGTTAAACAATTTCGCCTTGTATTTTCCCTTTCAGCTTTCCCTTGCGTCGACTCGAGTTTGAATTTTCTAATTTATTGTTTGATCATGAGCGGTACCTACGACTATGACGGACTGAAAGTAATCATCTTACCGTCATGTTTTGTGTTTAGTCGAAGTCTGCTTAGACTATGAACCAGGATTAAGCGAGATTGTCACCTAATTACATTGAAACGAATGCCTATCTGACCTTCGTAACTTTTAATAGATGAATGAGATAAATTGCGAAACACAATCGTTGTTACACATCTATAGTTGTTATGTTACATCCGGTTACATCACGATGTTTACCCTCACCGTCGAGCATGTAGTATAAATCTGCACTTAATTAGGATTGATAATTCCAGATACGCGTCCGGATTTGACCAGTACTCTTCAGATTTGGGCCACCTACCCTACCCTTGAGCAATCACTGCTCAATAACGGACTAAAAATAATATTTCGTTTATTGGGAAATGTCTGCAGGCTTCATTCAGGTAGGTAATGGTGACACCAGATCTCACGACAGAATTGGTAAATCAATCTCTTGGCAATCTAATCAAAGATAAATAGAATGTGATATAAGTGAATGCTTTTATCAATGTTCTTTTTTATAATAAATTCTTAGTTTTGCTAAATATAGACTTGACGTCAGATGTTAATATTGTGAGAATCTTGATTACTTATTGAATACCGATAATTACTATCGGTATTCTATATTTTATCAGTCACATACATACAACTTAAACTAGTAGGTATTCTACAACTTTAGAATAATTATCAGAGTACACTTACATAAGTTTAGATTATTTTTTAATAATTATATGTATTCTCAGACTAAGACACAAATTCCGTAGTTCCAAACTAAGCTACTAGCTTGTCCTATGGATACTAAGTGCACGGAAAGACAATCTTAAATACGTTTATAAGTATCCATGACTTAAGTAGGAATGTCAATGTTCATCAATCAAAACATTTGCCCCTAGCGGGATTTGAACCCGCGACCTTCGATTTCGTGGCCAGGGTCTCTGACCACTCGACCAACGGGCCTGTCCTATTTGAAGATCATATAGGTATCGGATCTTCAGAATTTTTCCAAGCTTAAGTCTAAGAAATGTAAAGTATAACACTATTACGTGTAATAACAAAAAACAATTTGAACATTAAACATTATCCTATTTCTTACGTAAAAAAAGACAACTCCTTATGACGTATGTAGTACAACCTTTAGTTCTTAATGGAACAAATAAATTCTTAGACAAAACAAACTCTTTTACTTTACGCTGGTATCTTGACTTCGCCTTACTATGCAGATGCGTAATGGTACGTCACCAAGTGTGGGGGTCATCGCACCCAGTTTCACTTTCGAGAGCTTTATCAGAGCGTTGCCATGGCGACAGCCTTTACAGCCGCTACGCCTCGTAATTACGCAATTATTGCATCGCCATAAGGTGCACGGCTATTTTCACTTTCCAATAAAGAAGGGTTCTTCGCTTGTTTCGCGGTGATAAAATACGGGTAAAATTGGCATCTCCATGATCTATGTAGTTACCTTTGAGCTGAAACTTGAAAAATATTCATTTGCTAGACATCCCGTGTGTTTAGTACTGTATTATCATAAAATTAAGTTATATCAGGTTGTTTACTTCAGCTGTTATAGCGTGTTTGAATAATAATTAACATATACAATCTAGGGAAACGGGAAAATCTAGTTATTATAATTTAAATCTACCTTGGACGAGTACTTCAGCCTTTACAAATCCCACGTTCTTAGGACACGCCTACTCCGTATGTGTGGCAGGTGCCTGCAAACCTAATTTACGTACCGAGAACAATGTTGCGAATGCGCATAAATCACCGATTCGCGCCGTACGACACTATTACGAAATACGTACGAGAAATCTCGTGTGTGGGTGAAGTTAGGGATGACAGTTGAAAATAGAATAATCGAAGCATCGATATTTCGGTGAAACTATTAGGATGTGGATCGATTACGGTTGGCTGTGAACATGTCTATGACATAATTGCGGTTGATAGGATTATTTTAAGTGGAAAGTTCAGTAAATATCCAGTAAATTAATTATCAATGTTTGTATTCTGATTCCTATTTGGTCTGTTTTTGGGTGGCTGTGTTCTTCTTAGGCGCGGTCCAGTTCAAAAGGAGGTTTTTCTGTAGACTTAGTTGGCGTTTGAAGAGAACACACTTTTTAGATTGATATACATACTTATATATTACATTTATATGTAGGAATATTAAGTTAAAATATAAACCGATAAATTGACTTGATGTAAAATTTGTTTGCCCTTCATTTTCAATTGATTCAAAAGCCAATCTCTTTTAAGAAGAGTCGCCATCCTTATGCGATCGAGTCCTGCCATTGTTCGCGTGGATCGACCTCGAACTTTACTTGACCGGAGTCAAGTGTACGACTCCGCCAAGTGTATCCACTTTCTATTGTAACAGTGTACAGTTAGCGTCGAAAGTGACTTATCCACTTGGGTGCATATCGCCGTTTCGCAGCTAGATAACGTTGCTTTGCTTTCATACTGGGTCTGTAGTACTCTCGAAGATCAGTAGTAATTTTAACTATAATCTTCTTATGTAACTTTCATTTTTTTATGAACACCTGGTGTACTTGTATAAAAAAGATAATCCTTACCTACAGCTGGATCGTATCAATTATTTTAAACGTTTATCTTTTAACAAATTAATTAATATGATACATGAATAATGTAACTTTTTAATAACTAAAAAAACTCGTACATAATAAATTAAATTTATATTACTATTAAAACAAATCGTATCTACTATTTTATTAAATACGAGATGAATTAAAGTTCATTCTCCTGTTCAAAACAAGGCTCTGAAACTTGTGTTGATGGATTTTAAGTAGCACATAGAGACTGATATATGTACATATAAACATTTAAAACTCCAGTACAAATAACCATGCACATCACATGAATAGTCCCAGATTCCGTACGATATATTACGTCACAGTAATCCCTAATGCAACTTTTGTTTTCTAGTGTAATAATAAGCGATGCGGTCGCTTAGTCGATAAAGCGATTAACCAATATATTAAACCAGTACCTATATTTAATTTGTCTCGATGAATCGAGGTGCGGAAGAGAGCTGCGGGTCGATAGAACCTATCAGCTTCGGAGTAAACATCCTTTGAGCAAGCTGAGTGTGCTTTCATCGGCTAAGAAATAAACGAAGGATAAACGAGTAGAACTGATTGGAGTTTTTATTTGCAGATTTATAGTAAACGGAAATTGAAAACTAGAAATGCAATTAAAATTATAGTTTTTTGAGTGTTGCTGAGAGAAAATTACTTTACTCAAGTAGTTTTGCCTCTCTCTAGCATATGTCATAACATATTTAATTTAAACTAAAAATCTTGTAGTAAAATAAGAATAATTTTAAACATTGAACCCTTAACAAATTATTTAAATGAATGCCAGCTAGTGTAGATCATTGAACTAATAGAACTTTGTGCAGATGATAATATTTCAGAAAATAGGGCTATTTATAGCTACGGAAGTGGCGTGAAGTTTAGTTAGTTATAGCTGAGAAAAAAGCCGTAACAACCATGGCCAGATACTCATTGAAGTGACCATATTCGTCAATGTTTCGTTTAAAAAAAAATGATTCAAAGTATACATATATATATATATCTAATATCATCAACTTTAAGTTTCACATTTAGTATTTTCGTCGATACGATTTTATCGTCAACATTGCATTTAACATTTTAATAGCACACGCCGCGAAGGAAACTATAAAAAGTTATAGCAAATGTGCAGTACCCCTTTCCACAAGTACCATCTAAGAAATTACTTAGAAAGTGGCACTTATTATTGGCAACGTAATGGGAACCGAACCGACAATTCCAGCTCATTAACTTTCACAATAATCCACAGGACTTCTACTTAATTGGTAATTACCGGGTCTATTCGTTTTAAATCTCTATGTTTCAACTACCAATCAATTATGTAAATAATTTACGTAACTACCTACTAGAGATATGTCATCGAACTTATATGATAATTATTATAGAGTATTAGATGTAATGATAAAGCAACATTTCACTTTTAATTATGTGATTGATATCTTTGTTTACTTTGTGTACATAATAACAACATTAATGACATATTAATTATTATAGATTACTATAGTTTGCCTGCGGCTTTGCCCGCGTGGAGTTTAATCTGTTAAATAAATACTATTACAGTGCATCCCGCGGGGTCCAATATTTCCCTTTTCTGCTAAAAGTAACCTTTATCTTTCCCTAAGGTCTAAAATTTTTGCGTTATAAAGTGTATTACGCCCAGTAAGGTAGTTTAAGAGTAAAGATGTGTCAGAGAGACAGTTACTCTTGTAATGATTAAAGTAGGGACGATCGAGCAAAAGCCTAAGTATGTGAAGAACTTACAGTTAATATTATAATAAAGAGCACATCTAAAATAGCATTAGTTGTCTTCAGAAAGACGAAAATCATAATTTATCGCCCTATGTTATTGCTATTACGCCTCTGAACTTCTCTTATTAAATGTGTATTGTGAACCTTGTTGTAACCTTGTTTTAGTCTACAATTTATGAGTTTTGGGGCGTCCGCATATTTTCCAATAAACGCGTTAATGATAACTTTTCACTAAAGCGAAAGATTCGAAAGGTTTGATCGATAAGTTCCCCCAGTTTATCGCAAGCGTCCCGATAAAACCTAACACAGTGTGCAAAGGCGGAACGAATAGTAAATCATAACGTCTGTGTGCCAACTAGTTTTTTGCTCATCTATGACTTGCATTTCACAATCGCACACGTGTTTGCATTCATGAGCAATGTTCTTATCCGCAGTACATCTGATGGAGTAATGCTTACGCTTATATGAGACGCTGGATGCGAGGCGATGTTGCTTCCTGCGCGTGGGCAGCCGACCGGGTGCGGTAATTGGCATATTTGTTTAGATTATACAAGACCCGCAATGAGATGTTGATGATGTGTTTATTTATGTAACTTGCACATTTTGGTAGCGTTATATTTTCTTTGAGAGTTTTACTTTTCATTGTAGTTTTTGTTCGTGGGACTTTACAGTTCTCTTTATATTTTCAAGTACTTTCAAGTATATATAAGTCTTTTTTTCTCGTATGCTATCAAATTTTCAACGTATTTGATATCAAAAGTGTAGAAAAATAAGGTAGTTCTGATGTTATTTCCCAATTGAAAGGACTTGATCACTGATGATTAATATGTTTTTCTCTCTTTTCAGGTAAGTGATTACCTCTTCTGGATCAAGTGTTCCAGGAATATGCGGCATCATCGTTACTAACTTGCATTCATAAAAAAATACAAAATTTACTCAGAATACAAGCTAGTTGCGACAAAGTTTTAATAATTTATTTAAAGAAAACGTTCGCTATAATAAAAATTCTGATACGTAATAGGTACATAATTTAAAACGCCAAGTACATATATCTGTTTATGGTGAGTTATATTTCGCTTACGTATATACATTATTAGTTATATGTACTTACAAACTTGCATCAATATTATAGTAATCTATTACGCGATCGATGATCTGACTTAACAGTTCCGGATAAGATTATCCAACAAGGAACTCTTGCACAAGAAAACTAAGGAAAATTGTCATCTATATAAGATACGCGAAAAAGTACCTACTAACCTACTTACGTATTTTTCTAAGACCTGTAGTAATAAAATTCAGAGTCAAGTGTAAACAACTACTTAAATATCTGTTATCATCGACTAGCAAGGCCGGTCCATTATCAGTGTCGTCTTAAAATTTCCTTATCAATGTCTCTAAAAGCATCACGGTTAACCTTGTTATGTTACACTATGTTACATTATGTTACACTGGCGAGAAATATTATTGAGTACTTTTTAAATTGAATAAATTTTAAGGCTAAATCTATGGATATCAAAAAAATATTATAATAAACTTATACAGACTTATAACAAAAAAAGTATTTTCAATTAAAATAACATTTTGTAATATTTGATGTTTAAACCAGACCTAATAGTAAGATTGTTAAAACTAACGAAGTACAGAAATATATGTACTTCGCACATTAACTTAAAAGTTGCTTAGCATCACCTAAGTGTTCAAGTTGATCTATTGACAGCTTCATTTTGAATTTTTACCCATTTGTGAAAGGGTACATCAGAAATAAGTCCTCCCGTGTGTGGCTATAATTTTGCCATAAAGTGTAATATGTAGACGTTTGAAGCACGTGTAACGGCGACGTTTCCATGTGATTGATGGTACACGATTTTAAGGGTTATATAATTTGTAGCGAAGTTTTGATCTTGCTATCTCATTGCTGATATATTTTATCATGCAGTGTTTCTTACAGTAGTAAACAGATTGCAAAAACAAATGTTTGATTAGGAATTGCTTGGAAACCTACAATAAATAAGTAGGCAGTTGTAATTACAAACTGTTTGTGAATAGTACGCGGCATATCGTCACCTGAATTCTAACGATGTAACTCCAAATAGTATTTTCTAGAAAGTAGAACATTCTTTTGTAATAGCTACAAGTTTTATGCTGGAAACAAATATGTCTCATATTTGTTTTTAGTTCTTTTTTTATTTGTGATTACCAGAGGAATAATAAAATACTAGATTACAATAAATGCCACAAATAATCTACGTGTTTAGAGAATATTCAGTTTAATATCATAACTAGACTCGATTGATCCAAACATAGTCAAAGCGTAACCCGATTAGAAACTGGACAAAACGCTAGGAAGAAGATAAATGCTCGTAAAAGATTGAATTTTGTGAGTCAAATTCGAAAAAAAGTGGCTCTTCAAGGTTCTTGTTGTTTACTTTTTTTCCTCCAGTATCAAATTGTTCCGGTATCCATGGAAAGATTCTTAGATAATCCAGCCTGACAGTCACTTAGAAAGAAATGAGGAAAAAGGAATTTTTTAGATAAACGAAAGCTTTTTGCTACGAAAGGCATTTAATTTTTATTTTCCTTATAGCTTTCCTCGTTTCTTATTTTGCTACTCGACAATTCTTTGAAATGTGTTATATTACTGTGAAAAATGTAACATCTGCGTCTGTAACAAGACCATGGAATTTTAAAGATTAATGACCGACAGATTATGTATAATGAATTAATTTAATGGACAATGAATACACATGTTAATAAGAATCCACCAACTAAAATATTTATCATTAGAAACCATTTTGTGCAACGTAGAGTCTTACTCCACATCAACTGAACAGTTTCTTCTAGTACCATTTAAACTTCAAAGAAACACCTAACTTGGTCATCATCTAGGTCATCGGCAATAAATCATGACCCTAAAACAAGCACGTATCAAGCCTACATGTATTTCATACGGGGTGACAACGATCGTATGTCAAAGTGGGCCGTTTGTTTTGCGCCCAACGCGAACGTTATTTCCTTTCTACGCGCGCTCCGTGGAAATATCTTTAGTGGCTTCGAGTGTCCCCTCGCTTTGTGAATGACAAGTAGGCCCTTACTACACTTTACCGTTTAGGATCCAACTCGATATTTACTGATTTTTAGGGAGCTTGAAGAATATTTATGTATCAATGCTATAGATGATCAACACCACTTACATAATTCAGAATTAAAATGGATTTTGGTACATTCCTATCCTAATGTTTAATAGAAATGAATTGATTGATAATTTCGATACATACAGTGGCGGATTTACCCTAAGGGCCAATAAGCCCGGGCCTAGAGCAGCCAGATATTAGAGGCGGCCAATCGTGATAAAAATTAAGTGATGACGCTTTAGTTCTGAGAATTATGGCCTGAGACCTAGGGCGGCCAAGATTGTAAATCCGCCACTGGATAAAAAACATAAAATACTGTTTAACTCGATAGATATTACCCTGATTTTTATGACATACAAACTTCGTCATGGTTTTAAAAATAAGTAGATAAATTAAACAAAAATAATGAATCATCATCATTTTCCTAGCGTTATGTCCCGTGCTTAGACGGGGTCCGCTTAGACCATGATCCAGGATTTAGCGAGTCTGGTAATTACATTGAAGCGACTGCCGATCTGACCTTCGTAACCCTAAGATAGGGGAACCAGACAATTTTTGGATCATGGTTACAAATTCAAAGTTGTTTGAATTTGCAGGTTTCATCACGATGTTTTCCCTCACCGTCGAGCTAGTGGTATAAATATGTACATAGACTTTTTAAAATCTAGAGGTACATGCCCGGGTTTGAACCCGCACTCCTCGGTTAAGAGGCGCGTGTCCTTACCATTGAGCTACCACCGCTAAACAAAAATAATGAATGAAAATATCTAAATTTTAAGAACGTAAGTAACTACTAAAGCTAAGATCCGTCCAAGTGACTCCTATCTATAAATATTTTGTATCTGGACGGATATTTGCTGTAATTGAAACACTTAATCAAAATCAAAACACGCTCATCCATCTAACAGTACAAGTTTAACGATTAATGATCCCAAACATAGATACAACAGAATAAACAAAAAATATTCGTGATTGTCTCACTGCTCAGTGATGCCTAATATAATAACGCAAATTTCACTACCAAGGCATGCAAAACTGTGTAGAAATCTTCTTTGAGAGAAATGTAGGTAGTAAGGGCAAGTCGCGCGTGAATGTATTCGCTCCATTCGGAAAATAAAAGGTTCCGTTATTCGTATGGCGAGTACTGTTCCGATGAATTTTCGCTTGCTCGCTAATACCCAAGAACAGTTAGTGAGAGTTACGGCCCATTTCTTTATCGATTCCTAAAGATGTTTTAAACTGGCCAGTAATATACTATACTGGTAACGCATTTTTAAGAATAAGTCTTAACGATTGATTGAAATTGCACTTTTTAGGTACAAAGGCACTTGTAGGTACGCCACGCATACTTGTGATGAATTGTGGTTTGGTGTGGCAAACATCTAAAAGGCACGGTGATTGCTTATCACCTTTTTTTAAAGCTGGGTAGCTAGTTAATTATTTTCTTATACCGATATGTCACTTTATCAAAATAGTTTTTTTTTTCTTTGTCATACATCCCATTAGGTCCGCAATCCACGAAGGGGTAGGAGTCCAAAGAGCAGTAACTGACGTTAGTAACCTAGGTATATAATAACATTTATTCTAAATTTCATATTTTTACCTCCATTAGTGAGCTTCATGGTAAGTTTACTTTCTTTTTAACTACTTTTGTTCGACGTGCAACTAAAAGAATCATAAAAGTTTTATGAAACGCCGGAAGATTTTTACCGTTTTATTTTTATTAAAACCTCGTTGGACACGTAAAAGTGAGCTGTGACTTAGTAAATTTCTTTCTATTGCACCAAGGCCGCATATAAAATATTTATTTATAGAAAAAAAAAATATTCTCAACCTTCGGTCTAGGACTTCGATGTGTCTAGAATAACTCATTCTAGCGCAGTGAGATCACCTTACAATTTTAATGGTGTCATAAGCATTCAGTGCAAATGCATCTACTAATAATAAAAATAAATGATAATATAATTAATGTGCTCATGCATCGTTGGACCTTGTACGTAAATATCTAGGTAGATGTTTAAGGACGTGTGGGTATATTGTACACTAATTTCAAATGTAATTTGAACTATCTGAATGAGACATTGAAAACTATGTCTGCACATTAAAGTTTTTCAATAAATAAGTTAGTTATTATTAGTTATATATGTCAAAAATCAATTTTTTTGGGGCGAAGCCAAAAACAGGCAATTTCGCAAAATGTTAAAATGCGAAGTTAAAATGTATTATATATTATTTGATAAATTTATCTTACTAGAACCAGCATATTCTCTCGTTATCTCCATTAAGTATCATTGTTTCCGCTGTCAGAAACACAGTAAATTATTCATATTGATCGTTATAAAGCAATTGACATTACAGTTTCTCACGATACAGCCTTATTGTTTACTAAGGAACTGATTTATGAGTCACTCAAATGTGAGCTTTATCTCTTTTGTCTTAACAATAGAAATTAATTCATTTTGATACACATTAACCACAACATCACACTGTAACTCAATATATTACACCTGTCAGATAGTACTTCAGGTATTCATGTCTAATGGTTAATTGGTTTCTTGTTATTCAGTCCACTGTTTTAAGTGAACAGCTGATTATGACTTTTTTTCTTTTGTGTCCTTCTGAAATATCTCCAATGAAAAGTGTGTAGAATATGGCTACATGGCAATGGCTTATATCTAAGGTTATAATTAGAAAAAGTAATGGTAAGACGGAGGTGTGTAATGATGTTCAATAATTTAAGTATTAAAGTTGGCCCTTGACCTTACTTAGAATTGATTTTTGGAATCTTTTTAAGATACACTCATAAACTTATTTGGTGTTGATTGTTGATGATGGCTTTCGTTTTTTGTTCCTGGCTCCTCATTATTTATTTATATTCACGTATTAAGTAACCTACTTCAGCTGGTTTAATAAATACGACAAGCCGATTCGGACCAGGTATCCATCTATTTAATTTCAACTACAATGGGGTACAAAGTTAGAGTTTTAACAGTAGCCTGATTATGCAAATCGCATGCTTTGAACATCAAAATGCAAATAGAAACATTTACCCGAATACCAATGAACGAGCGACAAACCTTCTTTCTAAAGTGCCTTTAATCCTATCTCTGCCGAAACGGAACCTTTTTTACTAGAGACCGTAGAATTTAATTTTCATCGTTTACTTACAAGTTAGCTTGTTAATGAATTGAAATGTGAATGTATCTGTATCGAAACGTATTTAATCTTGTGCAAGAGTTACTTAACGCAATCAAATTCGCTTTATTGTTCTGACAAAGGCAATCATTATTGTTACTTGGCTCTGTTATTATAAAAGCAGATTGATTTTGATACGTTTCCGTAGTCATAACGGCTGTAATTTATAAAAATCTAATGCAATTGGCTAAAAAGATTAAGGCTAGTATCAAATCCATGGCCAACGTTATTAAGTAATGACACACCATTCACATACCAATTAATATCAAAACATTGAGTTGTAAACTTCAGGGGAACGGTTGTTCAGATTAAACGTAATGTTGACGTACATTATATCATATATTTGCCTATTTGTTCTAACTGCTTATAATGAAACAACTTGTACTTAATGTCTGTTTATGCAGGTCATAAAGTTTATAGCCTAAATTAAGTATTGACTGCCTCGTTGGTCTACTGGTAGCATGCGCCGCCTAAGGACCAAGAGGTCTATGGTTCAAATCCCGGGTCGGACCCAGAATTTGTGGCTGGTTATTTCAATATTGAAATTACTAAGTAACAGTCCGGAGTCAGGAAGTTGGCGGTTTAATCACCCCCGTGCCTCGGTAAGCACGTTAAGCCCGTTGGTCCTGCGCCTGACCTCTCTCGGGTCATGTCGAATTGCCGTCTCACCGGACTATGAGAGTTAAGGAATAGAGCGTGCACTTGTGCACTATAATATATCCTGCGCAGATGACTAATCCTCGTTGAGGATGTTTCGAAGTTTGTCTTAAAAAGTTTGTAATTAAAAGGTTATCTATTTATTTAAAATCAAGATATAAATCAGTAAATTTACTAAGGGTTTGTAAAATGTTCTAGGTATTCATAAGTTCTTAAGTCCCTATGGAAAATCAAGTTCATGTTTCAGCGCTACAACAATCCGTCTATCACTCTATGATTTATAGAAATTAATTTCAATAATGCATATTATGTTACGTTAAAAAAACATTATGATAAAAAAAAATCATTAAATGCATTATGTAAATAAATGTTTATGGACTGGATACATTTACTACATAGGGTTTACAACATAAAACGGGAAAGGTGTAAAAGCTCACATTTTGGATGTCACAAAATACTTACCGCATCCTATTCCGTGTCGACATCATACAAACTACACCAGTACGTGTTTCAACAAGACTGCATCGAATAGGATCACAACGAAACAGGTTCCTTGTAGCACAAAAACCGATAGTGAAATCCAAGATAAGCGTTGGTGATCCCGTTAGATTGGTCAGTGGATCACTTTTTGCCTTCGCTGGCCGCAGCTCGGATGCTCCCCTGGCCTACTGCCGGCCTGTGGTCATCTGTTTTTGTCAGGTTATTATAAGTAGTTTTGTTGCTGCAAAATATGTGGTAAGATTATTGGTTGGAAGGTTTCAGCATTTCAAATAATGGCAAAGTTTTCTTTGAACCAAATCCGGCTGTTATTTTGTTATTCGAATATTATCCACCACTATTTTAAATGTATGCTTAGGTACTTCTTAGTTAGCTACATAAGTGTATAATGGCATATGTCACAATTTAATGTTCTAAAAATTTAGTATTATTAGTTAATTTTATTCTAATTATTTTTTAAAGCTTTCGTTTAGGAACATTTATCTACACTTACGGGTAATACGTTCCATTTGGTACTAGGATAACGTTAAATCGTTTCTACGTTACAATGTTAGGTACATCTGCAATAGGTAGGTAGTTTACAAATGTATCGTTATTCTACTAACGAAATAAGTTAAGAAGGATATTGTATTTTACCTTCGCCACTGTCATAATTTAAAAAGAAACAATGTTTCTTTTTAAATTCAACAAGTGTACCTACACACTTACCTACTAAATGTTAGGACCAATCAAGCGAATTCCCTTTGCGCTTAACTGGCCTTAATCCGTGGAACATTAATGTAACATCATTATCAGAGACTGCTAACAGCTACATAATGTAAGCCGTGGGAGTGTTGGGTACGGGTAACGCGTACACTTTCCTGACACATTTGCCGCGTTGGTTATTATAACAACGACACAGTTTTTATAACTTAAACGGGTGTTTGGTGTAAAAGAGGCTAGTAGACAAAATATTTATGTAATTTTATACTTTTTTGAGAGTATCTAAGGGATAGGTTTACGACTTTCTGGATGAACTAGAGTATTTTATTTAATCTTGTCATATAATTTAAAACGAGCTTCACTGAAATTACTTATCTGAAAAGAAGAAAAACAAATTCGTCGTAAATCTTAGTCTCGGTTCAATAAAATCTACGTGACGGGCATTTGAAACACGAGTGAACTCTTTCATTCAGTATCGTCTAAAGCTCCGTTACGATATTTCAAAATGACTGCAAAACATCTTGTAAATGTTTAAATCTATAAATTCACATACATTTCTAGATGTCAATAATTGAAAGTCTCTTATAGGTACTTTGTAGTTTCGGCCGAAGTGAATGATGCAAGATCTTTTGTCTTTTGTTTGTCGAATTTCGAATTCATCTGCAGTCGAAAGTCGCCATTAGGACGATTTGACGCAAGCACAATTGCGTTTCGGACGTCATTCGTATTGCAATGAGGCACTGAACATAGCCAGCGGAGCGTGGGATGCTATATTAGTCGCAGGTTCTTCTGTGTGCTGCGATGCGACGCATCGATGTCGATGCCACATTAAATAACTGATATGCTGAACATGCCCTAAAAGCTACACTTGAAATACTGACGTCACGTTAAAACAAAAAAAGTGATTTGTAACTGTCTATCTAGATATCATATGCCACTTATAAAACTGCAGTTTATAATTACACGCTAAATTTAGAATATCATTAATTATCGACAACAATTTGGAAGATTGATAATCATGTAATAAGTTAGTTACTTCGAGTTTAGTTACAAACTAATTAGGGGTGATGTAATTGACTACACAATACCAATTACAGTTGATTATATGGAATGAAAGGTTTTATGAGGTGATTCTCGTAAGTGAGTCTATGAGGTCATGAAATAGCTTATCATAAAGTGACATAAGTTATAGATAACAATTTTTGGATGACACGTCATAGCGCGAGTCACAAGTAGTTTACTTTGTGGGGTGGTATGGCATATATTAATAAAAGAGGTAGGATAATAACAACATTTTAGCAAAATTCAATTTAACTAACTAACTAACTAAACTTTACGCCACGTCCCTATCTAAACTTTACGGCACGATCCTTACACACCTCACTCGCCTCTTCAACATTCATAGAAGCTTTACGGTTAAATTTCAAACTAACCACTATCTATTATTTCTATGTTTTTTTTTTTATGTGAATATTTAATTTAATGGCTTGAAGACAGTAGCATGCGTTGATATGGTATATGGCAAAATAACGACTTTTATAAAAATGCAGATCTTGTGTTCGATATTTTGCTTAGACAACAAAATCAAACAACACTACTGGAAGGCTAATTTAACGCATTCCGCCTACACAACTGAACGTACAATTAATATTGTTTATCGACTCATTATTGCACTACACGACTCAATTGAGATGCCCACCTGGCTACATGTTACGCCATTGCCACGTAATTATGTGAGACACTCTTTTGATTTTATAATTAAGCAATTGTTGCTATAATATTTTTCTAACTATGACGATAACGCTTGCATCCGAGATGTTAAAACTCTTGGTTGCGTATCGTTCATAACAATAAGACGCTTAACTTATTAAACTTTTTGATTGAGAATGTTTTGTTGAAGTTTCCTAATAGCTTTTGAAAATGTTGCAAAGTAAGTAATATTATACGGGTAGTGTATCAATTTGAGGTGTTCTTAGTAATTTTTTAATGTTACACTAGAAAAAACGATAACAAACAATAATATATATCCATAGCTAATACGCCACAAACAAATCGCAGGAACTGAATAGACCCGGACCTTACTATTACTTGTAAGAGACGGCCAACAGGGGAGACTTGTGTAGATACAAATCTACATTCTCATCCTAGAAAGTCGGATATATTTAAAAGATAAATTCTCCCTCCCGACATACCTAACAAATGTTTCCTATACGCAACGTCATTGGCGTTAAGCAGGCCCTAAAATAATAATACAGAGCAATAAAACGGACTAGTTTCAAATTAATGGCTATAACGCTCCAAATATACAAAGGGACGATCGTCCAAGCCCATCGGGTCGCTAATTACGCAATCGTTGCGTTTCGTAAACATAACCGTGGCGTACTTTTTCTAGAGCACTTCCTCATTAAATAGAACGAACCTTTGTGCGGAGTTTGTTGAGCTGGTACAAAAACAGGAACGCTGGGAAATGATATTGTGCTGTGGAACAAAGCGCTCGTAATAGGCAGACTAGGAAGCGCGTTTTTTGTTTTAAATCGCAGCGCGAATATCGGTACGCTTCAAATTCAAAAAATTCAAAATTTAAAATGTCTTTATTCATGAAGGCCTAAAAAAGCACTTATAAATCGTCAATATTACAAAATCTTTAGAGCAATGTGAATCTACCACCGGTTCGGAATGCTGATTCTACCGAGAAGAAACCGGCAAGAAACTCGGTAGTTAATCTTTTCAGCGTCAAAATATACATGAGTAATACTTATATACTTTTTTTAAATGTTCTAAACCTAAATATGGCGAATATGTATTGGTGACAAGAGTAATTTTGGGGTAACAGAACAAAAATATTAATATTGTAAGTACCTACTTGTTAATTTTACTTAAAGGTAGTCTTTCAGGCTGTCAATATGGTTGTGAAATGTAGTTATATATCAATTATTGTGATAATTATTAGCTACCTACGATAATATTTAGAAACATGGTATAAGTAATAATTCATACAAACTACATATGTATTTCTATTCAAAGAGTTAGGTAGATGATAATAAGAAAACTATATTTCTTTTATCAAAAATATAAAAATATGTAAATTGAAACGCCGAAATCACACAAATGAAGCCACGTGGCAAGCAATATTTTTAAATATATAAAAAACCTTACACCTACATACCTACTAAGCGATAAAGCTTGCTTAACAAAACCTGAGAACTTCGTTTGTAGAGAACAATTCGTAAATCTACTTCGACTTTCTTTGCTTCCACTGCAACTCGCAAACTTTCCGAATAATCCTGGTGGCGAACCGAACGACTGCATTCCGACATTAAGCTGCATTGAGCTTCCGTGCTGGGCAAAGGTATTAACTAAGATTGGTTTCCAGCAAAACGGAGTGAAATAAAAGATGAGGACGGAAAGCTGTAATAAACTCTTATGAAACCACCACTAATGCTGGCTTTCTTGGCATTTTGAGGGCTAAATTCAACAAATTTGATCATGGTTATACATTCAGAGTGACCTGAATGCATGCGTATGTATTTTTTATGTTAGTTTCGGTTAGTTAGTTAGTTATTATGGCGTTCGGTTCTCTCTGCCTACCTCGCTAGGGAAGTGGCGTGATGTTTAGTTAGTTAGTTTCGTGTTTATTGAGTGGTTCAACATTTTTATCATTTTTAACGTCAGAGTTAGGTATATAAGTACATAATTAATTAATAACGTAGGTACGTTATTATTATTTATGTATATAAAAACTAACTCTTGTACGCCCGTGTCCAATTCTGTCTGTTCCACCAACTGTTGTGCTTCCCTCAGGATTTTTTTAAAAAGTATTCTATGTCCTTTATTTAAGATTCCTTCTTTTACTCTGCCGAATATTTCAGTCTTATCACAACCGGTTAAGTCGGTTAGACGTTAAAATTCAATTTCACAAACAAAGTTACTTTTGCGTTCATAAATACTACTTGTAAAGACATATGTATCCACCACTAAAGTATATATCGTCATTGTTATATAATTTGTTGGGTTACTGTGAAGTATCTACTTAACACTTTCTAGTTTCTAGTCGTGTTTACTTGATGTTGCACCTATTGCACCTACATATCTCAGATTGCAATTTCTTGCAAGTGACAGCTTTCTTAACGCCTGCTAAGGAGTGACATCAGAGATCACAACTATATTTGCGTAAAGCTGGCTCAAAGCAATGTTTATTCAAAAGAGTCCACAGCCAGATAAGCGAATCGTTAAAAAATTAATGGTGACTTGCTTAGCACTAAACATTGTAATCTGTGCAAGTTGGAAAAATGTTTATAAGTTATTCGTTGAAATTTTTAATAAGAACGAACGATAATGTTGCGTTTTTATACAATACAAAATGAAGATGGGATGGTGGCGAAATAGCAATTCAAATATACAATTGGATCAATACTACCTTACAGGATTAAAGATATAAAAAAAAAAAAATTGATTTCTCACCAACCTATTTATTGTAAAAAATTTACTGTATATTTTCCAATATAAAATCTTGTTCGTAAATGGCACAATGAATAGCTAACCGAAAGAAGCTGTGACTGCAAAGATTAAAAAAGATCATAAAATTATTAATAAGAAACATAAAAAACTCGCTCCAAGGTACAGTAAGCTGAATAGGAAAAAAATAAATGTCTCCGCTCAAAGCGACTTCACGTAAAGTTGCGCTTGTCGGCCCAGAACCGAACAAAAGATTCTGTAAATCCCACTATGAATGCATAGCGTAAGTCCACCATGGCCCAAAAGTAGGCCGACGACCACCTGGTACCTACACTTATCTACTAGCGGCAGCCTGTGATACGTTCGCTTTTTGACTTTGACTTTTAAGGTGCGTTATGTTATATTACTAAAGCCCAATGTTAGAACGATTTCAAACGCTTTTTAACAAGATTGTTTTTTAAATAATGTACCTATGTAACAGTTTTATCAAATTTAAGATTATTTGTAAACGGAAGTTTTATAAAAGGGAGTATATAAAAGTAAAGAGGCTATGAGACCAAACATCGTAATCTATTATGTTTTTTTTACTACTTAGGTCATAGCATACATCGTTAAAAAACTGTTTATGCAGAATTTTACCAGATGTGCCAGTGAACTTAAAAGAGCATTATTTAGTAGTTTCAAATAATGGGACAATGAACCATGTTAAGTGAACTCTAATCATTAAAATGTACCGACAAATGAAAGTATTTGCATAGTCATTTAGCAGACACGCGAAAACTACCACTATTTGCCAATATCCAAAATGGAATATTTTAGTGGAGCTCACGATAAAATCTCCGTTGCTTAACCCAAATCTATTTTCTGGTGTTTGATTATGGCCGTGCAATCATATTACATAATTCGAGACGATAATAATCGCCGTAAACGTAACAAAGACTTTTACGACATTGCTCTATCTGGCCAAGTGGCTATTCGTTATGGGCATGATTTGTATGGGAAAACGAACTGTACTTGCATTTGTGAACGTTTTTTTTAAGAAGTACTAATAGCTTGTAGACAATGAGTTGTATAGAAAAAGCTTATCCATTAATCCCGAATAAGGAGTAATACGCATTATAAACCGACTTCGAAAAAAAGGAGGAGGTTCTCAATTCGACTGAATTTTTTTTTTTTTTTTTTTTGTATGTATGTTACTCGATATCTTTAAGAATTATTAGGAATAATAGCAAGACGTCAAGGACAATGTTTATAAGGGTGATGTTACGTATATACTTATGTATACCTACAGTAAAATTTACAATTCTACAGTAAATTTAAGCAAATTGCAATTGTACCATACACACATAAACACAATCAATAAAGTGTTGTTTCGTAAATCCATAAAGGTTGTTAACCAATAGATGTGGCCAAGTCCGTGAACATAGCTTACAGAATCTTGGCACAACTTGGAACTCCAGAAAGACATGAATAGTCTGGAAGCAAGCTCAGAACGGATGGTTAAATGGGCGTAGCCAAAAACAGATAACAAAAAGTTTACGATATAAATCAATGATCGCTGTAACATCAGCTAGCCTTTACAAGATAAACTTTTCTACTCGCACATGCCTTTTCCTGCCAGTCCGTTCCAATTATGTATTCTCATAATTGATACAAACTAACTTTCTAAAGCCTTCAGTGCGATTATAGCCTTTCCTCCTCTTATCATAAAGCTGAAATAAACGCGCGCCATTTGACGTCAAGCCCTTTCAATGTCTGGCGTAATAATTACTCGGGATAAGGACACTCGAGACAGCGAGGCGAACTTCTAAGAAGTTTCCAAATGAATGTGGTTAATTTAACGGTTCTTTTGAAGATTGTTATGCAATCTAACAAACAATTGTTTGGAGAAGATTATGAAAACAAACTCGCGAAGATTGTTTAATACATCCGAGATGTATGCCCATTGAAGCCTTATTTATGGTACAATTTGTTCCGGTAGTTTTGGTTTCATTTGATGTTACATGCACATGAGAGGATGTGATTGTAATTTGTAGTTATGTAAAAATTAACATATTGTTTTGCGTTGAGCGGCGGTTGAAAAAGGCTACGTAATAAGTTAATAATAGTTAGGGGGTAAATCAAAGCCGGAACACTTTATATGTGCATTAAAATTGCTTAAGTGCAATTTAATATCCATTACACGCACGGTCAATTATTTCAAGATACACGTAAGCTTTCTTTTATAAAATATATATAAAAAAAGAGTTTTAGTCGCAGCGGCGACTCAATATAAGTACCACACTCTTTTGGTAAAAAAGCCTGCTTCACTTGCAATTTCTTGCTAAGAGACAGATGAAATTTAGTTTTTCGAAAGCTTTCGACAGTAGATATATGTACATTGTGTATACATATAATCCATAAAGGTGTTTCCGATTGCTGATTCTGATGCTATATAGTTTTTTAGTTGTAGGTACCCAGTAGTTTACGTTATCGTTGAAAATAGCCTTCGAATATAAGAATGGAGTTGTATATCAGTGATGGATGGTGATACATCAGAAAATATAGATTGCACATTCAGCAAATATTCATGTGTATATTGATATAATTTGTTGGGTCTATGCGTAACAAAGATTATAAGATCATGGCTAACGTTTAACTAAGTACTAGCTAAATAAACTTCACGCCACTTCCCTAGCGGGCTAGGCAGAGAGAACCGAACGCCATATAGCACGATCACGATCCTTACACACCTCACTCGCCTCTTTAACATTCATGATTATTTTCATACAAGCTCTATGGTTTTTATGACTCCTAACATCACCTTCTGTAAGTACACGACCGATCTTGTTTAACTACTAAACAAGTGAGAAATACTGGAAAGACTTAAATCCTGATTAAAAATCAAAAAGCTCATCACATACTCGACGTATCCGCGACTAATAGCGCATTCTCGGTTGAGCATTGGCCCGGCTGTGTGGTCCGACCCATGTAGGCCAGGAGTACCACGGCCGGCGGGGTCGACGACCGCGGAGCGGCCGCTAGACCCTGCACTACTACATTTCTCCACTCCTGCGCAGTTACACGATCGATCGACCTAGCAAAGTTTTTTAGCCGTCAACTGTTTGTGACGTTGTTAAAAGCAGTAATTTTTGCCTATGCAATCAGTCAATGTATGTCATGGAGATTGTTGGATTGCCTGCCAATTTTCTTTCATATGTGTTAATCGATGTATTGAGATTTGAAGAATAAAAATAAATAGTTTTCGTACAATCATTTAAATACTTATAACAAATACAAAAAAGCTCATTATTTGTAAAGCAATTCGCATTCATCAGATGTGGGGAACACTTATTTGATCCTACTTACATTAGAAATTACGTCAGTCATTATTTATATCTGCAAGATATTAGGTAGGTACATATGTAAAAGATACGTAAAATCCGTATACAAATAACCTCAATCAGGCCTACTTTATCACGTTTCTCGTTTACTCATGTGAAGTTTTTGCTTCCTCTCTTTCCAACGTATGCGGCCTTAATAGCCAAGCTTAACTAGGTAGCTACATTCAAGGCAATAATTTTATTATTTTCGTATAGAAAATCGAGTTAATTGCATTGAAATCGCTAGTCATGCGCGAGTCTTATTCACGCCATTTCTAGTTTAATCTCGACTGGTTTGCAACAACATCTGAATAAAAAGAAACTTTACAACCGGGTCGTTTTGAAATCCAGCTTTGTGTTACTTACTTTGTCTAAATATGTACCCACGGCTTCAATGTACCAACAAGCCTACATTTTTAAAACAAGTTGTTTTGAATAGCTTTTAGTACAATGGTTTTAATTTGATTGTAGTAAGTAAAGACTATTTGAATAACTCCAAGATAGTCCTGAATATTGATAGGAAAATGACTGGTTAGTGGTTGTCTCTAGCTTAATATTAGCCCGAAATCTTTAATGTCGTAGTAAGGCAATATCCTATTACTACCTAGGGACAAATGATCGACTAAATGAAATGGTGATGTCTATTATGTAGGTAGTCAAATCATGGACATATTTAAGTAGGTATAAATTTTCAGTAAGCATTCATAGCAGAACCATATATACCTAATGCTTAGTTTACACCTAAGGATCGGTTTGTTAATTCGATTGATTAATTCAGTAAATTAATTTATTTCAGGTAATATATTCTGAAGTTAGTTGATTGTGGTTGTTTAAATTTTAAACGACATATTGTATTATCTTAATCTGTGCGATATAACACTTTGTAAAAAGCACTGCAATCAAAACGATTTGATAAACGGGCCCAGTTTCAAAGTTCGTAACAATTATAAAAAGTATCTCGGCTCTCATGTCTACACTTTATATTATATTTTGTATCGTGTTACTCCAAAACTTTTTAATTGCCAAAAATAATGTGCGAACCGCTTGTGAATAGCCGGAGAAAGTAAATGTTCTATGGAGCATAAGAGTTTCATTCTTTTCTTGGATAGTGCTAGTTAGGGCTACTCACCTTTTACTTTTATAGCTGAACTGACGACCTATCTTAGTCGTAACGGAAACCCATAGTAATAGATGCTAACGCTACAACTGCGTTAAAGTAGGTTTCAAAAAGTTGGAGAATAGCCTAATATGAAACATAAGAACAGGGTGTAAAATTTAATGTGGGCCAGACATTTCACACATGTCTGGAATAAAAAATGCATATAAAACTCTCCGTTTAATCCCACAGAGAAAGTAGCAGTTAATTGAGCATTTTTATTAAACTCCCGGAGATATGGGTACTCGATCCCACGCCACAAACACCGTAGACACCAGGTTAAAAAACCTTGTTTTTCAAAGTACCCAAGATTGCTTCAAAAAACCAAACCAAAAGAATTGAATATTTTATTATTCTATCTTTTCCTGTTTATTCATCAGTCTATATATGAAATAATTATTACTTTTTAACGTTAAATCAAAATCTCGTCGTTATATTTTAAAGATTCTTTTGAACGTATACATTAAGTTCTCCAATGTCGATAGCCCTGTGAATAGAGAGTTTGAACTTAATTATCGTCACGTAACATACGGTCTTTGAAGACCCGCTAAAAGTCTATTGTTACATGTTAATACCGACATTCCTAGTTTCTAAAATTAGTAGGGTTCGTAGCATTCTTAATTGTAACTCTTTGCTATGTTGTAAGATGAAAATGACAAATTAGATATTCAGTTGCGTTAAGTTGAATATCAAAATAAGAATCACCACAGTCTCATGTTGGTCTGCAACTTAAAAATTATGTGCTGTGCTGTTACTGTGATTCTTGCCTAGCATGTCGTTAAATGCGACTTATGGTATATCGGGTTTTGGGTATGTTATTGTGTAGGGCTAGCCACTTGTGGCTACTTTTTCACAATTTTCCATCTAACCTAGTTTTATTTTTGGCTGAATGTGGTTAAAGGGGCTTGCTGACCTCTTGACTCTGACTACCCCTTTGGGGATTACGGGCGTGATGTTATGTATGTTACATATGCTACACATTAGTGGCACTAGTGCAGATAAACTTAAGTAAGATAGCTTTCTTTTGTAAACGATTTTGCTGAGATCATGAGACTTGCAGCGGAATATCGCTGCTAGTTCATCGAGTTATCTTCGAGATTGCTTAATGGCTGTGCAGCGTAGGGTGACCACGTTAGCTGTGTTTGTTTTGAGACAGAAATATAGTTATTTAGAAATAAGTGTCGTATGCCATCTAAAATATCACAGAATTACGGTTAATGCATGATGTATATGGAAAATGTTAAATATTGAATTTACTCTTAAGAAGATTTTATATATCTTTTACACCATTAATATTGTTTCATTCACGTTGTAAACTATTATAATGTCAATGTTATTATTTTTAATAGTTTACATTACATTAGGCAATTGAATTCAGTCTCAGTGACAATAGCAGTGCTTCAATAGCAAATTAAATGGATTTTAATTAATTTGAATATATTAGCAAATTAAAACTTCGTTACTAAAAGTAATTTTTACGCCTCCCAGACGCTTTGTAGAGACTGTGAAGTATCGCACTATTCAACGGTTTTTCACTTCTTGTCTTTTAAAATTTCAAAATGTGGCCTCCCTACCAGTTGATGTTACCAGATTATTGCTCATTTCCTTTTAATAGAACCCGCTTAGTGGGTTTATTAGCTCGTCGAAAGATATAAAATGGCATTCACTCAGATAACATCGCGGAGTCAGCTAGCGAAGCTTTACGTATCGACAGGGAGCTGTCAGCATTCAGATAGTGATTATATTACCATCAGGGATACTTGTCGGTTTGGTACTTCAATATAATAAAATAAAATAAACAAGGATATCAATAGTATTTTAGTACGGAAAATATAAGTTTTTCTTTGCGTAAAAGTTCCAGTCGAGAATAGCTTTTGTTTTCGTATATTTAATAGATATTTTCAAGTACTTTGTACTTTATTCTAATAACTAGCTGTGTTCGCGGTTTCTGAAATTAGCGCGTTCAAGCAAACAAACAAATTCTTCAGCTTTATATAGTAGTAATTAGTATAGATTAGTGTAGACGAAAAAAGGGTAAATACTGCGTTATAATCCATACAATTTTTGGCACAATAAGATTGGACTAACGATACAATTGATCTAAAATAGTTGAATTGAAAACAAAGGTATAATTTAAAATATTTAACAGCCTTTTTACATGAAGAAATTAAATAAAACATGATACTTGTTATTAGTTGAACTCAAGACTCCGGAACTGCTCAAAGCTTTTCAAGAACATGAACGATTTATTTAGTGCGCTGTACTGTTAAAAAAACCAGATCCAATAAAATTGTTGCCCGTCATCTGTGACCCAGCGCTCACGAGTGACGAGTTAACTCGTCCGTCCGAAATTGAAACCACTTCTGCAAATCATAACACAGATTACTGGCGTTTATATAGAAATCTAGAAGCAGAAATGTAACGGCGCAGGTGCAGGTGGCGGCCGCTGCCGCGTTCTCGCTTTCTCGGGTGACCTATCACGACTGGGGGCACCTCATGTCCGACTCCCGACCGTAGGCCAATTACATGCACATTCCAGTGGAATGCGGAGTATTACGGTGCTGATGACTACAATGAGGGTGTTTTGGACGCCTCGGGTCAGTCTTTGTTTCGTAATAAGGTCTATTGAATGCACTTTGCAAATTGTAATGTAACTTTAGCTTGGTGGTGAATAAATTGTTACCTTTCCGAATTGAAGATACGATAGATCTTGTTTGAAATTAACCCTTTAGGGCGCATTTACAAAAATACAACTCCACGTAGACGCTCTCAATATACCCTAAGGGTGCAAAAAGTTTTATTGCAATAAGGAATGTTGCCGCATACAGAAAAAAGAAGTGACGAGATATTTCGTTAGGTTTGTTATTTAATCAAAAATTACTGAATCAATAGATAGTATTTCGAAAGCTCTGTCCGTTAAAAGTATTGGCGCTATTATATTTATAATTTGTTTATTAAGTGAGCAAATAGTAAACAAATAAGATAAATGTGTAAATATAATTACATTCCCCGGGGCGTCTGTCTGTCTGTTCAAGCTAATCGCAGAGATAACTGAATAGAGTTTTAAGTTGTCTAATAATAATTAATTGCAAATAAGGGTTTAGTTAAAGGTACTTTAAGATATCTTTGTTCCCATATTTTAGAGACTTATATAGTTCATATATTTGTATTAATAACATTTAATGGTAAAAAACTTGGTGTGTTGACTGTAGTAATTAGTAATGATATTTTCTTGAGAAAAAATTTAAGCTACATAAAAATACTAATTACAATGTATTATTCAGAAATAGGTTGACGTAGCTTGCTATAAAATTGTTTGATTTATTTTACATGAACTATAGATATTTTGTAAAGTGTAAAAATCGTGACCAGGAGTTGAGTTGGTAATCAAAGTGTGGGAGATATATCATTTTCATAGTATCTAATTTTTGATAGATTAGCCTGACCTTAGATTAAACGCACCTACTCATTATTGTGCCATTAGACCCAGATTCGTGGGACAGCTATTAAACTGACCGTTCAGTACAACATGTTTACTTATTATCAATAGGTGCCTAGGTGAGAATACACTGCGCTCTTCTGTCGGACTTTCACCGACAAAATGGCACACATCATTTAATTGTACACTTTTTGGTGTCAATTATAAGTATTTATCTCATTATCCGTAAAGAAATTTTGTGACACCTTCCATTTACCTTTATTGGTTTTTAAAATTCAGTTATTAAATACATATTTGAATAACTGCATAACTTCAACCGGTTCAAAGGTATATATTAGATGAATGACAGGTCGATGACCAAAAAATACATGTCCGTTAAGATGATAGTTGTTGAAATGATTTTTTTAATTTAGACCCCAGTTGTTTAAAAAGATTTTTGTTATTCAACTGACTTTAATTATTAACTATTGATTCATCATGGTTATAGACCATGATGTTTCAAAATCGTAATATTTACAGAACTAAGTAAATAATTTAGAATAAAAACAAAATTGTTCTGATATCATTTGACTAGGTTGAATCAGGCAACTCTTTTCGCTGGTTTAAATACATATATACGAAAGGGTAGGCAGAGTCATAAGGGCAGCAGGCCCCTATAACCACATTTAGCCAAAATCAAAACTGAGCCGGGTTAGGCGGAAAATTGTGAAAAAGTAGTGATCTAAATAGCTAACGATATTTCGGAGTTAATGATGTTGATGGCGATTTATAATTTTGCACATAAACAATACCGAAGTGCTTGGAATAATGAAATAAGAAGAAATTATAGATGAATATATAAAAATGTGAATGATGCTTATACAGTAACAATAGGGATAACAATGGGCTCACGAATTCCGATTGCCCTCATTCATATTTCATAAAGCCGTCTGAATCGGATTACGAAATCTTTAATTGACTCATTGAGTCCAATTGGACGCAAAAGCGTTCGTTCTTTTAGCTTATCCGGGGCAGTTAAACTCCGACCGCGCCGTTGAATAGAGGAATCTTAGCCCAGGACATACGGTGCAAGAGTTACCTACAGATAATTAAAATTGTTACTAATGTAACTATACGTATATCTGGCACATAATATTATTTTCTTATTCTTATTCTTATTTTTTATAAGGTTCCGTATCCAAAGGGTAAAACGGGACTCTATTATAAGGCACCGTCTGTCTGTCCGTCTGTCACCATACTGTATCTCATGAACCGTGATAGTTAGACAGTTGAAATTTTCACAGATGATGTATTTCTGTTGCCGCTATAATAAAAAATTACCGCTATAACTAAAAAACAGAATAAAACAAATATTTAAGGAGGCTCCCATACAGACAAGTTTTTTTGCCGTTTTTATAGATAATGGTACGGAACCTTTCGTGCGCGAGTCCGACTCGTACTTGGCCGGTTTTTTTTACTTACCGCTTTAGCTTCAGCTATGTAGTTGGACACTTAAAGTTGTTCGCTTCTATTTAAAAAATAGTAAATGCAAACAAATTTTGGTTTAGTTACTCTTTTGACATCAGGAACAGTCCTTAGGTTTTTGCAAATGGTTGCCGATTTAAGATATAAAAACTATGTTCTCCATAACGCATTTGTTTTCCTTTTTTAACCGACTTCAAAAAAAAGAAAGAGGTTCTCAATACGACAGATTTGTTTTTTATAAATCCTAACTAAAAATTTACACGGGCCAGATTTTGCTTTAAATTAATTTACAATCATATTGAGATAACCCCCTTTTTACTAATTACACTATTAACCCAGCTGAAGTATCGCAAATCTGTTTAATACGCTTATGTGTACAAAGCCTAAAGCTCAAGCTTACTACGGAGGCAACCACAGCCTCCATTGATACTTGTAACTTATATGCGATACTATTACTACATAGGTTCTATTCACATGCCGTTGTCGAGCCACGCCACAGGATACGGCCTGTATCCTTTGTTTATTGTCTCTTTGCTCGTAACGTGAAGACTCTGATGAATCCTGTGGTTTATGGAGAGGTAACACTTGCCTTATACATAAAAGGCTTTTATATATATAATTAGATCGTTTACTCTTTCTAACATGTTATTGGTAGGCATTGATAAGGGTTACAATAAGAATTGTACAAATATTTTTGTTTCAGTTATTTATGTTTTATTCAGTAAGGAGATAGTGTTTTGTCTTGCTAATATTTTTTTCTGGGATTCCATATCCATCTGTTAAAATGAAGGCGAGTCTCTCGAGATTAGCAGTGCTATCATAACTAAAATAATGTACTTGATTGAGTGGGTACTTGAATCGATGTATTGATAGGTGTGGGAATTTCGGTAGGTTAATCAATCAATTCTAGTAAAAAGTGTTGTTTTCTTAGAAAATAAGTCAGATTATGTAGATTTATCTTGCAATAGACTTCTTGCGGTCAATTACACATGCTGACTTGATAAACTAATACATACATATCATAACGCCTGCAATCCCTGTAGGGGTCCGAGGAACTTCTTAAACCACCTTAAGCCAAAAATCAAGTTGGGTTATATGAATAAGTTTTATAAACTTTTAAATCCAAAATTGGGAATCAGTAAATAGAATATCTTACACATACTATAAGCAAGCAGTACATCCTAATGTTTATATATCTTAATCTAGAAGTTAAAGCACAAACAAGCAGTATAGATACCGCGTCAGTATGTAGCTATAGCTTGCCTCGGAAATCGTTACTCGTGCAGTTATCAGCCAGGATCACAGAGAACGTTCAGAGATGCGCGTGGTGTGTGGGGTGTCGGGTGGCCGATCATTGAGCCATCCGGCGGGGGCTCACGTCACGGAACGACGGTTGCTTTTTCTACACGGTGTAAAAGTTTCGAACGCCGCATCCCACGCCATTTTAAACACGCCTGACGGGACGGGTTAATAAGGAATTGTTGAAAAACATCACGCATTTAACACATTTCTTATTTACAGAAACATCATTATTTAATGTAAAAATATGTGGTAAAGAACTTGATTCGCGTCTTAAACTTTTAACATTGCGGTAGTTCGAACTCCTAAGAACATTCAATCTTCAACGAAGTGGAATAGTTTCTAGTACTTTGTCTCTTCCTAATAGATGTTAAGTATCTATTCGTCAAAGCAGGCTGAGAAAAGATTTAGAGAAGAATAGAATTAGAATTTGGTATTACTATTTTGAAACGACGTACATCCGGACTTTGAAAAAAGATTCTTCATACAATCCTTTTACAAATGAAAATATTACAGTACTTAGTAATATTATAAATACAAAGGTTTGTGAAGGTGGATGTATGGATGTGTGGGACTCTTTCACGCAAAAACAACTTAAGCTCTGGATGAAATTTGACACAGAGATAGTTAATACACTGTAACAGCACTTAGGCTATGTTTCACCGATGCATACTCTGTGAGCTGCGGGAATAAGCTACTATGTCTACATTTTTCGAACTTCGTCTTACAATTTCCGTCTTGTTTCAGCCAACGCACCCGTTCGTATGAGTCGGACGAGCACGAACGAGGCGCGTGCGAGTGGTGCGAATATGCGCTCGTCATCACCCTCGCCACCATCCTGCTGATCGGGGTGTCCGGCCTGACTGTCTTCTGGGCGTTCTACTACCACGATGGGTACGCCTGGGCTGACGGCAGCCCGGACAAGCAGTTCAATCTGCATCCTACCCTTATGATCGCTGGTTTCATCACCTTCAGCGGCTTTTGTAAGTATCGAAACTAGTACTGTGTTCATAATCTGCTTAGTGATTTTGATTTAGCATTATAGTAATTAGTGGAGTGAATATAATAGACAATTCTTGTGGTTAGTAGGTATTTAAATTTCCATATGTATTCAAAGAAAAGTTATCTACATCTTCTTCGTGATCCAGTTTATGTAAAGATCATTATCATTATCATATCATCATACCCGGAATCCCCGAAGGGGTAGGCAGAGTTCAAAGAGCGATAAGCTTCTTAAACCACATTCAGACAAAAAAATTGTATTTACCAAGATCGTACGAAAAAATCAACCAAGTACAAAAATTTTGTTCATATTATATCTTTAAACAATGACATCAGAATTGTTAATGTTTATAATTAACTAACAAACTAAACTTGACAACTCGCTTCCCTTGATAATTAAATAACATAAAATTAAGGTTCATAAGCAGGTAGTTTCCTTAGTTTCGCTGTATGTACTAGATACGCGAGCTTTACAAGAAAATCTATACTTATAATAAATCTGTAGAGAGGTCAATTCTGTACAAAATAACTATCAGGGGGTGATTAACGATCGATTCTGATGCCAAAAATGCAATCAGTAAAATTTTTGTCTGTCTGTCTGTCTGTATGTTCCTTATAGAAACAAAAACTATTCGACGGATTTTAACGAAACTTGGTACAATTATTCTTCATACTCCTGGGCAGGTAATAGTATACTTTTCATTACGCTACAATCAATAGGAGCAGAGTAATGAAGGGAAATGTTGGGAAAACGGGAGAAGTTACTCCATTTTTTAAGCTTCCGTCGCGTGTGCAGACTTAATGGTTAAAGTTACATAGAAATCATGTATGACGGAAATAGTATTTATAATATTAACCATAAACGCGGGTGACACCGCTGGCACAGCTAGTTAGCTAGTAAAATATAAGAACCACTTAGTTTGTCAAGTTAAAATTATCTGCCTACTTAATATTTGTTTTGAAGAAAATTTATGTAAAGGATAATGAGGGCATTATCGCTGCATATATAAATACCACCATGCACGTAAACCCCTATATTGTTTCGTTTAACAATCTGCTTTAGTGGTTACATATCTTCTTTGAAGAGAGTCCCTTTCCAGAGATCATTGTATGATCTCTTTAATACAGCCGTATAGATTTAATACATATTAAACCCACAAGAAATATACTCAAAATAGTCCATTTTTCGGGTAGTATGACAGAATCTTTTGAATAAAGATAAATTCTCCAGACAGACTCACCAGTTCCCTGTTCTAAACTAAACTTATGCTTGTACTATGGATAATAGGTGAACGGATATGAACTCGAGTACAAATGTCCATGTTCATCACATGAAACATCTGGCCCTAGCGGAATTCGAACCCGCAACTCTTGGTTTCGTGGCCAAGGTCTCTGACCACTCGACCAACGGGCAAGTCTTAAAGTCTGTGTATTGAGTTGTAGCTTTAAAAACTTCATTCAGATAGCATAAGTCTTAAATATGTTTAATTTCTTCTCACGTGAAAGGAACAGCGTAGTGCTGAAATAAAATCGGTTGTTACATCATTGGTGTAAGCTTTAATTTCTTTTATGTCCCGATCGCTTTTCGAAATTGCCCTCTTGGCAACGAACCGAACTTTCTCCAATAATTTAACCTTTATAGGATTACGGTTGGATCCAATATCCTCATGGACGAGTTGAATGTATTTATGCTGTTCGCAATCGGAGACAGTGTCGCCAAGTTTTTTAAAGGAAAAAGACACTGGAAAATGTAGGGTCTTAATTTTCGTTACATTTGTTAGTAGAAAGTATTATGTGTAGATTATGTATTTCTAATATATCTATATCTTTAAATTTGTCATTTAAAATGTACGCTATGACCTTGAATTCGATAAACGAAAAACTAATAACCGAAACCCAAGGAAATTTGCGTGACTAAACTTAATTATGACATACAGAATATATAATTTGACTAGTTATGCGCTACCATTGTGCTATAATTAGCAGTTCCTTCTAGCTCAGTTTCTAGAGCGCACTGCTAATGATAGCTTAAAAACGCTTACGAATATATCTATCTAGAACCTAGTTTAAGTACGACCGTACAACAAGAAATATACAAAACCTATCTGTTATGAACAATCCAAGCCAAACTGACCTGTTCCATGTCTCCTTCCAGCGGTCCTCCTGTACCGCATCTGCCGCTGCTTCAGACGCATCTACGTGAAGCTGCTCCACGCCATCTTCCATGCGCTGGCGTTCCCCTGCATCGTGATCGGCTTCCTCGCCGTCTTCGACTACCACAACAAGTCGGGCATCAACAACTTCTACTCTCTGCACAGCTGGATCGGCCTTGTCGCCATGGGACTGTTTGGAATACAGGTATGGAATCTGGTTGAATATACATATAACTAACTAGCTACGCCCCGCGGTTTCACCCGCGTAGTTGCCGTTCCCGTGGGAATACGAAGATATAATATTATTTACTCGCTAATTAGGTAGCTTTCCAATGGTGTAAGAATTTTCCAAATCGGTCCAGTAGTGTCTGAGCCAATCCATTTCAAACAAACATACAAAGAAAAAAACAATATTAGAATAGACTAACTTTACGACAATTCCCTAGGGAGGTTGCAGCAGAGAGAAGTGCCATATGACACAATCCTTACACTCACTCGCTTCTTTTATATTCATAGCTGTTTTCATCTACGGTTACTAAGTCTCCTAGAATCACCTTCTGTTAATACACGACCAATTTATCATGTAAGGTGAGTCGAGCCTTCCGCGATTCCTGTATCCTTCCATTTTCGCATTGTATATTTAGCTTAGTCAATCATTATTTCCATATGTCCGAACATCGAGCACACATTTCGTTGATTAGATCACGCGAGGAAATCGCGACACCTGCATGTATTACGGCCGACATAGCATGGTAATCATTTGATGCCATTATACATACTACGCCAGAAGATAACTGGCATATCTATATCCGCCTCAGACTTGAAACCGTTGGTTTCCTAGAAGCTTCGAGACGGACAGTAATTTCTGCAAACTTCTATATTCAGAACAATTTAATTATCTGTTGGTTTATAACAAGCTCAATATTTACAAGGAAAATGTATAAATCAAAATACCAGCAATTTATTAAGCTGCGTGGAATGAACATTTCTTGGAATAAAGTAATTAAAAAAGGACTGTCGTTCTACCCGGATATGCTACTTATTCGAAAGAGTTGCATTCATAGGTATACAGTGACAAAACGTTCCTAAACGAATGGACTCATACGTTTGAATACGCCGTGTGAGCTGTGGGTAGGTTATGATTTAGTTCATACGTTTGACCTACATCTAGTGGAGGTATAAATTAGTCTCGTGAGCCTTGTTAATGACAGGAAACACGATCAGGTAGACCTTCTAGCTAAAGTAACTCTTGGACGTAATCACTGCATTGTTAATATGTAAAAGTTCACATTTATGCTAATTTACCAACGTAACCGTTAAATTTATGCAGACAGAATATAAAAGGTGACATTGTAGCCAAGTCGTCTTATTGTGCCGTACCTTTTTGACTGTCAAAATTAACACTTTGGGTATTAGTAATCCAATTACGGTTTCAGCGTTGGTAGAGAATTTAAACTGAGTAACATTGTCCAAAATATTTTGCTACAAATTGAGCCATATTTACTGACTGAACTCTATAATAATTTACCTATATTTTTTTATTAATAGTGTAGCTAATAGTGAGAACCATGGTAGCTCAATGGTAAGGACACGCGCCTCGTAACCGAGGAGTGCGGGTTTAAACCCGGGCACGTACCTGTTGATTTTTCAAATCTATGTACGTACGTTATACCACTAGCTCGACCGTAAAGGAAAACATCGTGATGAAACCTGCAAATTCAAACAACTTTGGATTTGTAACCATGATCCAAAAATTGTCTGGTTCCCCTAAATTAGGGTTACGAAGGTCAGATCGGCAGTCGCTTCAATGTAATTACCAGACTCGCTAAATCCTGGATCATGGTCTAAGCGGACCCCGTCTAAACACGGGACATAACGCTAGGAAGATTATGAGTGTGGCTAATAGTCGACTTTTCTTGCTTTTCTACAAAGTTGCGATGAATAGATCCTCTTATATTTTTCTATTCCGTAATCTCGAATTCTGGACCATGGTCAAAGTGGACCCCGACTAAGCACTGGTCATAATGCTTAGTAGACGATGATGATTGGTGCCAAAATAAGTTTACCGTTAATAAACATTTTTCTAATTCCAGTACGCTGTGGGCTTCTTCAGCTTCCTCCTCCTCTTGATCTGCAATAAGGGCACGGCCGGCTTCCGTGCCTCCCTGGTGCCCGTCCATGCCGCCTTCGGTATCCTGACCTTCGTCCTCGGAGCAGCTGCCTGCCTCACTGGTCTTACTGAGAAAGCACTGCAACTTGGGTGAGTATTTTTAGAATTAGCAATTGTTAATTTGGCTGTTTTGAGTGATTAAGTAAATCGTTGTGTTAGCATTAGATTCAGCTACAAATTTCGTTAATAAGTAAATTGGATCTATCATTTTCATTGCTTTATTTACATCAACAAAAGATAGATCAACTTTTACACATATCTGACCAGAAATATTAAAGACTCGTAAAGCTGTGATGATTTGATTGAATGTTTTAAAAACCTTCTTTAATGGACAGGAGTCTAGTCGGGTTTTGTTTATTAGAAACACAGACACATACCTCTAATATTTCTAGTCAAGTTATATTTTTTTGTAGTTTTTGCACTCGTAGCATTTGTCACGTTTGCACTGGGCCTAAATAAGGTTGGAGAAGTAATTTTTTATAAAATCGTTCTTTTTGCTGTGTATTCATCATTATTTTCGCTACTTTCATGCCTCTATTTAGTTTCACTGTAATGTAACGCCGTGAACAAGAAATACTGATAAAAGATTACATTGTCACGCTATGTTCTGTTCTGACGAAGAGTTAATAGTCGTAAATGATTTTAATATGAGAATTCGTGATTGCATTTGATCACTATAGAATTTGTTATTTGAGTTTTATTAATATAAATCGATAATCGACATCAATGAGTTAAGGGTTAGTAAGTAATATAACAATTTTGTATTAACCCTTCCAATTTCGATGTCCTGTCAAAATGTTCCATTTATACAAAAAATGCACAAATTTGGTGCACAGTTCCTTTCAATTTTGCTGCTCCGCTCCAACCTTACTGCCCAAGCTTGTAACCGTAGCACGTCCGTATGCATGACTATCGTTTGTGATTGGCAGTTGTCCATGTCCGTTGCTTGTACGTGTCCATGTCCACATTCCACAGTGCGGAGAGGTACAGCACGCTAGTCGACGAAGCGGTCATCGTGAACACTATCGGCGTAGCCATCATTGCCATACTGGCTGTCGTCATGTATATTTTGTCCAGAGACAAATTCAGGGCGGCGTCGCGCGATGGACACATAAGAGCTTCGGTGGATTTGTAGAGGGTTAAGTCGTTCCAGCCTTTGATACAATGCAGTGCAGTTTAAAATTACTTAGGTACTTCTAGGTAATAAGAACTGATCGTCGTTTCATATTTGATTGTTAGTACCTCGGGAGTGCCTTACATATTTTTAGCACTTACTTCTTAATGTTATGTAATTGATTATAATCATCAATTGGACTGGAGTCAATTTTATTAAAATACAGTATGAATTCACGAAAATGAAAGCCATCAGTAAAGGATGGTGTAATTCAATTAGGTTAAAAAATTTTTGGCGATTATACAAACAATAAAGAATAAATAATTGCCAATTTTGATAATGCATTGCTTACTCTGTTTTGATACGTTTCGAAAGCACCACTAAGTTTTAATACATTTTTATGCTGTGTTTCGACACAAAAATGTACAGAAAATTACATACGAACATTTATATTTATATAAAAGTAGATAGGTACAATTAATGATATAGTTTAATACACAAGATTTTTTTCTAATAAATTTTACAAAACACAATTTTACAATAAGCCATAATGTTAAGATTTTCTAATCTAAAGTGAACATTTTGAGTTTGTTTATGAAGTATATATGTAATTAAATTATAACATTCATGGAAAATACATTTAAGATTTTTGTAATTCTGGTAGGTATGATGAATTGACGTACAAATATACGTTTATAGTAATTATTGACTGATAAATAACATAAAGCATTATTTTTGTAAACACAAAGAATGTGTACTTTTTATTAGTTACGCATAGTGTACACTATTGCACTTTCTAATATTTTATCATCAGTTGCTGACGAGGCTCCTTCGATTTATTAATAAGTGGTCTGTATCAGACCAAAACACATACAAATATGAGTAGAATTATATTGTTGTTTAGGTTTAGATGTAATAAAATATATTACAGTAAATTAGATTGTAACTATTGTAAAATTTACAAATTAGATGTTAACTTTAATTCGAATTTAGAACACTATATATTTGTTAAATTAAAAATAAATATTTATATAGAACATTTAATTGATTTTCACTTGTTTAAATGATACTTGTAAATAAATTTAAATAACCTCTACACACGAATTTGTCTTTACATCCTACTGCACGTAATTTAGGACACATAACTGCACCAATCTATGTATTTGTATGTGTTGCACTATGGGCTTAGGTAAAATTCCTATGTCGTTGCATGCTTTATATGTCATATTTTAATGCATGATAATTTTAAGATTAACTTTAAGTAAGTATTATTTTAACTTGCAATTTCGTTAGATATAAATAAATTTTCTATAAAAAAAATATTATTTAAAAAAGCTATCCTTTAATAATGCTTATAAACACATTAATGCATAGACATGTAACACAACTCTCAACTAACCCGTTTTAAAAACTATTTGAGTCAGTATTATTTCATGTCTGGTAAAGACATATTATCTATTGAAATGGTTATTAAACAAATGTTGCAAAACACCAACACACTTGCATTTAAGCTTGCTTGAAAATTTTTTTTGAATATGTAGATATTCTTTCCACGAGGAAATTGTTTACGATTTCCTACTCTTAAACAAATTTTGACAATGATATTTGCTGCATTGTCTAGCAAAATGAAATGCACACAATACTTCATGCAGGCACACTGTGTAAAAATGCCTTTACTAGCTGTGTGTACATAAGTAGTTTAACATATTATTTGTTCTCATGTATATACATACCTACTACTCCGCAATCTCCAAAAGGGAAGGAAGAGTCTGAGGACCATTAAACGTATTTAGTACCTGCTACTTTAAGCTAAATATATTTATAGTTGTCGTTGTGGATGTGTTCCGCACATATAAAGGTATAAAGATTGGGTATAAAGGTTAAAAGTGGTCAGATACTTCTGTCGCCTAAACATCCCTTACAGCCAATGGGAAACTTTCCTGGGTTAAAACTAGATTATATTTTGTTCGTCAGTTAGATTACCAAATATAATAAACATTATGCTTTATCTAAAATTCGAGAATTACCGAAGACACGGTGCTATCTGGGGTTGGGGCGCTTTGAATGATGTCACTAGACGCTAACATTTTAAGGCTTTTTAGTGATGCCACGCGAAATATTAACGTGCTGTGTTTTTGTAATTTACGTACCTATACAATATTTTTCTAATCTAACTGACGGCCTAAAAAATTTTTAGTCAATTAGCATTGTAAATCGCTAACTAACCCGGGGCATGCGGTCGCAGGACTGAGACGTACTCATCGCTGAGCCACGAGTCCATCGTGATCAACGCCATCGGGATGTCGGTGGTGGCCGTCGCTGTGGTGGTGCTGTACACCGTGCGCGGCACCGGCGGCTACCGCCTGCGCAAGGTCGCCGCCCAGCACCCGAGTTAAACGTCTGAAACGTCGGAGCGCGGCGGCGGATCGCCCGTCAAATGTCAGCCAATCAGTTCGCCCGTTAAATGTCAATCAGTTCTTCCGTTATCAGCCAATCAGTTTAAACGTTAAATTGTTTATTCAACAATGTTTTTTTTTTGTTTAATGTATCTAATGTTTAAATCAGTTCATTATCGAATGTGGCAGCTAATTCGTCAACACGCGGAGACCAGTGTAATAAAATAATGAACGCAATAAAATGCATTTTGGATTGAAATTAACATAGATTAAGATAAGCAATAATTGTAAACTAAATACTAAAGTAAATTTGTTCTCATTAAACATTCCAATGGATTATAACGATTTAGAAAACTTTTTATATTTATTCACTTAAATATTTCCAGGTTATATCCCTGAATGGGGAAATTTGTTTAGTATTTACAGAGATTGGCCAGCATTTTGACTAGGTGATATGTCAACGTCTTTTTCTATATTTATAGAATTCGATTTTATGCTTACAAATCTAGATGACACCATGACTGTGAGTATGAGAGCCACCATATTAAGCATAAATTCGGATCTTCCATGTTTATTTAAGAAATCGAAATAATGAAGGTGTTAATGAATGTCTGTAGGTTCAGAATGATTTTTGCAGAACTCCTATAAAGGAGAGAGATTAATTATAATATATTATAATTCAATTATAGTGAAATTATACTACCTATCATTACTATATACTATTGTTTAGCTCAATTTGTTGACTTTAAGTTATACAAATTCTATATATCGGTCACATTATGATTGTTCTGCGGTTGTGCGTTGTTCCATTTTGAAGTTAGGTATTATTATACATTAATTCCGTCTTAAGCTGGTCTTTTAACATAGGAATATGATACCCTAGGGCCCTAGTTTTCATAACATGCCCTAGAGTTGAAAATACTGATAAAAAACCAGCGTTTAGTCAAAATTTATTCGACTGAATTTAAAACATTTGAAATGTAATATTGCTTTCCTAGTAATTAAAGTGTGGCATGCTAGAAATATGTAAACTTAAACAATGTCGCTTGGATTCGTGATCAAAAAGACATTAAGTTTACATTTTAGAACCGCAAATCAGTTTCAAGGGGTAAGACTCATTTCAATTCCAACTCCATTGTACTCGCTGTTCTGTGGTAAATTAATCATTAGTTTTAGACTTAGATCAGTAATTGCCGTGTAAGTAAGATAAGCATGGGAGTCGACGTGTGCGAGTCTGTTAGACCTCCAGACATTTTCCACACAGTCATTTTGAAACGAATAAAATTTCTGAGGCCATACACATACATTAGATATCGAATTACATTTTGGTATCAGCCCTAAAGTAGATTATTAGTTAAGATATTTTAGATGTAACTTGTATATAATTTTTAATCTAATTAATGTAACGTGCGAGTGTTCGATAGATGTAGAATGTGATCAAGTTGTAGCTGAAATTTACATTTAAATGTAATATTTAATGGTCAGTAATATTTAATCAATGCAAATGGACATAATTGGTCGAAAGTATCGTACGTGTCTCATCAATGTAGAACAGGAACAGTATCCTCCGGGAAGAACATTTTAACGCTTGAGTAAATTGAACGATTAAAATACTTTTAAGATGTCCGTTTAGATACTTTTGCATAAATTATACTTAGGTAATTATTGTAAGACAAGTGTTCATCAGTTGCCAAATTCGATGTAAAGTGGTCATATGTTTGTTGTAATCAATTAATTACTGTGTATTACATACATACATTTAGCATGTTTATCAATATTACATGTAGGATAACGCTCAAGGTATTAATTTTATACAAGGGGTACCTACATATTTTTTCCTTGTGTAGAGTTGAGTAAATTTTTCTATTAGATTTAAATGATAACGAAAATTTTGTAAAATTGCATTCCAAAGAAGCATTCGATGTGTGTACACATTCTTTTTGAAAATATACAATCCGCGCTAAGACTGCATAGAGTCCTTTTGATAAACTCAGGATTTGCGACGTTTTTAGCAGAGAGTATTTACAAATTTTAAATATTCCAGTTTTTGTGGATCCCTCTGAAATATCGGGGCCAACTTTTTATATTATTATAGACTCCCCAATTTACGATGGAAGTTTTTGTTATGCAGTTTCATTGGAACGATCACTATTTTCTAACTATTCCGACATCCGACGTAGGTATTTATTTGAAACGCACTAAGAGATTTAATATGGTACCTGCTTATTATTGTAACATTAATACTATAATTATACTACATAGGTTGTTTTCGATTATACGAATAAGTTGCAAGTTGATAATAATAAATACGGTTATCTTCGTGTATTTCAAATTATAATTATTTCGAACGATTACTATAAGTATCTTTGAAATATTATTTCGAGTTGAGTTGACTGCAGTTGTATATTGGTTAGTATGAATTTTATCACTGTTTTAAATTTTGAAATATTTATACGGCATTCATATGGTACATTAAAATACTTGTATTAATAAATGAGTGGTTTTATTTATGAAAATACCCTACGAGTCTTTATTATAATTCTCTTCTCTTTGATGATTTCTCCCGTTCCTAACAAGCTCCCATGTTTATAAATAACTAGCATAAGCATTTTTTTTATTTAACAAGTTCTATAATCAGACACCTCATAAGATCTTATTACCGTTTCACCATAAACTGATCAGAAGGAAAGAAAGAAAAAATATTTTATTGACTTCAAAACAATTAAAATATGCATTAAATATAAAAAAAAGAAAAAAAAAAAAACAAATAACCGAAGCGATAAAAACAAATCAAGAATAATGTGGAGCCAATTAGGTCCTCACCTCAGCATTGCCGCTGTAGCGCCGGTATTTCGGAAGAACCTATCGTTATGTGATCAGTGGTTCGGCTTGGAGTTAATAAGGTGTATTAAAGTCTTAGAGGACAAACATAAAAAAACATTACAATATTTTTAAATGTAATGAAACGTTTTTTTTTTAATAATCATCACGCCTGTAATGGGATATTCCGAGTCCTAGGAGCAATGAGCATCTTAGACCACATTTACAAAAAACCGAGTAGGGTTAGAGAGTAAATGTGAAAAGTAGTGGCAAATATTAACTTCTTTTCGAGTCCCAGACCAACATAGGGCTATTTTTTTATTTAACTTACTGTGTCCAATCAATCCACCCAATTTTTTCCATTTCCGTCTTTATGGGGCAATATCGATAATAAATATATTTATTTTATAGATTTGATATACCAAAGGTGGCAAACCCAAAACCTGATTGATGGTAAGCAGTCACCGCAGCGTATGGAATCTACACCAGAAAACGCGTTGCCTAGCTGAGGGATTGCAAATATAGAACTCTTAGGGCTGATTTTTCAACTAGCTGATAAATCATTGCAAGATAACCACGGAAAAAATATTAAGTGGAAGTGCCAAGTCGGTGGGCATTGAAGCCAATCAACTCTGCGTGCTATCGCAGAATTGCTTATTAGTAGTGCCAAGTAAATGTATAGGTTATCTATGCTGTTTTAAGGTTTATAATTGCACCAAGTACAAAACAACGCCATCTATGATCGTGAAGAAAAATTGACTTCTCAATCTATTCTTCTCAATCATAGATAGCGTAAACTTTGATTACGAAAGGTCATATCTACTTTTTAGGGGTAAGTATAGATTATTGAAACCGTTTTCCAAAACAATGAAAGTATGTTGTCTGTTGTAGGACTAGTAGGATATGTTGTTAATGAATGAAATAAGAATGCCAATCCAGCTTAATGCTTATCTGTAGCACAGAGTAATAATATACTACCTACAACAGAGGGTCACTGCTCATACTTGAAAAGTTATTGCTATAACTCGCGCAAGAACTGCGACAGTGGTGAGTAATTGGAACTACAGCAAAGTTTAGTCCGTTTGTCAAGATGGCGCTACAAGCACAGATTAGTTATTTCTTAGTAATAATACGCCATCTGTGTAAAATTCATGATTTTAAAACAAAGATTATTTTGGTTTGCTTATGAAGAAAATATTTTATATTCATGTTTTTCACCTAAATTTAATATTTTCTCTAAGAAATGACGTAAAATTTATGAAAAAAGCATTTCTTAAAAGTGAAATAATAACGTTTTTATTCGGTTTCATCTCTCAATCAGTTTAAACGATGCCTGTAGCGACATCTGTCTGTGTCAAGTCTATACGAAATCTAAAATGTATGTGACTGACCAGACATGTCTGTAGTGTAGAATGTGATTGGTGGCGTATGTGTAAGTTTGGCTAATTTGGCTTAATGGGTTCTCATAATAAATTCGTGACATGCCATTTCTACTAGTTTTTCCTGTTGTGTGAAGATAACAAACGAATAAATCGGCCCTTAATCAACAAGCGAAATATACATGTATGGTTAACAGTGCTACCTTAGGTCGATTCTATGAGTGTGGTACTTTCACTGATTGACTACGGCGTGGAACTACCATCGTAAGTGTTAGAGGTAAATGAAAAATATATCGATTGGCGAAAACTTTATTGTGTTTATATTTGACAATCTTTCACTAACAGTTGCTAATTAAGAGCATAGATAGTTTGCGCAAAAAAACTACATGTAGGTACTTATTTTACTTCATATGAATTATAGATTGACAAGCAAAATAGGACTTTATGCACGAGATGTTAAGATTTTCTTAATGAAATTGGTAAATAAATAGCATTTTGTAAACTTTTCAATTGACTAGTATAATTTCAAAATGAAATAAATTCAATCAAAAATATATAACATTTTGTATTACGACTTTAATTTTCACGGATGAAATTTACATATTCAGATCATAATTCTACAAAAATTTGGCTTCAATATTGAGCACCTTCTCAAAAACAATAACTCAATAACAGATCTAGACATTTTATTTTTGATTTGAATTTTTAACATCACTTTTTAAAGTAAACGATTCTTATTTTAATATAAATTACAATGTCAAAATAAATATGTGTTTTAAGTACATTATTTTTAAATTTGTCGAATTAAATTTCACATTAACTTTAATTTAAGTGTTACAATATTAAATACATAATTTACTATATTTAAATAATATTGCATTTAAATTTCATCAAACATAGTTTGTGTGATCAACGAGCGTGTGTTTACGCAAATACTGATAAATATAATAAATATTTTAAACAACATTAATGGGGTGAAGTATCTCTCATGTGGAATAGTATTTGTAAATTAAAAGTTACCGAAAAACCAGAAGTAAGATAGTACTCCGAAAATAGATCATTTCAGTTTGATTGAGATTGAATAAAACCTTAATTAAATAAATACTGCCAAAAAAATTTATATACGTATAGTATACCATTTACGTAACGCACGCTCATAAAAACGCAACCTGTTTATTAACATTATAATAAGATATTAATCAATAATAATAGCACTTACAATTTAGAGACGAGAGCTTTCAATTTCAACAACAGCTCAAACTTACTCAAATAACACCCTGAGATATTGGTCGACAGTAAATCAATTCAACGAGGGGATAAACTATTAACAATTACGATTCTGGATAAAAATCTTTCGCATATTGAAACACTTTCGCTTTAATCATTCTTATGATTATATCATATAATCCACTAATGTATATCGAAGGGGATTCTAATCTGCATAAATAATATATGTTTGTTTATATAAATATATTTTCATTTGATGAATGTTTCATTATAATCCGAAAGATTGATGTCAATAATTAATATACAACGGGTTAAATTCAATTACATTAATGCTTATTATCTATCGATCAATGTAGTTAATATATTCTAAGAAAAAAATTACCGGAATATATATTTAAAAATATGATTGCATTGAATATTCTGAAATATAATTGAAGACAAATTACTAATGTTAACATTATTGTAGAGTTCTATAGTTGTTGCAAAAATATTTAATCTGAGTAGTAAATACATGTGAATATAACTTGTGTTTTGTATAATTATAATATTTTTACATTATAGTAATAAGTAATTTTACGATTTAGGCTCCAAATTTTGATTATATCTATACTTCAAACTAAACGCTACCAATCTAACATAGTAAATACTTAGAATTTCCAATGGCTATTAATTTCATGTGATATAGTCAAATTTCTAAAATTCCAAATAACGATTTTTTATTTAGGCCGAATCATGGATAATTATTAAATAGTAATCATATGTGTTTTTTCTTTCATATGTGTGGAATGGCCATGTTTTTTAAAGCATTTTGTAATTGACAGACTAAATGTATTTTTCTTTTAACGGAATATGGACATTTGTAAATCTTTGGTGTATAATGGCACAAATATCTTAGGAACGTCAAATGCTAATATTAATTAACCATAAATTATGTCAGATGTTAATTTGAAGTCATAAATGCATTTGGAATCAACATATAGATATTATGTTAATATACGAAATATCTGAAAAGATTCAAAAAGATAAAGACTACTGTATTTTAATAAGAAAAGTTTTTGCTATTATATAATAGTTGTTTTGTTTTTTTAATGAAGTCCGTGAGAAAGTCGAAATTTATTAATTTTAAATAGTTTGGTGCTGGATAATCTTGGTAATTTTTTTAAATAACGTGAATTTTATAAGAACCCAGTTGGCACTGTCTTTTGTCTGGCAAATGGCAGATTAACGTTTGTATTAAAACCCAAACTAAATTGTATTAAAAATAATCCAAAAAATAACACAGAGTAAAGATAAAGCACATATTTAACGTGGATCCAAAACTTACACAACACAGGGGTCTGATGAAGTGGGTTAAGAAAACCTGTTGTTTTGTGGATTATCGTTTTGTAGAAAATATTAAATAATTTTTCTGTGCTCAAGAAATGCGAAAATACAAAGTATAATGTAATACTACGAAAAATATAGAGAATAAAAATAATGTGAATAATTAAACTATTCATTTTGCGAATTGATACTAATTATTATAAAAACTGCAACTGGAATCCTCACTAATATATTAACACCCAGACACAGAACAAACACAAGTATTCATCATAATATGAATGTTTGTCCTGTGTGAGGATCGAACCCACAACGCATGGGGCAGAAGCATTACCGAAGGAGCCATCAAGCCAGTTGAGATCATAGAGTAAATATATATAGATGAGGTTAACTTAAACAAGTACTAATGCAAAAAAAACTTCTTAATATAAAAATCACATACAACTTAAGATATTTGGGATATTGAATATTTATAAAAGCTTTAAGATAGCCAAATACGTTGTTCTTTTATAACATGTTAATAATTTTAAGAGAACTTTTAACAATGATGTAGACATTTTACTTCTCAAATATATAATAGGAGTTAAGTATTTACTAAAGATATTTATATTATCAATATAATCATACTTGAAATTACGTAATTTCATGACCTGACAGTAGATTTTTTCAGTAATATTTAAGTTAAATTCAAACTATTAAGGCCAAAAAACATGAGTAACAAGAATCGATGAGAGCTACCTTACAATTTTAAGCTTATGTACTCGTTTCCCGATCATTAAGTAACAAACACACAACACAACTATCACGTGCATTCACATTTATACGTTAGGTAATGACCTAACTAGCAAGATAATACTTACGATAGGGATGATGACTGCATTAAAAAAACTATGATTCTATTTAGTCCGTCAGTTAGATTATACAAAAATACTAGACACATATTTTTCGCTTTATCAAATTAACAAAAAATCACAAAGATAAAGAGCATCAAAGTTTTGGAGTGGGGGCTTGCGACGTCACTATTTAGTAAAAATTGTACGAAAGTGTGACGTCACGCGCAACTTGAAAGCATTGTATCTTCGTCAATGTTTGTTTGACAAATAAATTAAAAATACGTGTTCAATATTTTTTTATAATCTAACTGACGGATTAAGCAGAATTTTTTAGTCATCTAGCCTATTCTACCTAACAACCATTCAAATATCAAGTGAGTATCTAACTAAAGAGTAGTTTGATCAATGCTTTATTCTTCTAGCTACTGTAGTAGATACCTTTCGGTATATCCATTTAAAGAAGTTCAAGCGTGTTATTAGAGACATGTTCATGGAGAATATTCGTGCTCCATAAATGTATGCAAGAGTCATAGAATAACGGTCAACATTCTAATAATAGAGTAGGTATAGAGTATATGTGCGCCAATAAAGGACACCTTTCCAAACTAGTTAAATTTTTGGATGGTAATGACTACACACGACACTACCGAATGAGCCTTCAAGCCAGTGGAGATCTGGAGATCATAGAGTAAATACATAGCGATGAGATTAAGTTAAACAAGTACTAATAAATTTTTTTTTTCTTCGAGTAGAGAACTACGGCCAAATGTAGGTAAGCGGTGTCGTGTACAATAGTCAACATGATTAATAATAATAGATGTGTCGGAATCACCGCAATCTGGTATCGCTGTGATCGCCATCTTTATTGACAGAGGAGTAAGCGGAACGCCAGCGTTGCCTAGCGACGCTTAGCAGAGTCTACGACGTTGCAGTCGGCGAGGCTCACTATTGGCTCATCGCTCTTAGGCTGTGAAACCTTTAGAAACTGCCGCGTTCCCTTGCGATGGAGGGTTACTATGACTATTTGCTGCAATAACAGCAAATAGTGAACCGGCTGTGACTTTTCCGACAGATGATATAGATTGCTATTTCAAATTAGCATATTACCTCCCCAAATTAGCTTAGAGGTTTTATCCTGACTGCGTTCGATACAAGTGCTTCTGTGACAGCATTAAGCGAGAAATTCTTCCGTATAAATAACTTTACCGATCAATGTTCGATTCACACCAATGTGCAACTCTGACCGATGGGCATTAGTCAATTGAATTTTTGTCAATTGCTTTGCTCAACCTAGTGCCTTTCTCAGCAGTAAACTGATATAGTTTCCATAGGCGTCCAAACCTTAGGCCATGAAGTACTGAGGGAACTCGTTGGAGATGGCCCTGACGAGGGCCTGGTCGTCCCGGCTGGAGTCGTTCTCCTCGCAGAAGATGCGCGCGAAGCACCGCAGCAAGTCCTGCCGCCGGTGCTGGTGCGCCTCGTACTCCGTGTTGCGGATGATGCCTTGGAGGATCTTGAGGTATTGCTGCCGCCGCTGGAAAGTAAAATAAATGATTTATAATAACACACGTCGTTATAAGTTATTGTTCTTTCAGATAGATAGATAGATAGTAACGATAAACATTATTGAGGTTTTTTTATCACATCTAGAAGTCTTTTTCTTTCGGTTTTCGTGGGGTTTTTTTTTCTTAAAAAAACGAAACTGCTTTTTACATACATACATGCGTATCATGAAGCCCACTAACCTCAAAGAGGTAGGAAGAATTCAACGAGCGATTAGTTTCTTTAACCAAATTTTATTAAAAAAAAATTATTACTTCTTTATTCCCTAAAGGTTATATTGTCCCCCAAAAGTTGAGAACTGAAGTTTTTTCTTTTCAGGCGTAAACCACTAAACAGATTTAAAAATTCTTTCGCCAAGGGAAAGCTACATTATCAGCGAATAATAAAGGGCTTTTTTTTATCCCCCTATTTCCACAGGCACGGGAACTACGCGTGTGTAACCGCGGGGCGCTGCTATAATTAATAAACCTGTGTAGACACAAACTGTCGACATTTACACACCGTGTCGCCAGCGGAGAGGTCGGCGAGCTGCCTCACGATGATGTCGACGGCGACCTTCACGTCGTTTGTGTAGAAGTGCTCGGCCGTCTTCTTGCGGCTGAACAGGTCGATGACCAGCTTCAGCACCGAGTGCGCCGGCGCCGGCTCGTGCTCGAATATGTGCACTGGGTCCTCTGCAGACAATAATAAGAAAATCCATTAAATTCAGGAAGTCAGAATTCTTAAATTGAGCTGATGTAGATCAAAGGTTAAAATTTGACTACCATGACTGGCTCGATGGCGCATTTGGTAGTGACCCTACCCAATGCGCCAAAAGTTGTGGGTTCGATCCCCACCCAGGACAAACATTCGTGTTATGAATACTTGTGTTTGTTCTGTGTCTAGCTATAGTAGATTCACTTGATTTCGTATCATAAACCAAGGGGACCTGACTATATCTTAGTGTCATCCTCACTAAAAGAGGATATAAAAAGCCTATGGCGTATAAGATACACTACGGTACTGTAATATCTCAGGGGACTTCCACGGTCTTGCTTGCTTGTATGATAAAAAAGTGATAGGCAAAAAATATTGTTCACCTTCTCGGTTAAGCAACAGAAGCACTTTTTCACAGAACGTCTTAGCGTTGTCAATCTCCTCCAGCGCGTTTAGCAGTAAATTATCTTGAGGCTGCTCGAACTGAAGGTTGTAAGCGAGGAGCAGAGTCAGGAACAGGTCCGGAATCTGCTCGTTCTCGTCCGTCTCCGGAGGGCTCTCTATCAGTTCTAGGAGGAATTGTGCGAACTCCACGCCGAGTTGTTCTGGAACGAGATTATGGATGGTTAAGTTAATGGAGGTATTTATTTTAGACAAGGGTAACCCATCACTGCTTCGCGCCTGCATTGCGCAAACGCAGTCACTGCGCTGGAGGTGTATAGAAATTTAATTTGGTTGCGCTATGGCGCCTTAAATTGTGTGGTGACGAAGTTCTTTTCTAAGGTTTTCATCTTATTTATTTAATAATCAGTTTTTGGTTTTCAAAGTTGAACAAATCTGCAAATATAGCTCTTTCATTGATTCCTCCTTCTCCTTCATTCATTGATTGAAAAAAAAAAATATTGTGAAGTGTACTTGAATTGGTAGACATATTTGTTTAATAAAAACTGTAACAGTTTTGCTTTAAAGAAAAAAAAATATACATTTAAAATAGGTATTTACCGAAATGCGTAACAGGCAGCTTGTCGCCCATAGACAAGACCATAGAGAGCAATAGAGCCGAGTGTGAGAGACGGCTGACTGCGCGCGGGTTGTCCCGCATATCGCGAGCTATTTCGGCAGGCAGGGCTGACAATGCCAATGTAGCTAGGGCAGTCCGTTCCAGCCCACACATCACTCCAAAAGCCTGTAGCAAAAACATATACACATTTCAGATTTATTTTTAATATTAAAAGAGCAAAAGTAGCATTGTACTACCAGATTTATCGATATCTGCAATCTAGATGAAAATAATGGGGATACCAGTCCAGAAAATACTAAACAGATCAGATGATAAAAAAAGATGGTCAAGAACATTTCAGCTTCGTCCTTACTCTAATATTATAAAACAAATATGCGAAAGTAATTTTCTGTCTATAAGTTTGTTGTCTTCATGCCTAAACTACTCACCTGATTTTACTGAAATTTGTCACTTCTTTTCCGGGAATTTTTATTATGGAAAATTCATAGATGCCACAGGAAACACGATAGTAGACACTATCGTATATAATAGACCCGCGGGCGGACAAAATCTAGCAAGTTTGAGTAGTCATTAGATTAGACAATACCTAACAAAATGAACACACTCGTTTCTCTACAATAATATTTTTATCTATCACATAAATGTTTACTATAAACCTTTTTCTGTAAAGTCTAGTGAAATTTAAAAAAAACCTGTAAAAGCAGCTGCCGCAACGGCCAACGCGTCTCCATCTGGTAGTACTGGACGAGAGTGGTCACGTACGCGTAGCGATGGCTGCTCAGCACGTGTTGAGAGATGTTCATATCAGCATTAGACTGCAAATAATAATCATTCATATTAATACATTTTGGATTGTGTAACTACAAATTAATTTTTCATTTAACCCAACTCGATTTTCGGCTACATGAGGTTTAAGGGGCTCCTTTCCACTCCTTGGACCCCTTCAGATATATATGTATGTCACTAGTAAGGGAAAACATTATCTGGGAATATGCAGTACAATAAGTATGTATCTATATGTTACATATCACACTTGTCACCTCTTTCAAAGGTTACAAAGGTCTTTAGGGAGTAGTAATTATTTTGCTTACAGAAATTTGGGATTTCCATCCAAACCTAACTTGTCTATTCAACAATTGGATGTGGAAATTGTAGCTACACCTGCGTTTGACACGAAATATGAACCATTTCACCAATGAAATGATCCATGATATAGCTGATAATTTTAGTATTGTTATTCAATGATCAATAATGTAGTTATTAATATAAGGTATTATGTATTATGAAATAGATAAGGCAAATTAGATAATACAAGGTAAATATTTTGGTAACTATTTACCTTGTTGTTATGAAATAAGAGATGGGTAAACTTTGGGTATTTACCCTGTTTTACTGAATACAAGTAAATGGTAAATACTTAAAATAGTTTGTTAGACGAAACAATACATACCATAACAGAAATAAGTTCTAGCAGCTGAGTTTGAATATCATGAGCATCGTCGTGCAGCGCCCAGCCCCGTTGCTGGGCGTCATTGGCCGCTTTGGAGAGAGCGTTGAGCGCAGTCATCATGCGTAAGGCGTCGGGGGCCGCGTCGATGGCGTTTTTAGGGCAGGTGATGTTGCTGTTGGCCTCTCGGAGAAGAGCATCTATTATGGATCGGGCAGCACCCCCGGGAAGGAATTCCTGAATGAACATTTTAGAAATTGATTTAGATATGAATAAATATGCAATTTGGTAGAGCACATATTCTGTTAAAACATCATTCAAATTGCCTCGAAATTACTTTTCTCTGAGCCTAGATCTACGCTGAATTGATGTCATTCCAAATGATGATAAAAATACAGTTTATGGGAACAATTTCATGATGCAAGTGTAATTAACTTAACTTACTAACTTTTAACTTAACTTACTCTCAATGAAATAAGCACAGTTTCAACAGCCACTTTAGACATTTCATGGCTGAGCTGAGTCTCCTTGCGGACAGCCTGAACAATCTCATAGATTGCATTTGGTTTGATACTCTCGCTGCTGTCTTGGCTATCGTCCTGATTGTCAGTATCTGATGACAGCTGATTAGATGATGTTTTACTGACAGTCTTCTTTTTCTTGACTTCTTCATGATCTGTGAAATAATAAACAGATATTCATTTATACTGACTGGCTCGGCGCATTGGGTAGTGACCCAACCCATGCTCTAAGGTTCATAGGTTCGATCCCCAGCCAGGACAAACATTTGTATGATGAATAACTTTTTTGATTTTCTCTCTTTTGTGTGTTTACCTCTAATGATTGTTAAATTTAGCATTAATATTAGAATTAAGTGTTATTGTTCATTCAATGTAAACAAACACTGGTGAGCCTTATAAATAAATAAATAAATAATTATACATAATGTAGGATGTCCGATACATATGATAAGAAACTTCTTATATATAATTCACAAAACAAACTTGTTTAGTGAATTATTACAGCCAGATAAGCTAAGCTTATATCAGCTAAAATTACTCATTACATACCTTTAAGATTGTTCAAGGATTTTGGTGGCGACTGACACTCCCTTTCTTCACTTATTTGCTGCTGAGATACCACCGGTCGCAAGTCAAATGAAGGTGATACACCATTAGGGGGCGTACTGTCGTCCAGTCTTGGCGGTGGTTTTGGAGCTGGTGGTTTCTTACTAGGCGGCTTTACAAGCATTTGTATCTGACTCTTCTTCTCGGAAAGTCTAGCTACTAACTCTTGTTTTTGAGTCGACATTGAATTTTCTTCACTCAACGACTTCAAGCAATCATTCAGGAATGACAAAAAGAATTCCGGCTCCACCTATAATAAGTAGAATTTGATTAAACGAAGGTCAATACCATTTATGATTCGGCTAATTGACTATTCACACATGTGCAAAGAGGTCTACATGCAAAAATGAACCTTGGCAGGAAAATATAAGTTTTAAAATTGGTTTTAATGAAAACTTCTTATAATGTTGACTGTCTGTACTGCAGCAAGACTATTGCTAATTATGTTAGAGTAGATGTAAAACATACCAGTGATGAAAGATTAAACCTATGATGATTTTAGAAGCTAATCCAAGTTCAATATTTTTTTATCTGTTAACTTTATTAGAGGTTTAGAATCAAGTAAGAAATATACAATTAATTGAGTGTTAAGAAACTTTGGAGTCTAGGTGTTATATAAAAGAATTGTGTATATAATATTGTGAGTTTACAATGCTTACTTTTACTGAAGCTACATAATTAGAAGGCACAAATCCCACTTGACCGTTTCTGTTCACTACATGCCACCAATTTCTTTGCTTTGTATTATTTTGTTGCATGAAAAAGAATTCATTTGCGCTGAAGCCTAAAGTCTTGGCCAACGTCGCATCAAAATCGTAAAGTGCCTTCAGCATCTCGCAATCATCTAAAATCATTAAAAAATCCTTAATATTTACCACCATCACCATCCACACCCATTACTATAATTAAACATATCGACTAATTAATGCACAAACCCGGGTTATACGGCATGTCTCCCATCGTTAAACAATACTGTAAGTGCTTTGTTGATTGAGATAAAATTATATGTGCATAATTCTAATACGAAAAATTAATTTCAAATTCCGTCCCCACAGTTCACATCACACACAAATCAATCCGTTTGACAAAACGAAACATTCCTCGTCTGGGAATGACAGTACTAATGTCAACTTACTATTTTGATAAACGATGCGTTCAGAAATGGTTTTATATTTTTACTCTCAAATAGTCTATTTCTTTTAAGCTAAGTACATACATGTACAGATACATCTAATCTAATAAATAAATAATTTTGTATGTGTGCGATGTACATAATATACGATTATCAATTTTTTTTATTTTATTCAATGTTAATATCTACAATTTTTATAAGTTTAAGCTTAGAACTAAGCAGCAGTGGTGGTCTTAAATTTTCGAAGGTAGGCAATTGAGTACCTACAATTTTGCCTAACTGCGAAAGTTGGCATCACAGAAAATAGTCATTTTCTTTATTGCTTACATTCGCTATCGCAGAATAGTGTAAGTACGGCAATAAGTAGGTACCTATTTAATAACTGACTGCCTTGTTGGTCTAGTGGTAGCATGCGCTGCCTAAGGACCAAGAGGTTCCGGGTTCCATAACCCCCGAAGTCAGAGTGAAAGGGGTAACAGGTCCCTTCAACCGCATATAGCCAAAAATAAAACCAATCTATCTTTATCACATTGAAATAACTACGGATGTGTAACTATGTTCTAATCGGCCTGGATTCCCTGCACTGTCGCTTCAATGTACCAGGCTCGCTCCTGGCTCATCCTAAGCGCCGCCTAGGAAGACCGCCTAGGAAGACGAAGATCTGGTAGATAAGCAAAGTTTAATTTAGGTACTACTGGATTAACATCTTCGTTAATAAGGTTGTGATAAGCTTATAAAATATTTATACTCAATTTCCAAGAGATTGCACAATTCATCTAAATGAAGTCACTGGCAAGCTTGCTCTTTTAATAACACTCTTGCACACCAGACTGGTTGGTTCAGCGATAACGGTCATTCGTTGAGATGATATTGAGTTGAGAATCAGACGGTGGTTTGCATGCCTAATAAATTATTCATGAGGGTTAAATGGACAAGACTTCCCTCGGGAAACGCAAAATAAACTTCCATGATATTGTTGATAGCGAGAAATTTAAACAAAGAAGATTTAATTTGTAGCGATACCATCTAGTTTTTCAGCAGGAAATCTGATGTTACCTATCGTTGGAAATTCTACTGGCCGTCGTTAAATTTTAGTTTATGAATTAAACCAGATAATTATTTTACTCGAAATTTAATTGTACTTTAAAATATTTTACCTAATTAGGTATTTTTATTTATCTATATACCTTAATAAATATTTTAATAAATATTGCGTTAGAAATTCATTAAAAATTCAATGGATTATGGTAGAATTTCGACCACTGAGCGACCACTAGTATATATAATGGGCGAAAGAATTTGTTAATAGAGCGATATTTCATTTACCTAATCTTTATAATAAACTAGCGATCCGCCCCGGCTTCGCATGGTGTGCATATAACAATATGAATTTAGATATACATATAAACCAGTAGGTTTACATTGGTAAAAGGTTATGCTTATCTATTGAGATAAGCATAAGCTTTTCACCTTACGTGAAAACTGCATTAACATCCCTTGCGTAGTTCCAGAGATCTTTTTTTTTTTTTTTTTTTTTTTTTTCCTTGGGGAACTCCCACGAGCCGTCACCCTCCGGACGGGGATCCAGAGGGCGGTGTGTCGGACTCGAACCGACTAAACCCCAAGGTGGCCTCCATCGGCGCAGTTCCGGAGGAGCCGGTATCCCCACTGTCGGGACTATACGACAGCTCCTCCGGTAGTGCGCGTGCCGCGCTGCGCGGCTCACCTCGCGCGGCGGTGGTCGATGCTGTGCAGCCCACGCCATCAGTCGTCGGATGCACAGCACCGAGCACGCGCGCGCGTCGAGACATGCCAGGCCACCCAGCATGTCTCAACTACTCCGCCCAGGATTCAGACGCCGATCGTCCCCGTGACCGGCGTCGTGGGCCCACTCTCGCGCTGTGCCCTCTGCTAAGCCAGAGGGCACGCGGAGAGCGTCTCGTCAGGGGGGGCCGCCTTCCGCCCGGCGACCCAAATTGAGGGCAGAGCCCTGTCGTCACGGAGGGAGAGCATCGAGACGCTCAATCCCTCCGCGACCCACCACGACGCGACCCAGCGCGCCCCTGTCGGGTTGCCGAGGATAGGGAGGCGAGCAACGACAACACTCAGCTCCTCCTCTTCCTCGGCAACCCTGGTCCGGTCGCAATGGGCCTGTATACGACCGGACTGCCGCAACTGCCCGGATGCAAGTCGCGGCTCACCTCGGGGTCCCTCTTCGCTTCAGCCCTGCCATGGCAGGGCCTACTGAGCCCCCCCGGTACGACAAACCGAGGACCCCGGCGGGGGGGTAGTTCCAGAGATCTAATCGAACAGACAGAAGCGGCGACATTGTTTTATTCTTACTTAAATGTAGGTAAAGATTTTCGTCAAGCCAACTCAAATTTAACAGGAAGTATTAAATACTGGGATACTTAGATTTAATATAAGTGAGTACTTAGGCTTTCTTTAATATTAATTTTAATAAATTTTAGCTACCCGTATGTACTCGTTTATTAAATATTAAGCAGGACCGAGGGAAAATTCTTTGAGGTTCTATAACCTGAAATTTTAATTACCTGCATAAAAGTTAAGAGAGATGAAATTAAAAATTACATATAATGAGTATCAAGTACCTAACAACATTTAAATACATATCTACGCATAATTAAGTGCTTCGTGCATTTTATTACGTATTTAATTTTAAGAGCATAATTAGGGTTGGGTATTCAAAAATTTTATGAAATTATACTTCATGGTTTCTTTCCAATTCTTTAATTTTATTTTCGTAATCATTCCAAAGGCTCTATTTGATTTTGAGCAGCCAATATGAATTCGTCTTCAAAATATTAGATATTTAATTTCTATTCATCAATTATAGCAATCGACTTCCTAGCATTGGAATATAATTTACACAAAGACGCAGGTGTCCCTTATCTTTATTTATTAAAAATATATTTGCTCTGATTTAAGGTAAATGATGCAAACCATAACTATTATACAAGCATTAGATCAACATCGAGACTCGACTGGCCTTCTCAATTTCCATTATCTTGGGTCTTTGCTTCGGTGTGCTATTGAAAGGCAAAATAAGCGGCAAATTAGATGCCGCCGCAAATTCAGCCGGTCAAAGCGCAGGCAACTTACCCGGGAACTGTTGTAGCTAGTGTTGTAAGCTTAGCGATAGTAAAATATCGATAAAATATGCATACAAACATACAATAACGCCTCTTATCTCAAAAGTTCCTTCAATAAGCAATAAGCTCCCTCAACCACATACATCCTAAAAATAATTGATAGAGTTGGGTTAGGTAGAAATTTGAGAAAATGGACTATTAATCACAATACTCAATAAGTATACCATTAGTCGCTTTTACGACATTCTAGGCAAGGAACACGGGTGGTACCCGTGTTCCTTTATTAGGTACATTTTTTTTAGAACCGGGTACATTTATTTTTGAGGACCAGACCAACGTGGGACAAAATATAAAACAATAACTGCTGTAGTATTGTGACCTTGCTGTGGTAAAATTATCGATAAAATATAAATAAATGATCACGACATCACGCACAGGTGGAGTAATAAGGAAATATCTCATATTCAGTAATTGTCAGCTCGACAAAGTATGCTGGCTCCATCTTTTGTTGCGTTTGATCGTTCATTCTTAAAAATAGTGATATATTGATATTAAGATAACTATACTGGCATATAGGTATTAAGCGATGGTAGCTAGAACAAATAGTTTACGTTTTTTAGAAACAAGACATGCGTGTTTTGCGCAATTAAGTTGGCTTGTATTAGGTTTCGATACAAGTATCCAGTGTGACTCCAGCCTCACAGTGGGCTATTCTAAAGTTCCTTAAGTACCTACCTATACATATTATGTATTTAAATTATTTTTACTACAATATCGATACATGCATCACAACACTATTCGTAGCCAGCGTTTTGTCGCGGCGAAAACCACTAACGGTGGAAAATGTTAGCCTTTACCCCTTCGACTGAACTCGCCAGGAAACACTTGCTGTGACGTAATTTATTTTAATTTACTTACATAGTGGTAGGCGAGTTTGTTTTATGCAATAACATTATTTTAATAAAATACCACTTCACTGTTAAGCTACTAAGAGCTACAGCTTAAGAGTATGTATAATACACACTTTGTGCAAGACTCGAGTCAGAAATTACGAAACTGTGTTGGTTTTTGGAAACAAGCATTAGGTCCTGAGTAGAAATGGCATTATTATTGTATATTTAAATTACGTGTTAAGACGTATATTTAATACTACGTGAGACTACGTAATACTAAGACTTACAAGTAAATTTTCCATAAACATTGTTTTTTTGAGTTAGGTTACTTTACTATCTAAGGATACTAAATATTCTACGTTAGTGCTTTATATTAAGTGGATTCCTTGGAAAATTGCTCAATATATTACATTACCATAATCTTATATGCATAAAACCAGCCCAGATCTCCCCTGATACAATATATACGACTAGTTTAAACTTCAATAAAAAGGTAACAAAGTTAGCTGGCCCGTCTTCAGTTTAATCTTAAATACCCAACCAATTTTAATTACCCAACAAACTTCTACGTCAGCCAACTCCTCGATATTTTTGTTTGTGAGTTGTTGCAGCGCTCGTAAATGTAATTATTAGCTTTTGGTGTCTTAAACAGAATCTCATAAGCGGAGAAGTTGGAACGTTTCTCGATTCTCGAACTCTGCAAGTAACTAATTCATTTGCCAAAGATTACCGCTGTGCAGATGTCACGTTTATGGAAAGACTTGCCGTCCCCCCAACTTTGGCATGAGGGCAAAATTGAATGGAATGTCTCGGGGAATCAATAATTAATTACTCTTTGAACTTTTGGCTAATTAATCTTAACTGATGCCATTTTGTGATGAATAATGGAATATGAAAATGCTTTAATGTGATTATGATAATTTATCTCTTCTTCGTTTTAAGTAGTAGTGAATTATTTTAAACGTATTTGGGTACTTATTATTTTTTTGTTTAATATAACACCATTTTTAAGAAATACCAATTTTAAGTGTTGTTACAGCTTATGTGGCCTATTCTATTAATTATAATTTTGAAAAAGTTACTGATAATCGTAGCCATTAAATATTGATTGTCATTTAACCACGAACATTATGACAATCTGTATTTAATAACACATACCGATGTGTGGATAATTTTGATAAAGTTACAGCAGTACTATTAGTGCAGTACACAAATTTTATCGAAAAAATACCTACAAATTCCATATCTACGAGTGTACCTAAGTATATTTTATAGTTTTTATAACAATCTTTATATTTGTTAAATTTGCTTAGGTAAATATACTAATTTATAAACATTTGTTAAGTCATTAAATATTACATCTATACTTATAATAAATAAATAAATAAATAAAATCTGTAGAGAGGTCAATTCTGTACATGAAATATATTTTCAAAATAACTATCAGGGGGTGATTAGTGATCGATACTGATGCCAAAAATGTAATCAGTAAAATTTTTGTCTGTCTGTCTGTCTGTCTGTATGTTCCTTATAGAAACAAAAACTACTCGACGGATTTTAACGAAACTTGGTACAATTATTCTTCATACTCCTGGGCAGGTTATAGTATACTTTTCATCACGCTACAATCAATAGGAGCAGAGTAGTGAAGGGAAATGTTGGGAAAACGGGAGAAGTTACTCCATTTTTTAAGCTTCCGTCGCGTGTGCAGCCTTAATGGTTAAAGTTACATAGAAATCATGTGTGACGGAAATAGTCTTTATAATATTAACCATAAACGCGGGTGACACCGCTGGCACAGCTAGTAAGTACTATATTTCCTGTGATTAAATGCATTCCGCTAACTTGTAATAGAAACAGCATTATATCAAGAATCATATAACATGTAGGTTTAATGCATTTATTTGATGTATGTTTTGTAAGTTGCCCTTAAATAAATAAATTACTACGAATACTACGATACAATATATTATGTACCTACGTGTACTCAACGCTGGCGGTATTATGCTACGAACTCGCATTTACTACGGGCTACGATTTATGCACTACGGTATTTGTTTTCGTAGCGGCATGATTATTTACAATTTGCCTATGGATTTCCGTTGGGAGCTTGCGTTAATCGTTCCAGCTTTTGTATTTATTGTATCGTAGTATAGACTGTCGTATAGTATGGTTTTTATATTTAGATTTTTTATATGTATCAAAAAAATATTGGTTCCCATCTTTGGAAAAATAGTAAGTTGGGGTTTATAGCCTTAAATACCTTATACGGTTGACATAAAGATAACACATATTTTTTTCTCGCACTAAGATTAATGTTGGTATTTATAATACGAATAATTCGTATACGCGAATATGTACATTCTACTTTACTAGGTATATCTACAAGACGAAATATTACAAATAATTTGGTATAGAACTAATAAATTATACAACTAATAAATTATATAATTATTAATTACATTCAATAGTCCGTACCAAAATTTGTGCACAGCGTTAAGCTGCTGACGTTGCTCTTATATGTGTGTATAGTGGCTTATATGTGTGGCTTATCTATTTATCCTAGTCCAATTTTGAATGTTATATAAAAATCTATATGTACATTTACATAGTATAGGAGCAGTGCGAAGAGTTAAGTTTATATCAAACAAACCTGAACACGCGTGTCACGTGGCGAAAATCCTATTATGACACACGGACTAGTAAAAAAAGAAGGACTCCACGCTGTCATACTATAGCGTGAAGCCACGTTTATGCATGAGTGAGTGAGATACATAACGTTACCAGATATCGGATACCTATCTGTTATTTAAAGCATTTATTATGTCAATGTCTGACGTAAGTTGCGTGTCAAGTTGGAGCACCGGAGGAGCATCAACGTACAGTTAGTGGCGCGGAGTCCTTCTTTTTTATTAGTCCGTGTTTATGACACTTATAATTCGCTACGGCAACACGTGTACACTCTGGCACGTTTTATAGTCGTATATAAATATCTGCTAAAATTTGTTTTTCTTCCTAGCCCTTTGTCTTGTTCCCATGATCTCTACAGCGATTAAAGAAGCAACGGCCACAGGGCTCTGTTATACTTGGACACTTTCATATTACAGGTATTTCTGATGGAACGGCTTTCACAAGGGATTAGTAAGCAATATCTGACTGGCTCGATGGCGCATTTGATAGTGACCCTGCCCTATGCGCCAAGAGTTGTGTGTTCGATCCCCACCCAGGACAAACATTCGTGTGATGAATACTTGTGTTTGTTCTGTGCCTGGGTGTTAATATCCAATATTTAAGTATAAGTATATTTGTAATACCACTGTTGAATCTGATATCCGTAACACAAGTGCTTATAGCTGCCATAACACAAGCTACTTACCTAGGAGTCAGATCAATGAATGTGATGTTGTGGGATATTTATTTATTTATATCCGGTAAAAAAATACTTGTTGTCAGATGACGTCGAGAGATTTTATTTATGTTGTGAGCAGTGTGGCATGTGATCGTTTAACGAATAGCAACAAGTGGTTACAAAACTCGAAGAATGTTCTACTTGAATAATTATGTGGCATGATGTTGCTCTACACAAAGTAGGTACCTTACTATACCTACTACCTTTCCAGAAAAATAATATACTGTCTACTGGAAATGTACAACTAGACAAAGGAATCAATTAAAAAAGTTTTTTATTGTACCTATCATATAACTCATATTCTACACAAACTTTTCATCCTTATCTTATTTTCCACGTCTCGTAAGGGTAAGCTTATGCCTACCTACTAAAAAATTGTTACATTCGTTGTACAACTGTTTATAAACCTACTTATTCTATACAACTATTTGTAAACACTGAAATCTACAGTACGAAGATGATACTATCATTATCTATTCTGTGGCCGCGGAATACTTGAGAGAGATTGAATGAAACAGTCCAACCCTCTGTGAAACAGCTAGAGTCATTTGTATATTTAAAGGCGATTACAGGAGCTTGCCAATGCTCCGAGTCGCAATGCGCTCTCATTAAAGTTAAATTCAGCACCTACGAATACAACACCTACACTCGCCTTTATAGTACGGCCTAAATTGGCAGCCTTAGGGTTGCTCATAGTTATATTGTAGCTCAGTGCTTTTATGTTGGTTTTAGAAGCAAACTGGCCTGAACTGTGCGTACCGGAAAAGGTCGATGGCGCATTTGGTAGTGACCCTGCACCATGCCCTAAGAGTTGTGGTTTCAATCCCCACCCAGGAAAAATATTCGTATGATGAAAACTTGTGTTTGTTCTGTGTCTGGGTGTTAATATCCAATATTTGAGTATATATTTATAATACCACTGTTGTTTCTAATATCCGTAACATGCTTAAGCTACTTACCTCAGAGTCAGATCAATCTAAGCGATGTAGTCTGATATTTATTTTCGGTGATTTTTTTGTTTAGAAAATTTAATTTTTAATGTTATGCCCGTGCTATAAAGGTTTCTTGAAATTTTTTAAAGCGTTGTTTTTACAAAATGCTATTTGTGCTATATATTATTCAATCTGTTTGGTTGGGTATTTAAAGACTTTACAATGGTGAACGAATCTTTGAAACGCGTGCGTATGATAATTGACTTTTTATGTTCGTGATAAGTTGCTATGAGTATTGTAAAGGTTTGTAAGTACAGTTATTTTTATTCTAAATTTTTTTTATGGATTTGCTCTTGGCTTCAAATGTTCAATGTTCGCTTGCAGTGGAATGTATTTTTAAAAACCAGAGATAATTGGGGAATTGATCCACGTCCCATGAGCCTTTTTCAATGAGGAATTTTTTGTATTTTATTTTTACATTATTGAAAAACTTGATCCCCTGTGGATCGTGTTGTGGCTTATAGGTAATTAAATGTAAAAATAAACTTCCCAGAAGCTACGCTTAACTGAACTCTAGTATTTGTATGGTTCGTTGAAATGTTCTTTCGATGAAGCGTGGTTCCGTTAAAAGTTATTTCTGCATTTAAAGGAGTCACGAACCAAATATAATAATGTACAACAACCTTTCTGTGGTAATCGTAATTTATTAAAATAGACATAGATATACGTAGCTATTTTATATCATTATATATGATATACTAGCTGTGCCAGCGGTGTCATCCGCGTTTATGGTTAATATTATAAAGACTTTTTCCGTCATACATGATTTCTATGTAACTTTAACCATTAAGGCTGCACACGCGACGAAAGCTTAAAAAATTGAGTAACTTCTCCCGTTTTCCCAACATTTCCCTTCACTACTCTGCTCCTGTTGATTGTAGCGTGATGAAAAGTATACTATAACCTGCCCAGGAGTATGAAGAATAATTGTACCAAGTTTCGTTAAAATCCCTCGAGTAATTTTTGTTTCTATAAGGAACATACAGACAGACAGACAGACAAAAATTTTACTGATTGCGTTTTTGGCATCAGTATCGATCACTAATCACCCCCTGATAGTTATTTTGAAAATATATTTCATGTACAGAATTGACCTCTCTACAGATTTATTATAAGTATAGATTTACGACAGACACAAATGAATAATGTGATGTAGATTAATTTGGACCCTTGAATCACTTATTTGTAATGTATGTGTTGAAGCACGTTTAGCCGTTGGTCCTGCGCGTGAACTCTCTCCGGTCATGTGGGGTTGCCGTCTCACCGGACTATGAGAGTCAAGGAACAGAGAGTGCATCTGGCACTTGTGCATTATAATATTTCCTGCCTTGCAGGCTAATCTTCGTTGTGATTGGCCGCCGTGGCCGAAATCGGTTAGAAGAATATTATTATTATATATGTGTTGAATTTCTGTTACTTCTATAGTCTTTAAATTAGTTAAATATTTTGCGAACTTGTTTACCCATATAAGAGACCCTACTCGTATAATAAACCCCACTTATATACTTATCAATGTTGCCTGGAAGAAGTTGACAACCCTCATGAACAAAGGATGACTATCTTTTACACTGTATCCCAGAAAATAACGCGATTAAATAAATTCGTAACACCAATATCTAGCACCTACATCGTTAAAATTTTATGCAATTTTTCCTTTGCCCTGCAAACACTGAACGCGAAAATCATTTCCAGTAATTTAGAGCTTAAATGCGTGCATAAAAGATGAATAATACAGTTCCGGACGGATGAGCTTCCGTGAAAATGTGCTTATTTCAACGCAGTACAGCGCATATTTGCACGCGTGTTTTCGTGAGACTGTACGTAATGGGATTAAAAGAGTTTGCTAAGTGCAGACCGCTAGCATTGTATTCATTTAATTTCGCGCCTTTTGTAAAATAGGTAGGAAGTACATTTAAATGGTTTTGCATTTTTCATGAGGAAAAGTCCGCGTTTTTGGTTGTTCTAATAAAATGCTCTCTTTTTAGGGACGCGTTAAAAAAGTAATCTTATTAAGGGCATTTTAGCAATGCTTTTGATTGCGTTGAGCACCAGACCTTATTGATGAAGCTAAAGCATTATGGTGTTTCAACGAATTCACTTAGTCTTATGAAGTCATATTTAGTTGACAGACTTCAAATAATTAACATTAATGGAGCTAATTCTTCTGGCGCCCCACTATCCATGGGAGTGCCCCAGGGCTCGATATTGGGACCTCTGCTCTTCCTAATTTATATAAATGACCTTCCTTATTACACAAATAACATATGTGAGACAGTATTATTTGCAGATGATACTTCATTAATTTTTAAAATTGATAGAACCAAAGAAAATTTTGACGACGTGAATAATGCTCTCTCAGAAGTTCTAAAATGGTTTACAGTCAATAATTTATTACTTAATGCTAAAAAAACCAAATGTTTGAAATTTTCATTACCCAACGTAAGGCAGGTGAGCCCGAGCATTATAGTAAATAATGAAGCAATTGAAGTTGTCAATTCTACTGTATTTCTCGGGATCACCTTGGATTCAAAATTGCAATGGGCTCCTCATATTGCGGCCCTGGCAGGGAGACTTAGCTCTGCGGCATATGCAGTCAGGAAAATAAAATACTTAACTGATGTTGAAACGGCAAGATTGGTATATTTCAGTTATTTTCATAGTGTAATGTCATATGGTCTGCTGCTGTGGGGTTCTGCGGCCAATATTAAGACTATTTTCATTTTGCAGAAGAGGGCCGTCAGAGCCATATACGGCCTCAGACCATGTGATTCACTCAGAGAACTGTTTAAAGAAATCAATATTTTAACACTAGCGTCACAATACATTTTAGATTGTATCATGTATGTTTACAAGAACATTCAGATATTCCCAAAAAAATCAGATACTCATTCTTTTAATACTAGAAATAGACACAGACTTGCTGTTCCAAATCACAGACTTAATAAGAGTGGTAATTCTTTCATTGGGCTAAGTATAAAAATATTTAATATGTTACCTCAAAATCTCATTGATTTACCTGTACATAAGTTTAAATTATATGTTAAAAATTGTTTGATTAAAAAGGGCTACTACAAGATAGAAGACTATTTAAATGATAAGAATATATGGTTAGACCCAGAATAGGCTGTTCGCCTGCACTGTAAATGTACATTCACGTATAAATTGTAATAATAGACTTGGCATTTTAAAAGAGTACCTATCGAGTTTCTTGCCGGTTTCTTCTTGGTAGAATCTACTTATGAACCGGTAGATATTGATCTTATTCTGACGATTTATAAGTGCTTTTTTTAAGCCTACGTAAATAAAGACAATTTCATTTCATTTCATTTCATTTCATTTTAAAATGCCTACTTAAGAACTGTTAAATGATGAACACTACAAATGTATCATTAACATTTATTAGAGTTATATTAAGATAATATTATTATTATTTTGTATGTGTGTTTGGCATTAAATTGAAATAAAAACTGTTGAATCGGTTCTTAAAATTCTTTCGCTATTATAAAGCTGGATTATTCAAAAAAACATAGGCTTTTTATTACCATAGTTCCACGGTATAACAGGGTGGGAAATCACTTACATTACATTATGTATATGATACCCGCAGACGAAGTCACTGATCTTGTTTATTACCTAAACATGTGCAATAACTGTAGTAACGAAAATGAAAACACTTATTACAATAAAAAATAAAGTGTCCACCTTTTGTTAAAATGCCAATGACTATGTTTTCACGTTGAAATTGCAACTCTCAATAGCACCCGGGCCGGGGCATGCCTCTAGTAGTGTAAACTTCAGAGGCATTGTCGCCGGCGCAACATAATTAAATCCGCGCAGTGCAATGAAAAAGTCTCAGTTTGTTACCCGACTAACAAACGTAGGGATAGATAGAGACACGTCTTTTCATTCCGTATGAAACGTGTTTGAAGGGCTCTTCACTTATCCAATTTGCTGGCCTGTAGTAGAATTTGTAATTAGAAAGAGTATGATGTATGCGAATGGTAGACAAAACAAAGGAAACTAACTAAATTTTACAACTTTTGTTAATGATACCTACATCTTCCGATATAAGAAGTTGGTACTCAAAAGGTAGATAGTACTACTATTTAATGTCCTGGATTTTCTACAATACTTTTACAGTCGCAGTCTTTATTCATTATATATTGTACTTATCTTCTCGTTACGGTAGTTAAAGTAGACCCGGATTTCCCATGGCGATGTAGGAGTTCCTGGGACTTAAAAAGATGTAACATAAGGAATTCAAGGATTTAATATAGAGAAGTAGATAAATATTACCTGTCATTTTTACAAATGCCGTAGCGTAAAGTATTCACCATACCTACTAAAAAATTACCTTTATTCTGCTTTTGTTTTTTTTTAGCTACGAAATTGTGGTAAATAATCTAAGTATATTAATATATGAGCTGAAGAGTTTGTTTGTTTAGTTGAACGCGGTAATCTCAGGAAGTACTGGTACGAATTGAACAATTATTTTTGTGTTGTATGCATTTATCGAGGAAGGCTATAGGCCTGATATTAACCATAAACGCAGGTGAAACCGCGGGCACAGCTAGTTCAAACATAATTACTTAGAATTGGTAAGAGGTTAAGATTAAAGATCGAAGCTTAGTTAAAATATCGAGATAACAAAGGAGAGACATGGGTGACGGAGTAACGACCGCACATTCGTCATTCGAGACACGCGTTCACCGTTCGTAGTTGGTTTGTTTGGAACTCTTAATAAGGGGCTAGCGGTCGATGGCTCACTACTTGAAGACTGAAACTTGCTGGATACGTTTATTTGTGAACCCCAACGTGGTGTGAAGAATTTATACAAGTTGCCTTAACAAAAGGCAATTTGAAAAAATTCAAAAGGTGAAAAGTTTAAAGAAGATATTTATTTTGTTGCACGCTACATATAAATATGTGCATCATGTATTTAGACGACATTTAATATTTAAATCCAATATATGTATCTGCCAACATTGGCAGGCAGTAAATCTATTTTATAGTTTAAAAAATATCTAACTAATCTAAAAAAAAATTAAGTTCACTTTAGCTTTAGTTTTCAAAAATATCTTCCGAGAAAAGTTCTATGACTGCTTAAATCAATAATTTTTAATTTCACAATTCTTTCAGTATTTTTAAGTTATTTGGAAACATATAAACTGTATGAGATCCAAAACTTCATACGTACTTATCGAATAGTTTCTGTAACATGTAGTCAATTGCTATCAGACCATATTTGATATTACGAAATGTACATAATGCAATAATTCTGTCACCTTTATTATGTACGCCCACTCTTGTGTTTAAATATTTCTGAACTGATTTAGTACTATATAGGTACTTTTTTATATTAAAAATCATAATATATATTATAGTGGTTTTTATGGGACATTCTCCTTAATATTCTATGATAGAGTTATCTACATAATTTTTTTACCGATGTTTTAATACCTACTTCAGGAACTATTAAAGCTAAGCTTATGTGGTTCTTACAAACAAACTAATAAAGATGAACCTTTATTATATTAGTATGGATATCTCATCCGCCTGCGTAAACTAAATTTATGCCAAACCCATACACACCATTTCATTAGGAGCGAGGGAGCCAGTGAAGTGATATATAGCTCTACATTCTACTAGCCAACAATATGATGATATATTGTACAAACTATAATAATATTTTATTTTATTAGTCTCCGTACAAAGCCTTTTATGTTAAAAATTACAAATGTACCTGTAAAATACGATAATCACAATTTACCAAGATTTCTTTGTTATGGATCAGAACATCGTTCGGACACTGAATTTAAGCTAAATTGTGTGTTAATAGATATTAAAATGACGCACTTATTTTAAATTTAAAAAGTTTTGAATATTTCTCTGGTACTCTCTGCCTACCCCGCTAGGGAAGTAGCGTAAAGTTTAGTTAGTTAGTTATATATTATTAAAAACCATATAAGTATTTATATCGGGATAAAAAGTCGAGTCGTTCTATTTTATTCTCATAAGATTGTGTGCAGCAAAAAGCTCATACGAGCCTGACCCTGGAAGTCCTGGATACAAAAGTACTTTAAAAAACACTCTATTTTCTCCTTGCAACCAGCATTTTTCTTATTTCACTGTGAGATAACGGGCAAACAGACCTTGACCCATTTAAACTAGTTAACCCGAAGACGACCTTCGAAGTCGTTCAATATTGAAATTGCTTTGTGTGTATCTACACTTACGGAATAATAACTACGACTCAATACCTTAGGTTTTTATGTTTACATTCTAACATGTCGTACTTCGCTTCAAGTAGATTTCTATCTATTTACAATATGTACCCTATCTTTAGGGTAAGTCATAAAAAACAAATAAACTAATAGTACCTAAGCCCAAAATAAAAACGGTATTTGTAATTACACGTTGGAGCTAAGGTATATCATATATTCTATTCTTGGATTGTAGAATTATTCGGTAGTCCACTTTTGATGAGTGTAATATTCGATAGCATATGATTAAATAAATATAAATATCCGACGACATCACATACATTGATCTGACTCCGAGGTATGTAGCTTAAGTACTTGTGTTACGGATATCAGAATCAACAGTGGTATAACAAATATATACTTAAATATTACACATAAACACCCAGACACAGAACAAACACAAGTATTCATCACACGGATGTTTGTCCTGGATGGGGAGCAAACCCGCAACTCCTGGCGCATGGGGTAGGGTCACTACAAAATGCGCCATCAAGCCATGATTGAGCTTTAATAAATGGATGTAGGTAACTATCTTCTGCCCGCGGCTCTGCCTGAAATTCTGTCTGTTACACAAAACGTTAGATAGGTACCTAATTTGTGTCCCACGAGACCTATACATTTTTTAGAGATAAAATATATCGCTCTCCTAAGGGTCCAAACTATTGCTGTACCTAACTCTCACAACAACGTACGTGGTTTAGACGTGACAGTTGGACGAACTTTACAACTGAAGTGTCTATTCTAATCTCCATTATGGAATCCTCAGTAACTGAGACGGATGTTTATTTGTACCTGGATATTTAAGGCACTAGTTATATACCCTCTATATACCACCATGCTCGCAATCCCCGAAAGGATAGGCTGTGTCCAAGGGCAATGATAGTCCCTAAACCACGTTCAGCCAAAAAAAAGAGAGTTGGATCAAATGGAAATTTTCTGCCAAATCGACTGGCCCAATGATCGAGTGGTCAGAGAACCTGGCCACGAAACCGAGGGTCGCGGGTTCGAATCCCGCTAGGGGCAAATGTTTCGTGTGATGAACATGGGCAATTGTACTCGAGTCATGGATGTATATAAACGTATAAGTATGTCTATCCGTTCATCTAGTATCCATAGCACAAGCATAAGCTTAGTTTGGCACTAGGTAATTGGTGTGTCAGTCGGAGAATTTATTTATTATTTATTTATTTATTTATAGTGACAAGGCTAGGTTGTCGCCTACATAATCACAAAACGAATACCTAATACACTATTAGTCGCCCTTTACGACATGCTACACAATGAACACAGTTTGTACATTATTTTTGAGTTCCAGACCAACATGGGACCTCTTTAAATAAGACAAACTTGCACATTAACTTGCAAGTTGATGTGTATTTTTTTTTTATTTGCAACAATCCCAATTATCCAGGTTGCCCGTATTACAAATACAAGAAGTCATTCTATGTGTCTGTTTGTCTGTTTTCTCGACTCGCTCTCGTTTTAAGCTTTTAAACTAGATTAGTAACGCCTAAATTTTGAGACGGGCTACTTTTTCGCTCGGACAGATAGATCTTACGGAAAGATAGTATTTATATAACAGACGAAAATCCAGTTTATATTATTATTAAGGATGCCAACCGAGGTACAGATTTTGTAGGCAGTGAGTGGCACAAGCATTGGTGTATTCTGGCCACGTGTCACCAAGATATTCCGCGATGCAACGGTAATGGGCGGACACGTGACGAGTTGGCTCCCAGGCTATGAAGCGACGGTTGCTTGTTGGAAATGTTTTAACTTGTTTACTTTGATACACATACAATCACAGCCGCAATTCCCAGTAGTAGTAGTAATAGTAGAAGTCTCGTCTTGTACACAGTTTCCAAGAAAATACACTATTTATCGCTTTTTACGACGTAAGGTATAAAACTAAGCCACAAACCAGCAAATCAGGTCAGAACATAGAAAAGTTTTTTGGAGTTATAAAAAATCAAGTCTCTTAAAATGTATGTACTCGAAATTATATATTAAAAACTTTGATTATCGTTTTCTGTCTATTTCTTATCTGATTTTATGTATGACAACGAGACAATAAAAAATAGGGGAATTGAGAACCTCCTTCTTTTTTTTGAAGTCGGTTAAAAAAGTTAACAAAGCTTTGGCTCAATTTACTAGTTGGCAAATTAACAGCGGTGAGATGTTATTTTTAAATAATTAAGTTTATTGTTGGGTCTGCAAACTCAAAACGAATTCGAGTACATGAGATTTTTACCATCACTTCGCTCATAAGCACCTAATATTTCCATACCCTTATCTTGAATCCACTCGTCATGAACACACATACGTTCAGTGTAATCAGAGTGGCCTTTTTACGCAAATGGCCTCCTTGTGTCTCCTCGTCTTACATCTTGAGATATTACTTTAATTTCGTCTCTTGTGTCAATTCCACGTTTACTCAGCGTCTAGTATATTTGATATGAAATTGAATTTGGTTCTATCTTCGCGAAGTTAGAAGACTTAAAAAGGTAAATTAAGTTTTGTTAATAAAATCTTATTGTTCAGTTTTACGTAGATACAAATGAAAGTAATTGATACAGAAACTTTGTCATAGCTGAATTTAAAGTGTCTAAAGTAAAATTCATATTTGACAACCTCATTAAGTGTTTTTGAAATTGAATGACGTGAAATTTTTATTGAATTTAAATATTTATTTGTACTACATATACTACATTTAAATATTCATTTACACTACTTATTATCCTAAATTTATTTTATTCACTGTATCCATTTTTTCACTGCAAAACTTAACGTTGCATTGAATTGAATTTGTTCTATAATGCTATACTATGAGATAAACTGTACAATAAAATAATGCAGTTAAAACAGGGTTTGATATATTTTTATTTTTTAAGTAAACTAAAATAATTATATCGGTAGAAAATAAAACCAGCCAAGTGCGAGTCGGACTCGCGCACGAAGGGTTCCGTACCATTTATCTTTACAACATTAGACACTAAACAACTAAAGAAAAGAAAAGAAAAGAAAAGAAAAATCTATTTATTGTTACAGACTTAAGAAACTAAATTAGAAATATGTTTACAAATGTTTAAATATTCGAAATCACGTAATTTCCAGGGGTACCCAAAATAAGCAAAGTTTGTATCTTGGGAAACCAATTTCCATATGATTACAGAATTTTATTTATTATATAATATTAATCTTATTTATAATTAATGTGTAGTATGTTTGTATGTGTATGTATGTATGTGTGTTCGACTGTGTGAGTGTATATCAGTATGGGATGAGAACTTCGGTTTGAGCATAGTCACAATTATTATTATTAAATATTCTGTTAAAATTTAAAGTATCTACCCTACATATTATAACTTAATATTCTGTTAATATTTAAAGTATCTACCGGTTGCCGTTATTAATATCGAGCAAAAAACGGGACTAAAATCACGTTTGTTGTATGGGGGCCTATATAAGTATTTATTTTATTATATTTTTTAGTATTTGTTGTTATAGCGGCAACAAAAATACATCATTCACGGTGACAGACAGACGTACAGGCGGACAGACAGACAGACAGACGAACAACGAGTCTTAGTAATAGGGTCCCGTTTTTACACTTTGGGTTCAGAACCCTAAAAACGTATATAATAATAATCTTTTATTAAATAAATAATCTTATAAATAAAATTTATCCTTTTCAGAGAAAATATGACATGTATATTGTTTACTGAACAATTTTATTCTTTAATGTATGTACACTGAATTAAATACTTATTACCACTGGGCTGACAGATAATAGCCCCTAACTAAGTACCTAATATATTAACTAACTATTCTTTCGTACATACGCATTTTTAACAGATAAATCTAATATATAAAATTCTCGTATCGCGGTGTTTGTTTCCAAGCTCCTCCGAAACGGCTGAACCGATTTTGATAAAATTTTGTGTGCTTATCGGGTAGGTCTGAGAATCGGCCAAAATCAATTTATCATACCCTTCAATGTTAAGGGTGGTCCACCACAAAGCTATAACTTGAGAACGGCTTTACCGATTTTGCTTTTTTAGTTGTGTTTTTTATTGTCAAGTGAAGGTGCTTATAAAAAAAAATAAAAAAGTTGTGCAGTAAATTAAAAAAATGTGTATTGAAAATCCGAGAACGGGGCGTTACGAAGTGCGCCGGGTCAGCTAGTATTTATATAGAAATAAACTCTTTTCATCTCATATGAAGGTAAGTTATACAAGGGTACGAGTATAATTGCATTCGACTTAATGCATTTTTCAGACTACGGTTTAATATTAAAGACTTTTTAAAACAAATTCGCATTTAAACCACCTTGCATGAAATTAATCTCTTTAAAATATGGACTCATTTTTATACTCGTAATAAACCTCTTATACGCTGAGAAATATGTTGGTCCTGTAATTGCGGAATTTTTTTTAACAAAAGCTTGCTTCAGATTTTTTGAGAATAATTTTATATTAATTATATTTCCTTAAAGCAGTATGTAGTTAGATGAATTATTTAAATAAGATAAGCTATCTGTCCGATGTTGGTCTAGGACTTAAAAAAGAATGTGCCATCTGTGTTTCTTACCTAGCATGTCGTGAATGGTATATGGGGTTGTGGGTATTGCACTTATTCATAAAACGCTATATATACGTACTATAACATATTAATACAATTACTACCGGATGTGCCATCGACAATCAATGTGTGATGTAGTCTGATTTTTATTTATTATTACTATTTATTTACTATAGATATTATTTACTAGCTGTGCCAGCGGTGTCACCCGCGTTTATGGTTAATATTATAAAGACTATTTCCGTCATACATGATTTCTATGTAACTTCAACCATTAAGGCTGCACACGCGACGGAAGCTTAAAAAATGGAGTAACTTCTCCCGTTTTCCCAACATTTCCCTTCACTACTCTGCTCCTATTGATTGTAGCGTGATGAAAAGTATACTATAACCTGCCCAGGAGTACGAAAATAATTGTACCAAGTTTCGTTAAAATCCGTCGAGTAGTTTTTGTTTCTATAAGGAACATACAGAGAGACAGACAGACAGACAAAAATTTTACTGATTGCATTTTTGGCATCAGTATCGATCACTAATCACCCCCTGATAGTTATTTTGAAAATATATTTCATGTACAGAATTGACCTCTCTACAGATTTATTATAAGTATAGATTATGATGATGCATGGAAGTAGACACTTTTATTTCTATATTGCTACTATGATTTGAGTACTTTTAATGATAAGATATAAAACAAACACGATTACACGTTCATAAGCTACGTCCAAAAGGGTAACATGATCACCAATTAATTTACATTCATGAATGCAATAAACGCTTTAACTTTGCATTTGACTTATGTATCGAATAACGCATTACATATCGATATTGACAACGATGCCACGGTGGCGTGATGTTGGCATCGTTGTATCAGTATCGATATACTTATCAAACGTTTTTTTTACCTTATTACTTAACAAACTTTCCCTTTAAATACAGTTAGGGAATAAACGCCGTTGTTTATGTCTAAGCTATTAACTATAATTGGTGTTTGTTTTGGGCCTCGGCAATTAGTGTGCCTGCCGCCTGTCTAGTTTGTATGTCTTCGGGTATCTCGCGATTCTAATTAATAAAGTTCTAATTATTAAGTTGTTTACTGCAGATTCATCTTCCTAGCGTTATGTTCTGTGTTTAGACGGGGTCCGCTTAGGCTTAGACCATGATCCAGGATTTAGTGAGTCTGGTAATTACATTGAAACGACTGCCAATCTGGCCTTCGTAACCCTAACTTAGGGGAACTAGACATTTTTTTTTGGATCATGGTTACAAATCCTAAGTTTTTTGAATTTGCAGGTTTCATCATGATGTTTTCCCCCACCGTCGATATAGTGGTATAAATACGTACATAGATTTGAAAAATCCAGAGGTATGTGTCCGGGTTTAAACCCGCACTCCTCGGTTAAGAGGCGCGTGTCCTTAACCATTGAACTACCACCGCAGACTTATTGCAGATTCGTCTGTTTGGAGGTAAATTGGGAATAAATCATTGCCTTACTTACTGTTCCCATCTTGATGTATTTATCAAGAGCAGTTATGTTTATCTTAGTTTAAAAAAAATGCCCATTAGTCGATTGGTGGAGACCATGGCCACTAAACCAGGGATGGCGGGTTTGAATCCCGCTAGGGGCAAATGTTTCGTGTGATGAACATGGGCTGAGTACTCGAGTCATGGATGTTTGTAAAACGTTTTTAAGTTAGTCTATCCGTTCATCTGGTATCCATAGGACAAGCTTAAAAGCTATGTTTGGAAATAGGCGATTAATTTATAAGCCTGGAGAAGTTAAAAAAAAATATTGAATTAGGGTAATTTTATTAAGAGGCAGAGAAGAGGAGACATATCTCAATAACAAATCATCTATCCTGAAAGATTATCTGGTAATCTGGACATTATTTCAGATGGATATATGCTACAATACTTTATTAATATGTAGGTGGTGTTTATAAATAGATATAATTGCAATTAAAAACGTCGCAAAATTTCTAAATCATATAAGTATATGTGTTCTTCTAAATGTGATTTATTCTACTGCAAAATTTTAACAGGAGAATTATTTTTTTAGTACTTCGATGAAAGAGTAAAATACAACCATACATCCTTATAAACTTTCGCATGTATGATATTAGGAGAAAGGATAGATAGTTGAGAGATAGAGTGAAAACAAATTTGAATCAAATAATAAACTTCAAATTCTAGTTTAACTATATTTCATGCCACTTCACTAATCAACACTTAATATTGCACTTAAACCCGAACGTTAATTTGAAGAGCGCTGAGTTAGCAAGATCATATCCGATTTATTCCCCGTCGGACTATTTGATCGACCAATCGCAGACAGATTCCATAATAAATGTGTTTTACTTTGTTCGTATCAGACTAACTTCATCTGCTATTGTTCCAAATAAAAATGCTGTACCCATGTACATCAATATCAGACATTTTAATATTATAAACCTTTGTTTTTTTTTCATAACTGAACAAACAAACAAAAAAACATAGCATCACGCCCAAAATCCCCGAAGGGGTAGGCAGAGTCAAAGGGGAAGCAGGCCCCTTTAAACACATTTATCCAAAAACAAAAACTGGGCTGGGTTAGTTAGGAAAAAGTAGTGACAAGTGGCTAGCTCGTCGCCTACACAATCACATACCCACAACCCCATATGCCATTAGTAGCCTTTTACGACATCTAGCATGTCTTAAAAGGCTACTTATGGTATATGGCAAGAAACACAGTTGGCACATTATTTTTTAAGTCCCAGACCAACATGGGACAATGGACTGGGTGAGATGGAAAATTGTGCGATAGTAGTGCCAAGTGGCTAGCTCGTCGCCTACACAATCACATACCCAAAACCCCATATACCATTAGTCGCCTTTTACGACATGCTAGACAAGAAACACAGTTGGAACATTATTTTTTAAGTCCCAGACCAACATCGGACATTTTCATAATTGAAGCATATTCATTTCAGCTAATATTTGTTGAGCAACAATTCCTAGTGTTGTTGGTCAGATTCTTGAAAGCACCTGCGAAGCCTATAAAACAACAAACATTAGTCGCTGGTACTTTTGTTATCCGATGCACATAATGCCTATCTTTAATAATTATGACAGAAGAATGATGGTCTAACAGGAGAATACATAATTAAATAAGAAAATTAATAATTTGTATTTACTTACATGACATAATAATAAATCATCAGGTCACATTTAAATTTATGTGGTTACTCATAGAAAATAAAACGAATATACATCTGCCATCTATTTTACTTAAAAAATGCATGTTAACTTTAAACATTGCATCACCCACATACTGCACGGGGCTAACATTTAAATCACAGAAGAAATAACATTACGAAATCATGACTGTTATGACACGTTCTCTCTGTTATTGCAGGGCTACCACACAATAAGTACTAGAAAAAATAATTTTAAATAATTATACATAATAACATCACACCCATAATCCCCGAAGGGGTAGGAGAGTTAAAGGGACTGCAACCACTTCTACCACATTCAGCCTAAAATAAAACCGGACTGGGTCAGACTTAAAATTGTGAAAAAGTAGTAAGTGGCTAGCTCGTCGCCTACACAATCACATACCCAAAACCCGATATACCATTTGTCGCCTTGCTAGGCAAGAAACACAGTTGGCACATTCTTTTGAAGTCCCAGACCAACATGGGACATTTTAAATAGTTGTTACACTAATATAACATCACTATCCGTGGTTTGTAATTAACTTTTAAAATAGAAATAAAAAGAGAAATAGATATTGTATATTAGTGTAATTCTGTAGTTCTACTTGATTGTATCTATTTATCGAAAAAAGCTTTTTTATTCATGACATTAGATATAATTTTTACATATTAGTTTAAAGACATTGGTTAATTTTAATTAATGCTCAAGTTTGGCGATAGGAGCTTATTTTTAGAATTATGCATATAATGCATTTTAATTACCTATAACATGCTGAAATAGGGGAATCAGATAAATTGTTAGCCAAATAAACGATTTGTCCAATTCCCTTTCTGAGGGGTAACTAAGGTTAGATAAGCAATCGCTTTTATTTTTATACAGCAATTACTGGGCCCGCTAAATCGTGGATTAATCTAAGACCCCAACTCAGCATATAACACTAGGAAGAAGATGTTTGAATAAGATCGGTTTCAAAACAGAATTCGGAATCGCAAACTCGACTGTAATAGCCCTAGTTTACGCGTCCGAGACTTCCAGACTATTACCGCAGTCTAACAAATAGGTACTCCCCCACTGTGCTATTACAAAGCTGACATCAACAAAATAACCTCAGAGATACAGGGATGCAGAGTGATCTTTTTTGCGGACGCTACACAAGACGAATGAAACACTTTGTGTAGACAAAGCGGCGGGCTTTTTATTCGCGTGCGCGAATTACGCGGTGGATAAATCAAATGTCAACTTGCCGGCTGCTATTATGACGTAACATGCCACACTGTGCACTATGCGGACATACTTACCTAATATAATATATTGATGAAAGAAATACAGACTTTAAAGAAATATAATTGTTTTTTTTTTTACATTCATTGTTCTTCCTGAGGAACTTACAGAGTCACTGGAAACTATTTAAAATCAGGAATAACCTATTTTAATGTTTCTTTTTACTGTTCAAATGACGTTTGCCTATTTTCTGACGAGTTAAACGTGGAGAAACATATAATTTTTTTTATGTTTGAATGTGTAAATATGACAAACAAGCCTAAGTACGGTATACCATAACCATTTACCGAAGCATATGGACATTAGCGCAACAACTAAAATAAAAACAAATGCGTTGCTAACTATGCAGAGGGGGTTGGGCGTCTAAAACTCTCATTCACTGCGAGAAAAATAGCAATTCGAAAGCTACATTATTCGATTAGAATTTGATATACGAACAATTAGCACTAAAAAAGTAAAACATAAGCCATATCGTAACCATTTAAAAAATATCGATTTGAACTTCCCGTAAAAGAGTCAAGTGTTTCCTTGTTGATATTAGCGTATGGGAGGTCAGCGGAATGGGTTTGCACTGGCCTCGCTCGGGTAACGAGACATCGGGGGCTCGTTGCGATGAATCAAGAGGCCCCCGCTCACACCGTGCCGTAACAAGGCTTAAAGGCCTTACGATGCAGTTTATAGGCAATTGAAGTAAGTGCTGCGGAGTATTAAAGCAAATAAGATGCTGTGCTACCGTGTTTTAAATTGCCTTGTTGGTGCGATGGTAGACTTCACGTCGAACGTAAAGGAGTTCTTTATGGAAGAGGTTTATTTTGGCTTGTAGCTTTTTAGAGGAAATTTATGTGTAAAGATAACATAGAAGTACAGTGGCGAGTTAAAATATTTTTTGCTAATTTAGAAATAAAAATAAAAAAGTCAACACATGTGATGTAGCTTTTATAGAAAAATGCAATAAGCCGTAAGCTGCGTGTGCTCTGCTTCATAGAGATTTGATGCTATAAGCATATTTTTTTTTTACTATATTTGTTTTGCTTATTTATATTTTATAAATAAAATAATTTAGTCGAATAATATTTATTTTTACCATCAGAGTTAGCAAGAAAGCGTACGAACTTAATTTATGGGCATCTGCGGTATCATGGGAGTATTAGTGTATTCCTGACTCCCGAACTATATCTACAGTTCTCCATATTTCAAGCCATATATACCACACAATATAGGCATACTGTGGTGTACAATTTTTTCTTTGCGAATTTTTGCTAACTTTTCCATTCATACAATTGTAGGACGAATTTCACGTATAAACATTTTCCGTTTGTCATTTGTTCAATTTTACCACGTCCATACCACACAGTAAATAGCGGTTCTATTATATTATTTTTTGAAGTTATTTCCTTCACATTCACGGTTAAAAATATCCACAGTGGGCACGACGCCTCGATGTAATTAAAATTCAGTAAAGGTTCGTCCTCACAGGCCAAAAAAATTGGACTCGACTGACATCAAAGCTGGCGAATGTATGAGATTCATTTATCCAATTAGCTATGTATGCGAACGTTGTTGAGTTTACATTGACTTATTTTATTTACGTAATGAAACGGATTGTACATATTACGTATGGTATGTAGTTGAATTTTTTAAGCAGCAGTGAGTTTGTGAGGTTTTTTTGTTGATATTGACTGGTCCCTCATTGGAGTATGCCAGCTGTAGTTGGCTAATACGGGATAAGTCCAAACAACTACTTTTTACTAATACCATTTAACTTGTTTGGCGAAGTATCTGAGTAGCAGTCCCCGTAACTTAGATACTTCGCCAAATTCATTCACTATATGAAAAAAATACTTGAAGCACTAATATTTGTTCTATCACCAAAAGTGGCCAACAAACAGATTGTCTCTTTAACTTTAACTCTTTAATTTTTCACCAAGACAACCTTTAAAAATGAATTGTATTGTGTCGATGTTTGTTTATTACACTCTGTGATTTTTTCCCTTATGTAAATCTTAGCAGCCATTGTGCAGGTTCGTCACGATATTAATTAACTATGGTCGAGGAAGAAAAAATTTTACTTGATTATTTTTTTGCGATAACCTAAGAGTTTGTTCTCGGAGTGAAACCAAAGCATATGCCCAATTAAGTTACATACCACCGCTATAAAACTCATAATAAAACCTAATGCAACAGTAAACGCTAAGGCAAATGTTGCATTTTTTATACTACTGACACTGTCAATCTAGTTTAATTGCTTATTAGGTAAATCTAGATTTTTGGTAGCAAAAAATAGGCAGTCACTTTTTAATGATCTCCGTTCCTCTAATTCTTACCGTCGTATATGCGTATTCAGAAGGTCTATTTTTGGCTTCGTTAGCCAAAAAGTGGTAATGTAGTGGATTACTTGTACGTGTTCTGGATACAATTAATGAGGAAACTTGCTAGTAGCATTGCGGTATTATGATATATGCAGGGAGTTTTCTTGGCAGCACTGGATAAGACTTAGTTATTACGTGGTAGCTATATTGCAGGGGCTATATGGCCGTTGTGAGACTTAAACTTATTGGAAGCAATACACAATGAGTGGTAATGGATGGCCCGTTTCTAAATTAAGGTAAATGGGTCCGGATTTGAATTCAAACGAACGTGTATACGTGAAGTAGGAATAATAATGGATTTTTCTTTAACTTTGAATTTGGATGAAATATGTCCAATGTTGGTCTGGGACTTAAAAATAATGTGCCAACTGTGGTTCTTGCCTAGCATGTCGTAAAAGGTGACTAATGGTATATCGGGTTTTGGGTGTGTGATTGTGTAGGCGACAAGCTAGCAACTTGTCACTACTTTTTCATTAGGTTTCATCTAACCCAGCCCAGTTTTATTTTGGGCTGAATGTAGTTAAAGTGGCCTGCTGCCCCTTTCACTGTGCCTACTCGGGGATTTAAGCGGGGATTTATGTTATGTATGTATGTATGTACTACTGTGTCACGTAGATACATAAAATGGTGACTAAATAAGCTAAGACAACAACGATATAAAGATCTATTTATAAGATCTTTCGGAAGGTAAATATATAGAAGTTCCAAAAACAGTTTAATTAACCGACATGTTAAACGTTTTTAATTTGTTTCTCTATCCGCGAACATCAAATGGGCCGTAATTAACTTTGTACTGTTTTATGGTATCATAATTTCTAGGAAAACAAAATTCATTTAGCCAGTCATTATTTGCGGTTGACGTAAAAGCTATCACGATAAAGTTTTATACAAATTAAAATAGATTACTACTGTTTTGAAAGAAATATATTGTAGGTCCCTACCTAAATTTATTTTTAATCTTTCATTAATAATTTTTCTAGTTGGTTCTTTAGAAAATTACCTAGAAAGGTGGTAGTAATTAGTTCGATTGGAAAGAAAAGCAATTAGGTGTTCTCAGAGAAAGTTTAAAGTTAACAGTTTAGTTGGTAATTTAGCCTTTATGCTACGGCAGTAATGAGGATTATTACTTGTGCAAGTATTGCATTTTTAATGGCTTGGAAAATGCACTATAGTTTTCACTCACTTTGCGAAAAGTGGCTATAAAACTTTTGACTAGCCATTTATAATTACAACCCTTGCTTCCAGTTATGAATACTGTACGGAAAAAATACTCCTTGGTAGTTTTGGAGGTTGTATTGAATTTATGCCGATATTCCCTAGATTCGTTTGACTTTCAATGCACTGTAAATAGCTTTAACCTAAAATAAACTATTCTTTAACTTAAGTCTATGATCAAAACACCCATAGACAAAAAGGACTGGATGTCGGAAGAAGTCTGGACTAATATAAAGTTACGCAAGGAACTTAAATGTGGAGTAAGAACCAGAAATTTTGAGGAAGAGTACTCACAACTTACCAGCACAATCCAAAGACAATGCAGAAGAGACAAAAATCGTTTCTTAGGGGGCATCTGCACAGAAATTGAACATCACGCAGGAAAATATCAAACTGCTGATCTCTTCCGTAAAGTCAGACAGATAACGCGAAGGTTCAAACCTTCTTCTTGGGTGATAGATGACAAAAATAGGAACCCTATACATGAAGTTGCAAAAGTAACTGAAAGATGGAGAGAATATTGTGAGGAACTATACCAGGATCAAGTATCTCAACCTCGGGCTACTCCATCTTTCGAGGGCCTGGCTGATGAAGAACCCTACATACTCCGCTCAGAAATAGAAGCCGCAATCCGGAAGCTCAGGAACAACAAAGCACCAGGACCTGATAAAATCACAGCGGAAGTGTTGAAAGGATTGGGCCCGAATGGAATAAACGTGCATTACCACATTTGATACGGGGTCTTTGTAGAACTGCTACACCACTTTGAGGCACTATTAACAAATTGCATATTCATGGTTAATGTAAAAAAAAAACGGTAGAGCTTGTATGAAAAGGATCATAATGTTGAGGAGGCGAGTGATGTGTGTAAGGATCGTGTCATATGGCGTTCGGTTCTCTCTGCCTACCCCGCTAGGGAAGTGGGGTGAAGTTTAGTTAGTTAGTTACGGTTAATGTATAGAAGTAAAATATAAAATATCGGTATTGACTCGCATTCTTTTCTTTCTGGATAAAAGGTACTCTATCTTTTTCTAGGCTCTGAAATCGTGCATCCTCAATTGTTTCATGTTGATTAGTTGAGATTTATATCGTTTAGGATTATAATAAAGTGATGAACAAACTTGCTTGTACATTTGTGGTAGCTAGTATGAGTGAAATTGAGTTCCATATTGTTATTTTTTTAGATATTACCAATGGTCTACAGTTAGATTTTCTTTGTCCTTAAAGACCGCCCTAAAACCTAATCTCTTTTATATTTAAAAAAAAACTCCACCGAATTTAATTTATAGTGTACAAAAAGCGTTTGCGATGTTGCTTTTGAATTAATTCCCATCTTTGGTTGTATTATGAAAACCGAAACGAACCTGTTTTGATTGCGTAACCTTGCAAATTTATAAATGTTAACACTGACCCCATGGACTCGAAGGCGACCCTGTAGCAAAGTGGGATATATATCACAGTGCAGGTTATTTTGCCTTACCTATATGTCCTTCCTTTATTAACCGACTTCAATAAAAAGCAGGAGGTTCTCAATCATCGTGGACTTTGCCAAATATTTTAATATTTTGCAATGTCCACGATGAACCCAATTGATTTGTTTCATAATCAAACATATTCGTACATTCCTTGGAACATTGGGCAACCTTTCAGTTATTGTAGACCTCCTATTAAAAAGTACTGTATTGGGTGATGAATTATTTTATCATCTTCATCTACTTGGCGTTCATCGCGCGCTTAATCGGCGTTCGTTTAGTCCATGATGCAGAATTTGGCGAATCTGGTTTTTGATTACATTGAAGCGACTGCCAACCGTCGTTATCCTTAGATAGGGGATATATCAGACTATCATCATCCATATTAACTTTGCAGATTTTTTAAAGGAGCGGTGGTAGCTCTATGGTAAGGACACGCGCCTCTTAACCGAGGAGTGCGGGTTCAAACCCGGGCATGTACCTCTAGATTTTTCAAATCTATGTACTTATTTATACCACTAGCTCGACGGTGAGGGAAAACATCGTGATGAAACCTGCAAATTGGTTACAAATCCAAAGTTGTTTGAACTTTGGATTTGTAACCATGATCAAAAAAAAAATTGTCTGGTTCCCCTATCTTAGGGTTACGAAGGTCAGATCGGCAGTCGCTTCAATGTAATTACCAGACTCGCTATATCCTGGATCATGGTCTAAGCGGACCCCGTCTAAGCACGGGACATAACGCTAGGAAGATGATGATGATTAACTTTGCAGATTTCATTACTTTTCCTTCATCGTCGAGTATGTAGGAAAAAAGCCAGAGGTACTTGCACGGATTTAAACCAAGACTCCTGGCATGGGAGGCGCGTGTCCTTATCATTAAGACCCCACCGTTCTCGTCAATGATTGGTGAAGAAGTTAGCAAAGTCAAAACTTATGCGTCGATAATTTGTCCTTAATACACAAACATACTGAGTAGGCTAAAAACTCCGAAGCAAGCAACTAACTAGCGAAGTTTATTATGGCAAAATGTGTGCTATAAAGAGATCGTATCTCCAAAGCCGGGCTCTCGAGTTTGAAGCTTTCACTGTGGCCTGCATAAAGAGGGTCTCTGGGCCCCATTCAAAACTAAGCAGAAACAAAACCAGCCCAAAGTGTTAACAAGTTGAAGTGCTCCATATAGGTTAGTGCCTCGGCGTTGAAAGATGGCGGTGCGATAACTAGGGTATGTAGATGGTATGATTGCTGTATGTTATAGTGTGTAAAAAGGAGGAGTGCAAACTCTAGAAAGGAGCATTATAGATGCATAGATGACGCCACTAACACCGAGAGGGTAAAAAAACATCACGAATTTTAGAGTATCAGAGTGATTTCACTCTAACCTACACACGCGCCCGCATGTTATAAGACTTACTATACAAATATGTAATAAGAAACTTCTGCTTCGAGGAGTTATTAAAAATATATAACTTTTAGGTTACTTTTACATATCATTTTTTTTTTTAAATTAATTAAAACCGTTGATAATATAGATTCATTACTACATTGATGCATTACGTGTAGATGGTCATCTAAAACTTTTAATTTACCAAATGAGTATGTAGAAAACGCATACCTAATGTAAAGGTCCCGTAAGTTGTGTATGCATTAAAGCAGTGTTATACATGTTATACATTACATAATACCTCATGCCCGTTGAACGTCGTAATATATCTGAATATACCTAATATGTCTGAAGCTAAGTTGCCTAAAACGGAATTGCAGTCCACGGGTCTCTGATTGGTTGATTGTTGACCGGACCAAAACCTGCGTTTACAAATACAAATTAGTCTTGGAACAAATAGCATTTAGTTTTTAAAACAAATTGCATTTACATTAAGCTGGATATTTCTAAGCTGCCTTGCATATACCTACATAGTCTAAGAATATTAGACTGTGACCCTGCACCATGCGCCAAGAGTTGTGGGTTCCCCACCCAGGACCAACATTCGTGTGATAAATACTTGTGTTTGTTCTGTGTCTGGGTGTTAATATACAATATTTAAGTACATATTTATAATACCACTGCTGATTCTGATATCCGTAACACAAGTGCTTAAGCTACTTACCTCGGAGTCAGATAAATTAATTTGATGTCGTCGGATATTTATTTGTTTATATTGGAGTCAGAAAGTCTTATATATTTATTTTCGCCATATTTCAAACACCATCATTCCACAGGATATAATTCTGAGTGGTTGTTGGCGTTGAAATCTTTCAAATATAAATGGCAAAATCAAACGGCTGCCGCCAGCCAATCATCTGCAGGATATGGTTTACATTGAATCACTTGCTTTTGAGATTACATCCATTTGAAGTATTGATAAAAATGTAGGTAAAAGTAGGTCGCTCCAAAAATGTATCTATTGGCTTACAGATGTAAGCTTAAACTTAAAAATAAACTGTTTTTTAGTTTTTTATTGGTTTTAGCTAGAAGAGAGGTTTTATGTCAAGCCCACTTAAACTTGAAGGTAAAGGATATTATAAGATACTAGCAGCGCCCCGCGGTATCACGCGCGTAGTCCCCGTTCCGGTAAGTATACGGGGGTAAAATATAGTCTATATTACTCGCTGATAAAGCAACTTACCATTGGTGAAAGAATTTTTAAAATCGGTCCAGTAGTTTCAACAAAGTAACAATCAATCAAATATTTACTATTTATAATATTAGTATAGATTTTGATCTATTATATAAGATATTTAAATTGAAAAACCTTTCTTACTACAAGAACCTTTCTTACTCGGTTCTCTCTGCCTACCCCGCTAGGGAAGTGGCGTGAAGTTTAGTTAGTTAGTTAGTTAGTTAGTTTACTCTTCTAGTTTAGTCATTATAAACCTCGAAGATGTTACCTTTCTTAACCTCTTATGGTCCTCAAACTGTCCAGAAAACATTGTGTGCGGTAATCGTTTAAGGGTTAACTTAAATACGACTTGGTATTTAAGTTTGCTATGATTGTTTTTTTTGAGATTAACGATTTACTACAGCGAAACTATTTTTTTTAAATTGTTCAAGTTACTTTTGTAATGAAACTATTTACTTGCTATCTTACTTTAAAAAGGAAAAAAATATATTCAATTTCGTTAACAGATGTAAAGCTGTTCAAACATGAATTTTCATGTAATTTATTAACCTAGCGTTTGGATCGTAAACTAGGTAGGTACGTACTAGGTAGTTACTCGACCAAATACGAAAGTCAAACTTGGTCTGCAGTCTTTATCTCGCCGCTTTGATGCCATCTTAGGGCTTACTTTGCGACTGTCCGCACTAGGTATTTTACTTCGGCTGAGTTACTTACGTTGGCTACTTCAGTGGAGCGCAGTATTTTATCATGAGATGCAGCATTTTAAAGGTTTATAAAGGTAAAACCTCTTTTACTTGACCTGCACGAACTTATAAGATTTGTAGCAGTAGCTTTTGATTTTTAACTTAGTCTTTTAACAACTATAAGTTGTTAAATAAATAAACATCAGACAACATCATATTCATTGGACTGATTTTGAGATAATAGCTTAAGATGTTATTAGTTCTTATGTTTATTCCTAAATTTTCACAATCCTTCCTTTATTATTTTATACCAGCCTATTAAAACTAGGAGGAAATCCTTGTAACAATTAGGAATAACTAATTTGATCGCGTCACGTTCATGAATAAAAAGTAACGCGTGGAGCGATGAGTCGGCACTAGCGAATGCAAATTTACCCCATTTTAATTAACGGAATAAGGGGAAATAACTAAAATCACCTAAAAGCTTTATTAGCCCAGGCATAAAAAAATGGTTAATGTTTTTTCGTAAACGCAACCTTTTTTTTCTAGGTAATTGAGAAAATAATTAGTAGATGGGAGTTATGAGTTCTATTGTACATATATATATCTTTTTTATTTATACTTTATCGTACAGATAAAAAAAAATTAAAAGGTGACTTTCATGTTTCGGTATAAAGAGAGGTCAATTAAAAAGCAGTTGTAGATAAAAAAATTGTATGTCTGTAAGTGGGCCAGATGATAAGGGTCACCTATAGTTGACAACTTAAGGTCTGAATTTTCAACATAATATAAAATAAAATATAGAGTCATAGATGCATAGCTGTAATTTAGTGTTTTATTTAGCTAATTTTATTTTATTTTACATACCTACATACATTTATAAAGAATAGTTTTTCAACATGTCAAATCTAAAGTAGTACTTACTAATACAAATTGCTGGTACGAATTAAGTTTTCCTGGTAGTCTTAGTAAATGCAATACATATGATATCATTGTTTTCCGTGAAAGTTGTAGACCTGTTCCAAGTATTCGATCGCCTCTGGCTGAATAGTCAGTTGAATGTTGCACGAAGCTTTGTTAATAGTTGTTTTTCCATACTACCAAACATGGCAAAAAAGTGCCTGTCTGATAATATAGGATATTAAATCCATAAAAAGCTCCTATATTTTTAATATCTGGGGCTTAAAAAATATGTGCCAACTGTGTTTCTTGCCTAGCATGTCGTAAAAGGCGTATTAGTCGCTCAGGCCTAGCCTAGTTTATGGGATTTTGGGTATGTGATTGTGTAGGCGACGAGCTAGCTAATTGTCACTACTTTTTTACAATTTTCTATCTAACCCAGCCCAGTTTTATTTTTGGCTGAATGTGGTTAAAGGGGTCTGCTGCTCCTTTGACTTTGACCTTCGGGGATTATAGGCGTGATGTTATATTTATGTATGTCTACGTTATTTTTAACCAACTACAAAAATAAGGGTTCTTTCTTTTATTTATTGATGCATTGACGATACTTCTTGGGTTTTATATGTATGTAAATGCTGTCAGCCAAGCAGACATAACAAAAAACACTTTCTAGTTTTAAAGCAAATAGAAAAATATCCAAATGGATTATTCGCCAACAAATAAAAACGTAAATTGTCTCGACCAAAATAGACGTTTCCGCGTTAGCTGGCGACAAACAAGTAGCCGAGACTAATTCAAAGAGTTCTTCTTATACGCTCATGTTGTTATAATAATACCCTTTCAAATCCCCTTCCTTTGTATTTTGTTTCAAGCATATCACCTTTTATAGCACAGGATATCCTTCAGTAAAGTTACCTGTCAAAAGGATAAAAGAAAGTATGGCCAGTATTGGGGTCACCGGAGAGCGCCCTCGAGTTTGAAGACCGACTCGAGGCGGCCTTTGACTTTGAGTCACTATAACTGCGTTATTTAATCGCAAGATTGTATCGTGTCCCGTCTTTTGGGACGTTTTTTGGTCATGGTGGCTCATTTGAATTAACTATTTGCTATTTCTATTCTATTTTCATTTCATCTCATCTCTGTTTTTGGTTGGATGTAATTTAGGGAACTCATTGCTCCTTGGATTGCAGGCGCATTGGTATGTATGCATTTTCTAACTAAACTAAAACCCACAAAACACACGTTATCGAAAAACAAAATTGACAATGATGTATTGCAAAAAATAAACGATGGTGGAATCCATAGATTTAGAATTTTTTGACTACGCTAAAATCTATGGTGGAATCATATCTCTTTGACGATTTATAAGTGTTTCTTTGAAACTTTTATGAAAAAAGAATATTTAGACTTTTATCTTTCGACTTTTGAATACTTCCAATTGACATGATATTGATATAGTTTGTAACAAATTAAATGTAAGTAATATGAAAATTCTATTACGTCATAGGACGATGAAACTAATGAGTTGCATGAATTGACAAATATAATTAAAACTAAGTACCTAACTGACTAGTTTCACGCCATTTCCCTAGCGGGATAGGCTGAGAGAACTGAAAGCCATATGGCACGGTTCTTACAAACCTTTATAAATAAAATAAATATCAGACTACATCACATACATTGATCTGACTCCGAGGTAAGTAGCTTAAGCACTTGTGTTACGAATATCAGAAACAACAGTGGTACAAAAATATACTTAAATATTGGACATTAACACCCAGACACAAAACAAACACAAGTATTCATAGACGAATATTTGTCCTGGGTGGGGATTGAACCCACAACTGTTGTCGCATGGGGCAGGATCACTACCGAATGCGCCATTGAGCTTGTCGAAACCTTTGTTTCTATAACATAATCGTTATCATATTAGCTCTACGGTTCTTATGGCTTCTAACATAATTAATAATTATATAAAATGAAATAAATTACACAAATCTTGCGTTGCAGTCGTCAAAATTGCTTCGTTAGAGGCCTGACCAGGATTTATGTTAGCCTTGATAACCACAGATGCCACGATTAAAAAAACAGGCAATTTGTCGGAAACCCCGATACACCGCTTATTATCAAAAAGGCATTTTCTAAGATTCGCGTTATTTGAACATAGCAACGTTAATGATGTTTTTCTGCTATCATATTATTTCTAAGGGCGTCGTTATTGGAGGCTGTAGATTCTACAAAAATATACGAGAATGCTTGTAATTTGAAGTGGGTTTGATGCGTGCTTCCTTCTAATATTATTACTTCATTATTTTATTTCACGCATTAAAAATGGATTCTTTATCCGACTCAACATCGCGAAGAGAAATCCTCATCAATTTCGCTTTCCGAATCGAGTGTCGGAGTATTGGACATAATTACATTTTGTTCTTAAGCTTTTGTAGAATTAATACAATGTTCCGTTTCTATCTATCTAAATAATAACTCAAACAGTTATGGATTCTTTCTGGATCTGAATTTGCGATTACGTGGGCGACGAGCTAGCCACTTGTCACTGTTTTTCAAAACCTCGTTAACCGAACTAAATATTATATTTGACTAAATGTGCTTTAATGAGCTTATCAATCTTTGAACTTTGCATAGGGATTACGGGCCTGATGGTATACCTACATACATTCAAAAAATAAATATGTACTTTTCCCTACGAACTACTTATGGTATACAAATAACTATTACTTAATATCGACCTTTTCTCCACGTTCAGTGGCATACGTCCACCTACATAATATTGCGAGACCAATGTGCGGTTTTATTATGCTAATCTGAACATTAATCCATACTAAAATCATATGATACACTTGTTTTGAAGATATAAGATAACGCAAGACAGTAGATTGAATATGTAAACAAAAAAGTCTATGTCAACATATCGTATTTAATTGTGTATTCTTCAATCTTTAATTGTTAAGCCTTTGTACGTGTAAAATAAGTGCTTAATTAATAAACAATACGATTAAACATCGCTATATAAAATGGCCGTAGTATTTGCAAACAGTAACGTCCGCTGCTGGAACAGTTAAACGTATTAAATAGTCATGTGTCAATGTGAAACTCGACATTAAGTTTCCGATTCAAACCATGTGATTGAACGACATTTACGGTCACTATTTAACAAAGGGAATAAATTATAGCCACGCCAAGATTATTAAATACTTACCTAACTGTTTCATTAATTAGTATTGAGGAACATTTAATAAAACACACTACGCAATTATGATTGTCAGCGTGTTTATCTATCAAGTACATCACATTGAGTGTTAATTGCAAAATTATAAAATCACTTTTCCAACTTTTAATAAGTTTTTCCAACTTTATTACAAAAAGCATTCGTTTTATAAAGGTCAAATACATAGTTTGAAACGTTGTTACTGAAAATTTCAAAATGTATCTATAACAAAAAAAAATCGGTTATAATTTATATTTAGTCCGATATTGGTCTGGGACCTGAAAAAGAATTGGGCAACTGTGTTTCTTGCCTAGCATGTCGTAAAAGGCGACTAATGGTATATGAGGTTTTGGGTTTGTTTAGGCGACAAGCTAACCACTTGTCACTACTTTTTCACAATTTTTCATTTAACCCAGTTGTCCCATGTTGGTCTGGGACTTAAAAAGAATGTGCCAACTGCGTTTCTTGCCTAGCATGTCGTAAAGGGTAACTTATGTGTATATGAGGTTTTGGGTATGTGATTGCAAAGGGGACGAGGTAGCCACTTGTCACTACTTTTTCACAATTTTCGATCTAACCCAGGCCAGTTTTGTTTTTGGCCGAATGTGGTTAAAGGGGCCTGCTGCCCCTTTGACTCTGCCTACCCCTTCGGGGATTATAGGCATGATGTTATGTTTGTTTGTAATTTATATTAAGTTTAACCAAGTCTTTCTATGCTGAGTTGCAACGTTAATTATCTTCTTCCTAGCGTTATGTCCCGTGCTTTAAACGGTCTGCTTAAACTTGGATTTAGCAAGTCTGATAATTACATTGAAGCGACTGCCGATCTGACTTTCGTTACCCTAAGATAAGGGAACCAGATAATTTTTGGATCATGCATACAAATCCAAAGTTGTTTGAATTTGCAGAGTTCATGTTGATGTTTTCCCCTTACCGCCGAGCTAGTGTAATACGTACATAGATTATAAAAGATCCAGAGGTACGTGCTCGGGTTTGAACCCCCACTCCTCAGTTATTAGGCGTGAGTCCTTACCCCTGAGCTACCACCGCTCCCAGCTGAGTTGCAACGTTGTTTGTTGTTTTAATATCATAAATCAGATGGCTTGCCCACAAACCATCACACAAGTCATCAAATTTCCGTATCAACACGGGAGGCGACATATACTGTTTCCAATCGGAAAACCATTCACCGCACTTTACAGTTTGCTGATCGTACGGCGGATTAAACAGCATCACTCCAGTTGGCAAACTATTTATTCACTATTGAATCCGGCCATGCTATGGCCCATCAAAGGGATGTCCACTAGCCATCAAATGATGTGTCAATACAATCAGAGGCGACATTAAATGTTTCCGATCCAAACGGCATTCGCGCCACTATCTATAGTTACGCCGGCCGTTCCACAAAGCCGCGCTTTATGAGCTACGTTCGACAGATTGTCATTTTGAGTGCGGATCTCGGCTATGAATAATTCACGATCGCATGAAGGGTGTATCGCTTCGCTTGGACATGGAAATAAAAAGAAATCGGCCGGCCCGGCACGACTAAAAAGCGACTGCTTGTAAAAATGTTGGTGCAACGTTGTTTGAGCCCATCGTTCAATGTCTACGTGCACTGTACTCTTTTGTTCCCATTAACTTACTTTGTTATTTAGCGATACTGTGAGTTAATTCGATGTCAGTAGCTTTATACGATCCTTTTACGGTACAAGCCATGTCTCAAAAACAAGGTAGTGCGCAAGTTTAAATTGAAGAAACCATAGAGCTACGTTATTTACGTTCAAAGGCAACATTGAAGCTACCTCGGTTGTTAGAAAGCGAATAAGTGAGTAATTGAAATAATGCGACTGTTAAAAAATTTGGAGGGTCTCTTGGAGTTGTTAATTGTTAGTACTTTTGTAAAATTTGGGGCTTTTTTTTAAAGAAATGTGGTAGCTCGTTCACACACTCCTCAAGCGATGGGTGTTAAAAAAACTTGAGTACGTACCTATCAACAGGTCAATATTGACAAAAAACACCAAGAGATCGCTTGCAAATATTATAATAGTATGTATTGTTTTGAAGAAGTCTATCAATCAATTTAATAAGAATACAGATGATCATCATTGTTTTGATCCATAGAATTATGTGAACAAACATTAAACAAACAAACATAACATCACGCCCGCAATCCGCGAAGGAGTAGGCAGAGTCAAATGGACAGCAGTCCCCTTTAACCACATTCAGCCAAAAATAAAACTGGGCTGGGTTAAATGGAAAATTGTAAAAAAGTAGTGACAAGTGGCTAGCTTGTCGTCTACACAATCACATACCCAAAAAACCCAATAAACCATTAGTCGCCTTTTACGACATGCTAGGCAAGAAACACAGTTGGCAAATTCTTTTATAGTCCCAGACCAACACGGGACAAAAATATCTGTGAAAGCTCCTCAATGTAAGACTCGAGATATTAACATAGCAAGGACAAGATGTCACTTGCTCCTGCTTTGAGTAAATTGGTAAGAACGGATTCAGGCGCACTCAAGCGTTTACCACAAAGGATTACTGCCACAAACACCGATTTAAGACCGCTTGCGAACAATACGGTTATATCTTTGTAATAATTTTTAAAAACAATTTTTAGTATTGCAGATTTTCACCAAGCAAGACTCTTGTATCTTTAATTGTCAGAACAGTCCTAGATATAGTCTACCAAGCAACATGACGTTGATCCTCCATCCTTCTAACAGAACTTTACATTTAAAAATTGTCATTTTGTCAATAAAGAATTGTGAATTTTAAGTACGCGTAAGTATTTCTTTGCGTAACATGGAAGAAAATGAGAAAGGAGCATAATTAAATAAATAAGTATAACATACCGGTGAATATTAGTCTGAAACTTACAAACAATAAGTTTTAACGTTGAATAGTTAATTCATGGAGTATTTAATTAAGAACTCCTTTTATTGAGAGTACAGCTCGACATATGACTTTAATACTTAGACACAGTTACAGAAACTTAGCAGTTTGTAATAAGTGAAGTAGAATAAGAAGAATTCAATATACGCATTCTTACTTTCTCATAGTTAAGTATCTTCAACGCCTTTCCGTCACATATCAGAGATGCCGACTTACGTAAGACAAACTTTAAGAACTCGTTAGAGCGAGCGCAAGCGCCATACTTCAGCAGAATTTATTCTTTTTAGTAATATTTTTCACTCATCTACCTGTTTCCCTTGGAAAATAAAGTTAGACGAAAAACAGCGACACGCAGTAGTGAATTGCTGGTAAGTTTCCAACTTTATTTAATTCTCTGGGGGGTATGCGGTAGGTCGCCTAACGACCAAACAGTATTTGTCTTACTCCATTGTGTTTGCTGGTATTAGATTTTTTGACTTCTATGGTTTGGTTGTATAAGGTAGGTTCATTGAGTTGGAGTTTTCAGTAATCTACCACAATTATCTTATAATAAAGAAGATTTACGAGGTATTTTTTCGGTCAGTTTTAAAAATATATGAGATTGCAAATCAAGAAAAATAAATTTAAGAGATTATACGAAGTTTCTTGAAGATTTCAAACATTCAAGAAAAGAGAACCTTCAGCACTATCAACTACTCAGACCCGACTTCGGATAAGGAAGAAATTTAAAAAAGGCGACTCGTCCACCTTTTTTGAATCTTTCAGGCAATCAAATCGATTGTTCTGTCGATAATTTATTAAATAAATTTCCCGAATTAAATTTATCCAGGAGATAGGGCCAGGTTTCGTGTATCGACTAGTTTGAAAATATCTTTCAAGCTCTCGCTGCGTGATTGCAGTGGGCAACTAACTTAAAAACGAAACCTCAGGATTTCAAAACGAAATTGAGTTTTTTGCTGTTATCATTCAATTAAACTTTACTCTATGTTCGGAAAATTTGCGAACAAAGCCAGTCCAAATAAGACATTTTAGAGCTTCGCAACGCCCTCCACCCGAATCCTTGTAAAAACATTCGTCTATCTTTCATTAACTTCACAAAACATTGAAAATTAATTAATGAAACAAACAATAGACGCGAAATGCCAGTAATAATTCTACAACATTATTAATTGAAGTTGTATGGAGCATTGGGGATGATGATTTAATCTACCTCGAAGTCTAGACCTGAAAATTAAAGGAGAAGGACTAGTAAGCCAGGAAAAAAAAGGAATCGGGGATTATCTCTTTTGGAGTCTAGCATATACCAGCATCTCGCTAATAACGATATTGATGTAAGTCGAAGAGATAGCCAATAGAATCTATCTCTGTACATTTTATTTAATACTATGATAACTTGCTGCTTAATGAGACTAAACCGCCAGCCGTAAGTTCACAAAATCTGCGTAATTAAAGCCACTTCTGTAATAAAATTGCACACAACCGCAACCGATTTGTGCAAGCTGCAATCCGATGGCTTAACGCATCGCGTCCAATTAATCGCGCTGCTAACAAGGATCTGGCGCTGACTAAATGATCGCAATCCGTTGAATTTATTAGCGTCAATATTGCTGTGCGGTTTGCGCTGCAGATGGTATTTGTATTTGATTGTCTTTCTAGTGTTATTCTTGCTTATTTATTTATTACTAGCTGTGCCCGCGGTGTCACCTGCGTTTATAGTTAATTTTATATTCTGCCTTTCTCTATAAATGAGCTGTATAATACTGAAATAATTTTTCAAATCGGACCAGTAGTTCCTGCGATTAGTGCGTTCAAGCAAACAAACAAACTCTTCAGTATTATAATATTCGTAAGTTTTAAAGTAGATATAGATTTTACGTGTAATTTTGAATGTAAATCTGTCTAGCTGTCATCAAATCTCTAAGGCCTATGGAAGGCGTATGGAAGGAAACTGTTATTCTATGTGTTACCTTAAGTATAATGATGATTAAACATCCACAGCTTTAAAGTATAAATCTGTACAGATGTAGGTTTTTGAAAGTCAAGACGAGCTTAAAATCGAGATTCAGTTATATTTCAAAAACAAAACATTATGGATGGTTTTCTTAACTGTTGAACTACGTCCTTTCAGAGATAACATTGTTCTGAATAAGTTTAATTGCAAATCATTACAAGATCCTTATCGTACATACTATCCCAGTAGGTAATCAGGTTTAAAAAAATCAGTTAGGTTTCGTCCATCATTGGGAGGGGATAAAGTAGACATATGCAGTAAGTATGGAGTCGACTAATAGATGAACAGACATTCTACAATATATTGCCGTAAAAGAAAGAAACTCTAAAAACAAGAATTTGTAATTTCCCTACATAATAGACCCGTTTGTCACGCCCCTCACGAACAAAGTTCGGTCTTCACTACATTACTGTAGTTCTACAACTCAGAAGAACTATTAGATTCAAAAATGACTTCAGCAAAATTATTGTTCTTTAGAAACACTAACGAGAACGTTCATAGTAGTACCTATTTCATGAAACTTTTACATTTAAGACTGATGAAGCTATTTTAATTTGCATACTAAAACCATAAGTCTTTATGTCTCACTTGTTAAACCTTTTTGGTTAGTTCTATGGGTGTACGATAGTTTTTTATTATTGACAGTTAATAGACCACACGAGTTGCAGGAGAGGGCAGTTGTAACAGTGTATATGCCATCAAAAAAGATATTTTGATGGACCTACTTTAGTAATTACTCAAGCGCATAGATTTAGGATGTACAAAAATTCTAAATCTATGCTCAAGCGGGTCGAATCACAATGTGTTTGCGCCTTTGGATTTGACAAGCAACGAATATAAATCTATACTTATAATAAATCTGTAGAGAGGTCAATTCTGTACATGAAATATATTTTCAAAATAACTATCAGGGGGTGATTAGTGATCGATACTGATGCCAAAAATGCAATCAGTAAAATTTTTGTCTGTCTGTCTGTCTGTCTGTCTGTCTGTATGTTCTTTATAGAAACAAAAACTACTCGACGGATTTTAACGAAACTTGGTACAATTATTCTTCATACTCCTGGGCAGGTTATAGTATACTTTTCATCACGCTACAATCAATAGGAGCAGAGTAGTGAAGGGAAATGTTGGGAAAACGGGAGAAGTTACTCCATTTTTTAAGCTTCCGTCGCGTGTGCAGCCTTAATGGTTAAAGTTACATAGAAATCATGTATGACGGAAATAGTCTTTATAATATTAACCATAAACGCGGGTGACACCGCTGGCATAGCTAGTGGTGAATAATTTGTTTAGGTGCTTGTTTGTCTTCGCATCACGTAAAATGACCGAATGGTTTTAAATGTAATATATAATTTAATATACCTTAAAAAGCTCTTGGTAGGTTTTTCAACTATTGATTTCATAATGAAATGAAGTCCCAGCGGTTGAAGTAAGGGTCGTATATAGTGCAATAAATATATAGACTCTCCAACAAAACAATAAAATATTTCTATTAGTTTCAATAATTAAAGTGACAGACATTGGTATTAATAGATATCTACCTATTGTAGTGAATTAAATGAATATGTAACACGAAACAGACTGACACAAAGATAAAACCGTCAATCATTTCTGACAGCCTTCGAATAAATACAATGCTTGAAATCAATGAAAGGGTAACACAGTTCGTGTAAGCCATAGTGAAGATATTATACAGTAGGTATAGTTGTAGTATAGAAAAATTGAGAGATTCGCCTCTACTTCTTTTGAAATTATATGTACTACTTAATATAATTTCTAACGCTAAAGAGTTTTTTTGTTTCATTTGTTTGGTTGTAGGCTTAGGTTAAATCAAATTTGATTTCATCTAAGGTTGTACGCGCTAATTTCAAGAACAACTAGTCCTAATTAAAAATACTTTTTGTGTCGAGTTTTTAATTTATCAAAGAAGGCTATATAACATCACGCTATTAAACATAAATGTGGGTGAAACTGCGGGCAAAGGTAGTAATTTTATAAATCTTCTCACAAGAATCCGGAGCAATAACGTCCTATACAATATAGCCAAAAATAAAATAAAAAAGTTAAGTGAGGTTAGTGGGAATATTTAACAATAATTTATAATTCAAAACGAAAGAATAATTGATAGTAAAAAAAATATTCAGTCATCTAAATTTATTCATTACTGTACAATGTTCAGGATTTACCAAAAAGTAATCAATGTTTTCGCAACCCTTATACTCCTTCCTCAACCACCTTTATCTTAACAGCAATGACAGTATATAAAAAAAAAGGTTGCATGAAGATCAAACCAGTTCTGATGCAAATGTTTATTACAGAGCACTCCTTATAAATTACATGTACAGATTTGCCGATAAATTTTAATGAGGTTGAATTTCAATAGGGCTGCAATCACTTTCATGGAAATACATTTGAATAATCCGAACATCGCACAGCAGACACATATTTTTTAGATTAAAATAGAAAGTAGGTCAGATAAGCAGGATTTCAATATTTGGTATTACATATACATATATATATAAAGTCCCTATGTTGGTATGTACGAACATGGGATGTTCGACTAGGACTAAAAAAGAATGTTCCAAAAAAGTGCATTTCGTAAAAGGCGACTGGCGACGAGAGTGCAACTTGTCACAACTTTTTCACAATTTTACATCTAACCTAGACCAATTTTATTTTTAGCTGAATGTGGCCAAGAGGGCTAGCTGCCCCTGTGACACTGCCTAACCCTTCGGGGATTACGGGCGTGATGATATGTATGTATGTTTTATACCGTTGCGCCCGCTGCCAGCGAAGGGGTAGGATAGGTAAGGTAGGTAGAGTCTAAAGAGTAGCCAGTTACTTAAACACTCATCCTCATCGTCCTCTTGCCCTTCTTCCAGGTCCTCTTCCATCGTCCCGGCATGTCTTCCTCTTCCATACGTCCCGGTCAGCCGTCATTAAGCTAACCACTCCCATTTCACTCATATCATCTTTCACACAATCCATCCATCTTTTATTTGGCCTTCCTTTTCCTCTCCATGCACTAACATTCAGCTACTTAACCACTAATAGCCAAAAATAACATTACATTTGGTTAGATGGAAAATTGTGAAAAAGTTGTGACCGGTGGCTAACACATCGTCCTTGTAATCACAAACTCAAAATCCAATAGATCATAGGTAGCCCTTTACGACATGCTAGGCAAGAAACAGAGTGCGTACATTCTTTTTAAGTTACACACCAACATGGAATAATTTATTTTGGTATTGTTAGTCAGATGTCCACTTCCTGACTTGATTTAATTTTCAAGGTTGGGTTACGTTGTTAGGTAACCTAAGACCTCGGTCCTAGACCTAGGTCACCGCTTGTCCACATTCAGTGAAGTAACGCGTTCAGCATCTTGGAGTCAGTTCCACATATATGCGAACATTTCATACAAACCTATGTTTATTGTAGTAAACATATGTTACATGTTCTATGTAAACAATATCGCATAAGTCAGTCACAAATAAAACCAATAAGAGCGTATCAATTGTTATATCTGTTAAAGTTAATAAATCCCAAAAAACGCGGCCTGGAATTAAAATTAAGTCTGGGGGTAATTTGTTGCCCTCATGGGTATACTTCACTGTTGCTATGTAGGTACACCGTTGTGAAGTCCTTCACCTGATTGATAAAAGGTCAACAGTTACATCACGGCTAGGTGGATACTTAATAATGCAACAAAGAATGTCTCCTAGTTTCAAGGATAAGTTACAGTTAAAATAGAACAATCGATTGGGTGACGATTGCATTCGGGGAACTTATTATGCATCCGTGATGAGTGTGGCAAGGCCAACTTGCGGACTCGATTGATTCGAATATTAGATACAGCTTTTGTACGTACTTACAGGTGTTGTACGTACTTTCCAGGGACCTCAAATTCCAGAGGTCCCCGTGAGTCATCCCCCCCCCCCCCCCGGGTAGGGTGACGGTGCGTTATGCAAAAAACAAGGTACGATATGTAAAAAACCTAGGACATACATAGATATGTCAGATAAGCAGATGTGTCTATGTCCACCCCCGTCGCATTTGGGGGTATTTCCGGAATTTATCAAATTTTAGAAGTAGCCGGTATGCTTTGGTAAAATTCGGTCTTTTGTTGTACCAAATTTAATCATAATCTGTTAAGAGGCTCACTACTTTTGAATTATTGCTTGTAGTATGGAATCAATAGGTTTGAAATTAACGCGCGAGAGGAGTCTTGATTCTACTTTATAAGTATGTGCTTCAATAATCTGTACCTATAGCTGGAAAAACTACAAAAATACAAACAAGTCTGTGCGAATCAACCATTAAAAGAAAGGGACAAATAGATTCCAAACAACTCCTCCTGAGTTACAGACACAAATTCTGAATATGAAAGAGGAATTTGTGTCTGTAATTCATGTGCGTGTCATGTTGTACCTATCTGTAATTCATGTTTGTGTATGTAGGTAAATCATGAATCTAGCGGACATTTAAGGACAGAAAAGCGTACAAAAGGTGTCCTATAGATTCATGATATGGCTCAGTTAACACGTACATATCACTGCAGTAAAATTTAATGCACATATATCAAATAACTTGATAAGTTGTCAATTCGATTAAATCGCTAATAAGTAGTATTTATTTATTTTGTATCTACTATACTGGCTCCGTATCCTAAATAGCTACATTGTAGCACCCTTTTGTAGCACATTAACATTATCGGTGCTACAAATAATCCGATAATTTTATCCGATCCGAAAATAAAAATTAACAGAGCGATAAAATAATTATTCACTTATTTGAGAACGTCATCGGTATTTTCACTATGAAATAGGTTTACCCATTATATTTATGAAAAATCAGCCCCTTAACGCAGGTTTTGCTTTTTTTTGTATTATTTATCATATTTTGAAGTTTTAGGTAATAAATATTTACCATGAAATATTTCAGATTATTACGAATTTAAGCTTAGAATGAAAAGTACAATCTACCAACAAACTCAAGACTTCTGAATTATTCAGCATAATTCGTATCTAACATAAAGTAAGGTTTCAAATAGGAGGGAATATTAATGTGATTGATCTGCTTAGACCTAATATACTCGTATTTTTAAATCACAGACGCCAAGACATGCATAGGTAATATAATGTTCCCTTAACCTAAAATGTCAAACAAGAGATGAATAATTGAACTCGTCGGTTAAAAAGTATTTAATGGACTGCTCTTCAATGTCACAAAGTCAATATTTTTTTACAATGTTACATGAAGGACAGGGAATAACTGCCTCGTTGATTTTGTGGTAGCAGCACCGGTCCCGAGGTACCGGGTTCAAATCCTGGGTCGGGGAAAAATTTATGGCTGGGTGTTTCAATATTGAAATTACTCAGTAACAGCCCGGAGTCAGGAAGTTGGCGGTTTAAAGCACATTAAGCCGTTTATCCTGCGCCTGACCTCTCTCCGGTCATGTAAAATGCCGTCTCACTGGATAATGAGAATGAAGGAATAGAGAGTGCACACGTGTTTGCGCATACACTTGTGCACATTAATATCTCCTGCGCAGATGGCTAATCCTTCTTGAGATTGGCCGCCGTAACCGATATCGATTGGTTGGGCATTATTATTATTTATTTCATTCCTATCTTTACTTACCTTTTATTTTCTTACCTTGCCTAAATTTTAGGTTATAATCTTTTTTTCATCTTCTTCTTCAACTTATTTGATTCCATTGCAGGGTAGAATCCTCCTCCGTCTTGCGCCATGTAGGTACATTCGGGTATAATATTAGCTTTTAAAGGACGGAAAATATTTTTGTGCCTGTAAACAGCTATATTGCTAGCAATTACCAATGCGAAACATTTATAAAACGTTCTATATTTTTACTGACTACATTATTATGTAACATACACAATAATATTGACTTTAACTTAAGACGGACTCGAGCTACTCTTTTATAATCTGTATTAAAATATAACACTTATATTGCACCAAAGTTCATTGAAACAGAACGGTCACATCCTATACGTAGACGTGAAGAATCTAATCACATCGGAAAACTACAGAGAAAATTGTCTTACAACTGCATAGTGTGCCATGGGAATGCTCTCCCACAATTGGAATAAGGTTTTCAATTCGATTGAACCCCAAGAGCTTTACGTCTTGCTTGCTAAATTCAGTTCTTATGTAACGTACTAGACGACAATATTAAATGCGTGCTTACCAAAATTAACACAGCGCATGTTAGCACTAAATATAAATATGCAGAGAGATCGGATTCAGTATGCAAACAAAACATACCTACTAACTCATATGTAAGGAAAACTTTTAAAAAAACAATTATTCTTTTTTCAAAATTACCTCCTGGCTACTTTTGGATCTTTGAAGTTAAATAAGATTTATTAGCCTTTGCAAGGATTTGCGAACGAGTGTAGTACCTACCAGTTATGATCATACAAGGAAGTACTTAGCACTTTGAGATTATTTTGTTCTCGTTCAAAATAACGTACTTATTTTCCGAAGATTCAAAATAGTGAAAATAATAGTACTACTATAATACTAAATATAAAAACGAGAGAAACGTGAGATCATACGGGCGTCGTTACAAACATTGTTATTTCGGACAACACGTTAAAGTTAGCATTATAATATAGAAAATACGGTATGGTATGATTTCCATTTTAAGTACTAGTCTATAAACGTTGTCCAGTATGTATTTTGTAGCGTTTAGCATTACATGAACTTACTAATAATAGGTAGATGTCAAAATTGCTACAGTACACAGACATTATTTCGCACCAATTTGGACCGTAATTGTCGAATTTTGTTATGCGTCAGGTTAATTCGGCGCGCAAACTTTTTAACCTTCTGCGTGTTATTGTTTTGTGGTCGCCAGTCCCGACCCCGACCTTGGACCAGCTATATGCCACCGTCACGTTATCATTTCATAGCGACTAAGTTATGCGATGCTAATTCCAGATGTTTTGCTGGCACGCACCGTGAGCGGTTGCGTTTTTGATTGGTTGCCATTTTGAAGTTATTGAGCTGTTATTAAACGGAGCAGTGAGGCGACGTTCAGTTTATTCTCTTTAAACTTTATTGTGTAACTAACTGTTGCCTTCGAATTCGTCCGCATAGAATATACATACATACATACATAACATCACGCTCATAATCCCCGCGGGGGTAGGCAGAGTCAAAGGGGCAGCGTGCCCCTTCAACCACATTCAGCCAAAAATAAAGCCTGGTAAGGTTAGATGGAAAATTGAGAAAAGCAGTGACAACCGGCTAACCTGTCGCCTACACAATCACACACTCAAAACCCGATATAGGTACCATTAGTCGCCTTTTACGACATGCTAGGCAAGAACCACAGTTGGCATATTATTTTTAAGTCCCAGACCAACATGGGACAGTGGGCTGGGTTGGATGGAAAGCTGTGAAAAAGGAGTGACAAGTGGCTAGCTCGTCGCCTACTCAGTCACATACCCAAAAGCCCGTAAACCATTAGTCGCCTTTTACAACATGCTAGGCAAGAACCACAGTTGGCACATTCTTTTTTTTTGTCCCAGATTAACATGGGCTAAGTCCCAGACCAGCATAGAATATAAAGAAAGAAAATCTACTAATAAGCTTTTATTTTTACTTTATTAGACACTGTTATTATTATTCTGTTTAGATCTAATAAGGCTCTAATCTCAATTTCAATTTGGTTGACTCACGTCACTACGCCTACTTATTAGTATAAATAGATCTATTTACGTTGTTTAATTTAAATCTCGCGCGTAGAATTAATGTAATTCTACATTAAACGTATTAAATACCCTTTACTATCGCTGATAATACACCTGCATGCATTATTTTACATTGAAAATAATAATCTGTAGAATAATTACAACACGATGATTAAGACAATAAATAAATTATACAAATATTAGGAATATAAATGACGATAGCGGCTTAGTGCAGCCGATAACTATACTCGCAAAATCAAGTATCGCAAACCCCGACTAAAAACGGGACACATCGATAGAAGGAAGTTATCGATATGTGGAGGCGAGTGGCCAGTTGTTTGCTTTACAAAGAGCCGCGGTGAAGGCAAACATGCCGACATTATCCGACTAATGCCGCGCTAATGCCCAATATCGCCGACAGGTTGTCGGCTGCCGACAGGGCGGTAGGGTCACTAATGAGCTGGATTATATTGATTTCGTGCTGAGTAATTTCAGTATGTATATAGTGAGCGATGTTGCGTTAAATAGTAGCTAATATCTGTGTACGAAAGTGAAATAGATTTTACTATTAGTATGTAAGATAAATCGAAACGTTAATCGTTTCGATTTATTTTTAGCAAATAACATTTTTCATATTCAATAATGCGAATAAGATAGCGATGACTTATTATTCCAGCCTAATAATTTTTTATTCTATTAATTTTCCCCAGTCCTTTTCCTGGTTGCTTAATCTCTTTATAAATATACCTACATGTAAGTGAATAATTAAAATTTCTTTATATTATGCTTTTATTAATATTATAACTTATTGATATTTTTTACAAAATTTTAACGTATTCTTTTAAAAAAAAGTGAGATACAGTAATAAAGGTCGGTAACTATATTTGCATACGTGAATATACTAATAAATCAATATTCATATTTAGTTTGCAAATATAGAATCTATACTAATAGTCGTATTATAAGGCTGAAGAGTTTGTTTGTTTGTTTGCTTGAACGCGCTTATCTCAGAAACTAATGTTCCGATTTGAAAAATTATTTCAGTGTTAGATAGCCAATTTATCGGTTTACGTTATAAAGCCTTATAAACCATACACGCAGGTGAAACCGCGGGCACAGCTAGTTATATATAAGTTGTATTTAATTTTCTCTCAAAATTGTTAAAAACGACATTTATAAATCACTCCAAATCACAAAACGTGCCATTCATTACGAAATCGAAATCTTTCCATTCACTTAGTTGCCACTTAAACCTGAAATTCAAGTACGCTTTCAATAAAACGCTTACTTGCAATTCTGTCTTGAAATTTTCATCCAAAGCAACTTGTTAATTCGTAGAATTGTCCAAACAATATTTCCCTCACAATACTTAAGATTATACTATAATTTCATTGTCAGCTAAGTTATTAAAATAACATCTAAGTCACAAACACGTATTACGGAGCCATAATTGAAATACTTACCGCTATAATTAGAGACTTCATTTCATAGTAATTACTCGCCTAATTTCGGATTCCTTGGGCAAATTGATTAAACAAGTTGGCGTGCATAGCCCCCATACCCACGGGCTGTTTCGTAGTAAACAAAATGGCATATAGCTAGTCGAATTAATATTCATGAAGTCAACCTTTGATCTTATGGAAAACGCTAATGGTACACATGAGTAATTAAGGCAGTTTTTTAAACAGACAACGTTTTGAACGTATTGTAAGATCGTACAAAATTGTACTATAAACAGCATGTTTATGAGTAAGCACGAATTTTTTAAAAGTAAATATATTTTTAATACTACGTTGAATTTGGCTCTGGCATAAACGGCATATATAATGTTTGTACAGGATTTAAGTAAAGTAAGGTGTACTTAAAAATCACAGTTTTTAAACATACAAGGACCTTTTACATGTGTGAGTGCACAAACCCACTATCCACTAGTTTTTTGCCCGAATAGTATGACAGAAATACTGGTATGATGCTTACCGTATCTCTTTCTTAACGACATGCTCTTAACGTACTCAGAAATTACTCTTATCCGTCGATTCTCACAATATAATGATAACATCACGTACGCCACGGACACCCTTCCAAAAAGCGCAAAGAGGTTCCTGTGTGCTCAAAATATCACACGCATTTTTTTTCCCTACTGGTATCATGGAAAACCCGGTACGATGTTTACCGTGTTTCTTAATGGTATGCTCTAAACGTAATCTATACTTATAATAAATCTGTAGAGAGGTCAATTCTGAACATGAAATATATTTTCAAAATAACTATCAGGAGGTGATTAGTGATGGATACTGATGCCAAAAATGCAATCAGTAAAATTTTTGTCTGTTTGTCTGTCTGTCTGTCTGTCTGTCTGTCTGTCTGTCTGTCTGTATGTATGTTCCTTATAGAAAAAAAACTACTCGACGGATTTTAACGAAACTTGGTACAATTATTCTTCATACTCCTGGGCAGGTTATAGTATACTTTTCATCACGCTACAATCAATAGGAGCAGAGTAGTGAAGGGAAATGTTGGGAAAACGGGAGAAGTTACTCCATTTTTTAAGCTTCCGTCGCGTGTGCAGCCTTAATGGTTAAAGTTACATCGAAATCATGTATGACGGAAATAGTCTTTATAATATTAACCATAAACGCGGGTGACACCGCTGGCACAGCTAGTCAGAAATAACTCCCGTCTATCGGGTCCAAAATTTCCCAGCAGGGTAGGAAGACAGTGACCCTGTTTCTCTGCAAATAGGTCAATTATAAACATTGCTCCGCAGACCGGGCTGACTAAACGCCAGCACGTGCGTTGAATGCGACGCAGGTGTTTATTATTATTGGGTTCGACTGTTCGACGGGTATTCGGAGTGAGGAAGTCGTTTGGGAAACGGGGAGTGTAGTGGTGAGGATAGCAAACCTGTGAGGAAACCCCTCACCCCAACTTATAAACTTTCTAGTTAAGCATTTTTTGTCGGTATTTGAGGTTCGGAAAGTTGATTCTACCGAGAAGGCGCCGTTATGAAACTCGGCAGTAATTCTTTTAAATGCCAAAACGTAAAGATTTAAGCTTTTTCTGATATAAAAAAAATCTAATATAGTAAAAATGTGTTATCTCAATCAAATATGTGCAGCGAGCACACTGTACATACATTCTTATCGACCTTATAACATAAGTTCCAGAACTGACCACAATGCACTGGTGTTAATGTGCATACTTCTGGTCTGGCAACTGCTAATTAATCCGCAGGAACCAAAATGTATCTTAAAATAAAAAGTAAATTAAATTTAAAAAAAAAAAATCTTTTAATGCCTGATTTTTAAAGTGATTTTTTTCGCCTCTCTTTAAGCGGTATATAAAATTTCAATTATTAATTTGCATAAGAAAAAACGGTTAGATAATATATATCTACAGCCTGTTTATGAAGAATTCCCAACTCTAGGGCTATATTCTATAGCTAAAAATAATAAAAAAGGTCCATGGAACATGTGTCATAAAGTACATATTTTCGGAGTTATTAATATTTTTTATGTAGATCGATTTTAAATTGTTACCCGTATTTCAAGTCCTTATTTTTGCGACATTAACAAAATTACATTGTAAATAATACGCACGGTATTTTATCCTATCCTAGCATCCTAACTAGTACCTATAGTGCAAATGCAGTACTTCTTAAATCGAGCTATTTTTTATTTGAAATTTTTTTTCTATTTTCTTTCTTTTACCCCTTTGGTGTAACTACTCTAATCATACAAATCTAACGAATTGACGTCAAGGATGAAATTCTTCTGTGGTTGTCTGAAAGCATAAGAAAGCGCCATACTGGCCGTTCGTGAACTTAAATGAAAATGTGAAAACATCTCTCAAATAAAAATCTTAAATTTTTCATACACGTCAATTTTCAATTTTACGGTGAAATATTGCTCCTTACAAATACACTGCCCATCTCCTCCTGTGAATCCCGTGTGGTCCCAGTTCTAATAGGCGATGCTGCTGGTCTTCACATTAAGGTGTTATACAGGGGTTATCATCGATTATTATTGGAATTTGAATTATTTTTATTTTTAGAAAAAATATTTATATATGCAGTTCGCATACCTACTCCAATAAGTGGTCTTGTCAAAACTGAGAGTTACAGGAATTCCATATAAACACATTGTATTTAAGAAGGGATTCTAAAGTGGTGGAGAAATTAAATCCTTTATTGCTGAAAGAAGTTCTTCTCACCCTCTAGATGCAGTGGCGCCACCCTAAATACCTCTAAATTAACGTTCATTTATACAGAGTTAGTTAGTTCCTTCCTTCTAAACTCCACAGCGCAAGCTGTCCGAAATTGTTCGGACACTGCTAGGTTGTGTTGTTTCAATTCGTATTAATTGACCTGTCGAAACGGACCAACCGTTTGCAAAAGGAAAATGATAAGATCTGCACATAGTGCATGGTTTTAATCAACTCCTGTCAGTGTTCGGAGGCTGGAACTATTGTGCATCGTGGATAACAATTAAGGCCAGGTAAATTTAAAGGTTTCCTTTACCAACATAAAGTTTTAACAATGGCGTGTGGCGAAAGTTGTCAAAATCGATTTCAATGTATTTTTAATTAGTTACTATATAATGAGGATCTATTTAAACAGGATTAAAATCAACTACGTAGCTTAACTGTCATGTTCTGTTATGCTGTTCCACCATATTTTTCATTTTGAAGAATTAAAAACAAATATACGAATGTCTTTTTGATAAAACTATCTAAATATTATTTAACATTGCTTGAAATAAATCTTGTGGAGCGCACGAACTAGAGCTGCCGCCGTTATAAAAAAATACCTTTACTTTGTAAACAAATGAAATGATCTTTATTTATATAGGCTTGAAAAAAGGACTTATAAATCGTCATAACAAAAAATATATAAACCGTACATAAAATTTGAAAAAAAAATATTTAGAATATGATAGATATCAATAACCAAATAATACCAATGAGTAACGTTATGCCAAAATATTGTGTTATAGGTAATGGATAGATGAAGAAATTTCTAAAATATAAGTATCTTGACATACATTGAACAATAAAGAGAATGGTTCCATTTTATAATTTTGCGATGGCTACCACCAATAATAGCTCGTATTTACGCGACCCTGACGTGCTACAAACGTGGATATTGTTGTTAGCAACTTGTTAACTGTTCTGTTTAAAATAGCAGTTGATTCGACTTTAATGTTCTCAAGTTTTGGCTAATGTGCCGCTGCTGTGGTACCTCTGAGGAAATCGATGAGGTTTCACAACTTGCTTGAACGGAGTTTCCAAGGATATTCATGTGTTTGTAATGAAATTTTTGATCACTGCTGCGCGTTATGAAGGTTAATTTGCATTGTTTTATTATCTAAATGAATAATCTCTATGTAGTTTCGATTTATTAATTGATTCGTTTAGATTTTTACGTTTTTTTTTGCGTTTGTGATTATATAAACAATGAACTACCTTACATATCTTATTTATCATCTAACCCAATTCCGTTTAATTTTTGTTTGGCTATGCTAAGCTAATTCGCTTAATTTAATTGTTTCTTTCCGTATTTTTCTCCATCCACGTTTTAAATATTTTTAGCTACAACATCCTTTTTGTACACTCGTCAATACCCCCAATTTAGAAAGCGTGTGCTGTATGTTTCCTATTTTGATTTCATATTAATAAAAACAATTATTTCATTAGCATTCCATTGCAATAGCAAGCTTCAACAGATACAAATTCACATTCGAAATCGAATACTTCAGATCGTGGATCTAACTCACAGAGTTAATGTATTCTCTCTCGGACCAAATGTGCAGTTGCTGTATTTGATTCAGCTCAGGATACAGGACACAACAGGGTGCATTCGCTCGGATGCAGCCGTCCATATGTTTTATTCACTGCCGAATTGATTACAATTGCTAGAACGGATTTCATCTACGATGCGTTACGAATGTCCTCTGGATAGCCTTTGAATATGTCATTAAGGCAATAACACGGACGTATTACACAACATTATACATGCTAATTGTACACGTACACGTAAGTCGTCATATAAGGGAGCCATACACCTGGGTTTTTTATCTTAACTACTGTAGCCGACAGTTTCTAGCAATAAAAAACATTCTATTCTATTTTATTCTATTCTAATCGATAAGGATGATGAATAACAAGGACATTGATATATGGATAAGTCATTGTTGACATAGCGATGTCTATAAAATGTAATTATGTAATTTGGTAATAGATGGCGTGGCACCGCCGAGGAACATATTATTTTTTGTAAATCGCGATGACGAGATATTTACATCAGAGTATATACCAGTCCCAGGGTACAATAAAAAAATATTCAATGTCACCTAATTTGGCTTTTATTTGAAAATAGTTTTTAGCCACTAGTAAAGTGCATAATATAGCCGTGGTTTATCTAATATGAATACATTAATAAAAATATATACTATTATTTTTTTTAAATAGGCAGGTATGATAGAACACACTTAATTTAGGGCATTTATCTACCAGTCAAATGTTTTAGAATAGATTTTGAAATGTTTTGACAGTTTTGCATAGTACATTTAGTGAGTCGTGACGTTAGTCTAGAAAACCAAACAATGTTTTTTTTATATATATTATTTAAAGATAACCAATCACGTTTCAGGTGAAGAATCAAAATATAATACGTCTCATCGAATTTCATAAATATATTTAAGTAGTTTCCGTTACATCAGTAACAGCACAAGTGGAGGTGAAAAATCAAAAATACTTTAGTTGAGTGTCACTAGCAGATTAAACAGACATCAGATGGCTTACTCTCTATTTGTATTATTTAGATTCGACGGAGCAGAAATCACGGTCGACCTACTTTCACATTTTACAAAATGTACTCAACAAAAAAAATATCTATTTATGATGAAAGAATGTAAGACTGTATCTATATTATTTTGTTTCACAGTGGTGTGAAGTAACCGTAGACTATATAATATCTAAAACAAATATTATAAAGCTGAAGATTCTGTTTCTTTGTTTGCTTGAACGCGCTAATCTCAGGAACTACTGGTCCGAATCGAAAAATTATTTTTTCTGTTGTATAGTAAATTTATCGAGGAAAGCTATAGGTGTAAATATAACATTAACCATAAACGCGGGTAAAACTACGGGTACAGCTAGTATTAATGTAATTCTGTAACTTCGCAATAACTTAAATTTAATAGTTTTGTGAATTTATTGAATAATCTACGTATCCATTCACGCAACAATATCAGAAATCTGGACATCCGTTTTATTGTTAAAATTATATATACGTTATCAAGTTACTTACAATACCATCGCAATTTTGTTGTGTTAAATGTACGAATGTGGAACAAATAAATGAAAAACCCCCATAAAATATACATACGTAAGCCGATGGCGAATTCATATGAATTTAAATTGCTTGTCGCTTCATATGCATATGTTCGAGATTATTTCAGAAATTGCTGACATGAGCTTTATGTGAATTTCACTAATGGTTTCAATAGGAAATTATGGCAATATAATAATATGGTATATTCATAGAAACCTAATGTTGCTTTATAAATAAAATAAATAAAAAATATATATATATTTTTAAAAGTAGAAAAGTAATCATACTATAACACAAGCTAAAAGTATAAGTAGAATAGGAGAGTGGGCAATAAGAAAAAAATAAAAAAGCAGATCTAGTAAAATAGAAACGCCTTAATATATATTTATATGAAGCTATAAATAAAGGAGTAAAAGGGAAATGAGAAAAAATCTCCATAGTTATTTAGCCTGAGCTTCATTCGCTACCTGTACTGAGGGCGGTCTCTGCGCTCTATATTTACTTATCAGACTGGATCTGAATTCATGAATATGAACGCGGGTGTGCAGGAACCGTAGATTTTCAGATATGGATGATCGCGGCTGTTGGGTACGGATGGATGTATGGTGACGTCATGTCTAAAAGATGATTCAATGTTCCTATTCCCAGTTCTATCCGGTCAGGCCCTAAATGCATTTCAAGGAGAGCCCGATGCCTAATCACGCTATCGAAGTATATGTTCAAATAGTTTTTCCTTTTTATATTGGTAAAACTCATAGTATTTTAATATTAGTTCAAAAGATAATAGCGCCTTGGGGATCTTTAATAAATAATATGTAAATGTGTTCATTTAGGGGACTGACACCCATGGCTAGCAGCTTTTCAATGTTTACAAATTATTGTTAGGTAAATGTTCATTGCAGTTTAGGATTCTTTTAATTTTAATATGAGAATGATACTCTTGCGATGATAACAATTCTATATTTATTGGTGTGCCAGTCTGAAGAATTTATTTATTTACATACATACATCCATACATAACATCACGCCCATGATCTCCGAAGGGGTAGGCAGAGTCGAAGGGGCAGCAAGCCCCTTCAACCACATTCAGCCAAAAATAAAGCCGGGCTGGGTCAGATAGAAAATTGTGAAAAAGCAGTGACAAGCAGCTAACCTATCGCCTACACAATCACACACCCAAAACCCGATATACCATTAGTCGCCTTTTACGACATGCTAGGCAAGAACCACATTTATTTATTTATTTATTTAATACAAACCAGCTGCAACAGGTGGTATTTATTAAAGAACATAACATGGTAGTGATGTTTTATTACTTCATTTTATTTTATATTTATGTATAAAATATATAAAAGACATAGTTCTTTAAATAAGAAATCTTAATATGTTTAAATCTATTTTTTTTTATTTAATTAAATTATGTATTAATATTTACTGATTGAAAAGGCATAAATTTTATCAAAATGGCCGCTTTATAATATCCATAAAAAGTAATTTAAATTTGTTCCGAGGGAGAACATGGTTCGCATAGCGGGGCGCGTGTGCGAAAAATTAATTAAAATTGCGCTTTCCCAGACTTTGAAATTTTGGATGTACGAGTATAACTCTGTTAACGGCGTATCGAGATGAAGATAATTTTAACCCGACACTAAAAACAGTGCTCTCAATTCGGTTCAATGCTTTTTTTAATGTTGGTTACTAATAAAACTATCTTATTTAGGTACTCGGTATAAGTACATATTGTTAACATTCCTATTAAAATCCATTTTTAAAATAAACTGGTAAAATTAGTTGATTTTTATATGTTCAGTTTTAAGTTCAAAGTTTATGGATGTCCAGTATGAATTATTTTACTTGTGTATTGTGAAATTCCACTTAATGTTTTCTGCTATTACAAATAATTGAAACAACAAGTAAAAAGTCAACTAACTTATGTCAAATTTTCGAATAAACATCATTAATTTATCTGTTAAAAGTTATATAGTTAAATTGTTGTTTTAAAAAGATCTTATAAATACGAATAACAACACTTACAATTTCAACTTGAAGTGGAGAAAAAAAAATTTCTAAATTGCTCATGAGGACTAGAGAAATGTTCGTCATAACTTTTATACCCATTTCAGTCTTGTACGCAACAGCTACTTCTTTGTAGCGTGTCGTTAAATCGTAACGAATCTTTATTGACCCTTAATTGTACTATTTTACATATTCATGAATGACATGCAGCTCAAACTAGTATTATTCAACCTGTCATCAAAGTTCGTAGACAAACTTATTTATATATCTTACAATTCAGCACTTAAGTTATTGTTCTCCGATGTTATATCGCATAAAGATAACTACATAGTTGCCGAGATAGTTCGATGACAAAACTGCACGACGATCCTTTCTGACTACAAATGGTCTTATTATGGAAATTGTCGTCTCAAACGTACAGATAAGTGAAGGTTACACGTAAATTATACATGCTCCACTGCCGAGAATAAGGAGCTGTACCGATTGCATTATAATAAATGTGGACCTCGCGAATTTCGATCGGCTGACTTATACGCTCTATGATATTTCATAACGGTGCCTCTTTGTGAGTCTAGGGGCGATTCGCATAAGAATTCCCGAGTGGAGGGCGCGAGAAACGAGCGCTTGAGATACAAACCGCGGTAAACATCGTATGTGGCAACACTGGAGGCGAAGCTGGCAACACCGGCGAGCTTACGACTATCCTAGCTAGTACGGCGTGTTTATTCTGCCGCGAGTATCGATCGTGCGGGCGCGCGCCGCCCGGCTCAGTCCCGAACGAACCGCCGCGGAGCCCTGACGCCTCCTGTCCTAGCCGATGACAGCCGCCGATGCACTAACAACAAATCGCGTTCAAACAATACAACCGTCGACTTCTAACGTTGCTCGTCCATACTGAGTGCGCGTCCGCAACACTGTGTCATGTGAAAGTGCCGGTGCTGGCTTGCAGTTCCTTTGGCGGCTGTGCAGGTGAGGTTATTATGACAGTATTATGGAGCTGTAACTCAGGCGGGTTTCCCGAAGGTCGGCAGTCAAGGTCCTTCGAGGCTACACATGTAATAAACGCTGTTCTGATCCTCGATAAGAGCAAGCCTTCGTAATTACAATAATGCCGTCAAATAAGTTGGTTGTTTATTCTTGTTGTTGCTGTAAATCAAAGGTTCAATGGTGCTATGTTTTGTTAGTAACTATTTTAATGCAAAACAATTATATCTGAATTATAAATTGGTCAAGCTATTGGTTAAAAAAACAAAAATGCGGTCATATTTTTGCAAATAAACTCCTACAACCTTAAATTTTGCATAAAAAGACTAAACAGTTACATTCCTTATATAATAATTTGTATAATATGAAGTGGAAAATCATTCAATAGTTCCTATTTATACAAGTCAATTCTAAAGCCCTGATATTTTATGCGAACTCTTTCTGAATCAGAATTTTCATGACCTATTTTCGTTGGCTGATGAATGGATTTACTAATACCCGTATTAGAACTTTGAAAGTTCTTACTACAGTTAGTGTATACACACTTCCATGCCGGATCAATGAAAAAATATTAGTGCAATAACGTAGCTGTGATCTCGTAGCAACGGACTACGACGACCGTAGTAGCGACGTCGTAGTAATTAGCGACATAATTTTGTTTATCTCCCGCCATAATGCGGATTACGAACTTCGCTACATCTTATTTCATCGTCAATCAAATGTCTACTTAAGTAAACGGTAGTAGACACTATTAGTGTTAAAGAATTAATTTTTTATAAGAAATGTAGATGTGGGGAAAGTATATATATATATGCGGGGAAAGTATATGTATATATTATAAATGGAGTGATATAGCATAAGTGAAATGGTCTAAATTATTAAATTTAGTCTTTTCCAGGTTTATTATTAAGTGCCTATTGTATCCTAAATTCAAATTATTTGGAGAAATACATTAGGTAATTAAATGTAAGGGCTTGATTACCATGTCAGATAAAGACAATAGATTTTTTTGTTTAATTTGAGTAGGAAGAAAATGCAGTTGAATTCTATACTTTCATACATGTTTTGAATGTATATATCGCTTACATATATATTTATGTGTTTATATTATGTATCGTACTACATACGCACGATTTTTATAAGTACATACTTACTAAACAATTAATAAGCATTCGTCTTTATTCAACAATTAACCTTAATTTGACCCAAAAAATCCAATAAATTCTTCAGATTAACACACCAATTTATTATCTTACGAATATTTTATAGGCGAAACTTTGTATGGATGGATGGATGGATGTGTGGACATTTGTTACTCTTTCACGCAAAAAGCACTGCATGGATTTCAATGAAACTTTACAATAGTATAGCTAATACATTAGAACAACTCATAAGCTATGTGACATCGATGTACCACGCGAAAATCCACGGGCAGAAGCTAGTATAGGCATAAAAACAAACCGCCGGTGCTATGTTTAAAATACTTTTGTTGTTCTTGTTTATTAAAACCAAACAAGTGTTCCCGCCGCTTATATCAGACGATATCGAATGACATATTGGTATGGTTTAGTTCGTAAAATGTATTTTCCTTTATAAGGGCTCTTTTTATAAAAAAAAAACACATACATAGCTCTCTTCATCCATCGTCTTTGTCTACCTTCTTCTTCATTATTTGTCATCTTATTTCTTCGAAACTTAACATAATATATTCAAATATTATTGTTGATTGTGTATTAAAATACAGGGTAATGAAATGCTATTGAATATTTTGGCTTCATTTCAACTACCTTCCATTAAATTGTCTTTGCAAAACAGACAGCGGTGGATGACTGACTGGCTAAGGGATGCTTGAAAGTAGCTTTGAATGTACTATAACTAACATAGGAAGTAAGTTTTTAATTTGTGTTTATATTTTATTTTTAGGTACTAACAAACTATGGATGTGACGTGTAATATACGAAATTAAATTTTTATTCATTCATTCATTCATTCATTATAACAGTTCAATAATTAGGTTTAAACTTATATTGTTACGATATGAGAAAACCAAACATGATAAGTGTATAAGGAAGTCTAAGAGCGTCTGAGAGCGGTGGTAGATCAATGGTAGGGATGCGCGCGTCATAATCGAGGGATGCGGATTCAAACCCAAGCACGTACCTCTGTATTTTAGAAATCTATGTACGCATACCACTAGCTCGGCGGTGAAGGAAAGCATCGTGATGTAACCTGCAAATTCAAAAAACTTTGGATTTGTAACCATGATCTAAAAATGTACTGGTTCCCTTAAGTTAGGGTTACGAAGGTCAGATCGGCAGTCGCTTCATTGTACTTACCAGACTCGCTAAATTCTGGATCATGGTTTAAGCGGACCTCGTCTAAGTACTTGACATAACGCTAGGAAGCTGATGATGTATATAAGAAAGTCTGATTTTTTCTGACTTCTTCAACTTGACAAAAAGAGCCTAAGTAGAATCATATATGTTATCAGTTTGGTTGTCATGCATATACGCAAAAGCATATTAAAGAGTTTTCTTAACGTGACATCTTAGCTACCTATTTACTTTGATTTTCCCGTATTAAGGAATATAAATCATTATTTTTTGTTGTCTCTTCGAATATTACGGAGAGAAACCACCGTTCCCGATCATTATTACATGTTATCTCCGTTTGGATATTATGATTATCTTCCGGTAGATGAGGCTTATCTTCGATCATTTGGGAGATAGAATCCCTACTTAACTGCATATTAATCGTAATTATTAATGTCTTAATATACGTATACATACATAACATCACGCCCATAATCCCCGAAGGGGTAGGCAGAGTCAAAGGGGCAGCATGCCCTTCAACCACATTCAGCCAAAAATAAAGTCGGGCTGGGTTAGATGGAAAGTTGTTAAAAAGGAGTGACAAGTGGCTTTTACGACATGCTAGGCAAGAACCACAGTTGGCACATTCTTTTTTTTTTGTCCTAGATCTACAAGGGCCAAGTCCCAGACCAACATGGGACAAAAAATGTCTTAATATTAGTATTATATAAATAAAATTATTATTTAAATACTACTTCTCAACTAACTCTTATTAAAACTTTAATTTGTGAGGATGTGTGTAAATGTTTGATTGGATACAAAAACGATTAAACGGAAGTAGCTTAAATTTGGTACAAAATCCAAAAATTCAAAAGGCCTACATGGCCTTAACAAAGCATTGAGAAATCCTGAAATATTTGTCCTTGATAAAGATTGAACCCACAACTCTCATCGACACTAAATACAGAATCACTATCAAATGCGCCATTGAGGCTATGAATTATTGAGGATCCAAACGAATTACTACAACAATCTATGTGGTTACTATTACAGAGATTGTGGTAGTAGCCAATATGCATGTATTTATGTACGAGCCCCATTAGCCTATGTTGTAGCAATCAGAGTAATAGTAGTCGAAATAATCCCTGTCGCATCTCGCCAATTGACGGAGTAAGAAATATTGTCATTCGATATGTCAGTATATCTCATATAAAAATTTTTTTCGACAGATCGGTGGGTTTAGTGGTTAGATCTTGGCTACAAAACCAAAGGTCGCGGGTTCAAACTATTGCATCTACTAGGTTGTACTCGAGTCATGGATTATATAGCTCTAAGTATAATTATGTCTATCCATTACCATTGTCCATAGAAAAGAATATATGCTTAGTTTATGAGCACGGAAATTTGTGTGTAAACTAAAGAATGTACAAAAAATTTAAGAGTTAATTAAGTATTTTATTCTCTTTTGATAAAACTAATGATTGTACATTTTTCTTATCTTTATAGCCATATCGCTTATAATGTAAATAAGCAGGCTGATATTGTGTTCAATAATTAAATCTAGGTGGTCTATTATTTCTGGTACCGCCCCATCAAAGCAATTAGTGCTTGGCTCATAATACGAGCGTTAATTATCTCTTGCCGCAGCCCAGTTTATCCTCAATAAGTTATAATTAAATGCATAACTAACCTATACGAATAGGATTACTCGACCGCAATGTGTTGTTACTTTACATCGGTTTTTATTGAATATTTATAGTTGCAATATAATCTATACATATTCAATAAAAACCGATTGACGGACTGGCTCGATGGCGCATTTGGTAATGACCCTACCCTATGCATCAAGAGACAACTCTTGACTCGTGGGTTCGATCCACACCTAGGACAAACATTCGTGTGATGAATACTTATGTTTGTTCTGTGTCTGGGTATTAATATACAATATTTAAGTATATTAGATTTGTAGTACCACTATTGTTTCTGATATCCGTAACACAAGTGCTTAAGCTACTTATATCGGAGTCAGATCAATGTATGTGATGTAGTCTGATATTTTTTATTATTATTATTTATTATACATACAGACCATCACGTCCGCAATGCTCGCAGGACTAATGCAGAGTCCAAAAACCAGCCAAAAATTAAATTTAATTAGTTAGGAAAGAAAAGTGTGAAAAGTAGTGACAAATGGCGGACTCGTTGCCTGTATAATCATAAATCTTAATACCCAGTACACAATTAGACGCCTTTTCCGACATGCTAGGTAAAGTATACAGTCAGTGCATTTTTTGAGGCCCAGACCAGTTACTTTAATAAATAATTATGTTTCTTCGACCATCTATTCAAAGCGGCTGCTCTTATTTGGTTAACTCTTTTTATTTCATTTTCCTCATGTTTAAATTTGTAGTAAATAAAAAAAAATGTTGTCAATTAATAACAATTGACTATTGAGTCAACAATGAGCTAGCCACTGGTCACTACTTTATTTATCACAATTTTCAATCTAACCCAGTCCAATTTTGTTTTTGGCTGAATGTGTTTAAGGGGGCCTGCTGCTCTTTTGACTCTGCCTACCCCTTCAGGGACTATGGGCGTGATGTTATGACTATTAAGTAAAATAGTATACCTGAAAAAAATGCTAAAATGAAATTAGAAATATTAATAGTATACATGAAATTACCCATTATAAAAATTCACTAATATTACCCTGCGCTAACACGCCTAATCTTTGTCTTCGGAAGCTTAAACCCTCTACGGAGATTTAATGGAGTGATTATGTAATTTCTGTCTCGATAGTAACAAGCGTTATTAAATTCATCGCAAGCAAATTTGTGCCTTATTATCTTTCAAGGTATTACATAAATTGGTCTGCATTTACTATCATTAAAACTTAGTTCTATTTTCTAATCCTGCCGCAAGAATACTTTGTCATTTATTATACAACTAAATCTGCCTGATAACTATTTCCATAATAAATTTTATGTTCAGTACATACGTATACTTATATACAACCTGTTCCTTTTGATATCCCATAACTTTAGGGTATAAATGAGACCACGTAAAAGAACCCAACGGCATTTGAATTATTTTTCAATTTATTATTTTTTCATATAAATTTATTCGACACAAATTCGACCACCAAATAAAACACATTTTCTTGATCATGACAACATTGTATGTTCAAATCTGAAATTATGAATGACTTACTCATCAATGAAATACATCAAGCCTAACATATTGACCTCGAGATCGCCTGTATACAGGCGACAATTTTTTAACTAATTAAATTGAGATTGATGATAACTTCTAAACTATGCGTTTAAGGACACTTGTTCTTTGGACTTTTGAATTAATTTTATTCGTAAAATATGACCTTAAAGTTATGGGATATCGAAATGTACAGGTTGTATAATAGGTTAACATTGTTTAAGTAAAATGTAAATATTAAATATCAGACTACATCACATACATTGACCTTTCTCCGAGGTAAGTAGCTTAAGCACTTGTGTTACGGATATTAGATACAACAGTGGCATTACAAATATATACTTAAATATTGGATATTAACACACAGACACAGAACAAACACAAGTATTCATCATACGAATATTTTTCCTGGGTGGGGATCGAACCCACAACTCTTGGCGCATGGGGCAGGGTCACTACCGAATGCGCCATCGAGCTTATCAAATTAATTATTAAGTTAAGTTATTGAATAACATTCAGTGAAACCGCTCTCACACTCATACAACAAATATAAGAAGATGTAGTTATAGTAGGTACATAAGTTAAATGATACTTACAAATTGTGTTCTAAACTGCTTTTGTACTCCAGACTATCATATAATGGGCTGGTTTTATATTAAAACGGGCTTCAGCTTGTCAAAGAACCGAAAAGATTAATTCCACCCTTATAAATATCTATAAGACAACAATTAATAATTACAGCAGACAATAAGACTATTGTTTACTATGTGTTCGTTAGGGGCATAATACCTAGACGCCCACGAATAATACGAATATATACTTTACTTATATAAAAAATCTTTTCAGTATACGAGTCTAGCTTCTGCCCGCGGCTTCGCTCGCGTGGTACATCGATGAAACAGCCTATATGTTATTCAGGTGTATGAGCTATATTATTCTAAACTTTCATTCAAATCCATTCAGTAGTTTTAACGTGAAAGAGTAACAAACATTCATCCATACATACAAACTTTCGCATTTATAATATTAGTAGGATAAAGGCAAATGTATGATGTTTGACGAACCTTTTGCCTAAATGGGTATGTATGGCTACTAAATCAAAAGCCTAATTTGAATTCCGCTAAGGGAAAATCTTTATCAATATATATTAAAATTAATGGCACTTTTCGTTGTAATTTTATAACTCAAGAACGGGCTCACCTATCCAAACCAAATGTTTAGGCTTTGTTCGGATTATTTAGTAGGTAGATGGTTTATGTGAAGTTTGCACAAAATCGGTAGAGCGGTTCTTTATTTATCACATTTTTTGTGACAAATAAATTCAATAAATGGCAGATCATTTTGTTAATGAGGATTTTGCTGTCAAATTGAAACTTTTCAGATGGGGATTGTGCTGTCAAATTAAAACTTTATACGTAGCGAAGCAATGATATAAACAATAATTTGTACTAACTATGGATGTTTTTAAATGTATTGTAATATATCCGTTATCTTCAGCATATATCTCATCAGCATATATTTTTAGGTTAAAGTATGAGAGAACTTTGAGCAGTTCATTATTTATTATTATTATATGTCAACCATTCGAAGGATAACTTCAGACTTTATCGGGAGAAAATAAATAATCCTATATATCTTTGCCTACAAAACTTCGGCTTTAGCATAACGTTAAGGTATTGGTTAGTAACACGATAAAGTAGACGAGGTATCGACTCCTAAATGTAGTATATGCACGCTGTGCCCTTGTTTGCACAAATTTTCTATTTGGCCCCGCCTCTAATTTATTACGCTCAAAAGATGTGGAAACGACACGAAGAGGTCAACGTATTGTGTTGGCTGCTAGCTGCTTTGGCTTCGCGTATAGAATAATACACCGTATGTACATATAATAAGTATTAATTTCCAATAAATTTCGTACGTATATATGGGAAATTTATAAATAGACTGATTTCTTGTGCGTTCGTCATGTCGTTGGAAAATGTGAAGATATTTTGATATTTGTACATTAAAAAAACCTGTTTCCATTAGTTATTAATTAATTGAAACAAGGTTTTTTAATAAATCAACATACATAACATCACGCCCATGATCCCCGAAGGGGTAGGCAGAGTCGAAAGGGCAGCAAGTCCCTTCAACCATATTCAGCCAAAAGTAAAGCCGGGCTGGGTTAGATGGAAAATTGTGAAAAAGCAGTGACAAGCGGCTAACCTGTCGGCTACGCAATCACACACCAGAAACCCGATATACTTTTAGTCGCCTTTTACGACATGCTAGGCAAGAACTACAGTTGGCATATTCTTTTTAAGTCCCAGACCAACATGGGACAGTGGGCTGGGTTGGATGGCAATTTGTGAAAAGTAGTGACAAGTGTCTAGCTCGTCGCCTACTCAGTCATATACCCAAAAACGCCTGTAAACCATTAGTTGCCTCTTACGACATGCTAGGCAAGAACCACAGTAGGCACATTCTCTTTTTTTGTCCCAGATCAACATAGGCCAAGTCCCAGACCAACATGGGACATAATAAATAAAGTGTACGAAAAATCGCAAAGGTTGCACTAATATTTGTATTTTGAATTGAAATTATCTCCAAAAAATTCTATATCAATTTATTACTAGTCGACCGCCGACCGCGTGTTACTACGAAAACGAAGGTACTACGGTTACTACGATATTAAATGGCTACGAAAATCGTCTCCCGTAGCATCGTCGTAGCAATTAGTGTCATGATAATGCTTGCGTTATTTATCTCCCGCCATAATCCGGATTACGGACTTTTTTGCATTATTTTTTTTATTTTCGCCTTATTAATTGCAAAGGAATTGGATTACGTTAGTACTTCTGACGTTCGGCACAAAGTTCAATGAATTGTGTTAGAAATGGCAACTGGTACCTCCCCGCCATATCGTACCAGCGACTAACGACCACCGTTTGACATTGTTATTACTAATCGGCTATTTCTTAAAATAGCTTTTTCATCGATCGCTTAAAAACTTCGTATACTTATTTAAAGACACAATACTATTTAAATGTCGTTTTGTGCAACCGGTGAACGGTATTATAGTGTGAAAGTTTTTCAACTCCCGTTTCGGCCTCTGTTGTGGCTGATATAAATAGTTACATAATCCTTACCTATCGTAAAAGTAAGTAATTATGTCGACTAATAGATGACGTTTGCGAGCATAAACTGCTCTACATATTATGATAAAATTTAGGACATTAAAACCTTCAACCCCTATATGACTAAATGTTATACTTATTGGATTAATTGGATCTTTAATAAACCGCTTTATGTTTGCGGAGCCGCGTACAAAAGCTTGTTATCTATAAATTAATATATAAAAGTCTCATTTTACACAATAATAATGTTCCTCTTATAAATTTATATATATTTGTAATACTTTCGAAACGTGTTTGCCCTGCTCAAGCAGCCTGTTGACCGATCATAATTTAAAAGATGTCATCTTTTATCACCTTTATATTTTCGTTCCAGAGCGGCGCGGATAATATTTCAAATTAAGGAGGAGCAAGTAATTTTATACCTTACGTCTCTGTGTTTAGGTGCTCTTTGGTAATGGGATTATAATCTTGACGAGGTGGTTTGTATTTTTTAAAGTACTCCAACGAATTTCTGCTGTTGGAGCGAGTGTAGATGTGACCTGTAAACAATTGTGTCCATTTTAAAGCAGACGTCTTTTCATGATATTTTTTACGATTATTTTATGTTTTTTTATATAAACGTCAAGTTATTGCCCGTGACTTTGAAGGTTTTATCTAAGCAATACGAAGATCAGATCACCCAGTACCAGACTTGCTTTATCCTGGATCATGGTCGAAGCGGATACCGACTATGCAAGGGACTTAACGCTGGAAGGATGATGATGAAAACAAATCATCTGGATTGAAAACAAATACATTTTTTTTATAATAAGCTTAATTTTCTTCATCTATACTAATATTATAAAGCTAAACAGTTTGTTTGATCGCTTAAATGCGCTAATCTCAGACACTACTGGTCCGATTTGAAAAATTATTTCAGTGTTAGATAGCTCATTTATCGAGAAACCTATTTGCTATATAACATTAACCATTAACGCGGGTGAAACTGCGGGCACAGCTAGTATATAGTAAGTATAATTATAAAGGAAGTACTCGCACTCGAGTGTAGTAGTCTTACGCGTAAGATACCTAATATTCCAGACCTCTTATTTTTTCTTGTACGGCAAATTCCCCGCTGTAAATCTTGAGTTCAGATTTTCATAAATCACATTACTCCCACAATTTATCATCAAGTTAACAACACATTATTGTACCTTGTTTTCCTCTCCGCCTTGAACTGAATATTGGAATCTGTTTTACGCCTTATTTTCGTGGAGATGTAAATGTATGTCCTTATGTGATTAATTAAAATGAAACCTTTTGAATTCAGCTAAATAAACACGTGAATTATATTTTAGTCGCTGGATTTTATTTGATTTTACATACATACATAATGTCACGCGTTTTTCCCATGGCGGTAGGCAGACATCACATCTTTCATTTGCTACGACCCTGATACAACTTTTGCTTCTTCTACATTCTTAAGACTTTTCATAATTTCTTTCATATTTTATGATTTCACGATAGTAGATTTATGATAAAATATTAATCAATGATGGTTATATCTTTCGGTTCTCTCTACCTACCCTGCTAAGGAAGTGGTTTGTTAGTTTCTATCTTCACGTACAGTCTCGCAGTCCGCTTGTCCAGATCATAGAGATTGCGTGTCTAGTTATTAATTAAAAGCAATTGTCAAATGACGTTTGTACTTTTAAGCGTGGATATAGAAAACGTTTCTTGCTGGCACCATAAACTCTTCCATTGCAATAATCATTAACCATAACATTTCCCATAACCACTTCGTACTTATTTGATAATTATTATAATTACATAATCAGTCGTAGGTACTTATTTGTTAACTTATATAATCAGTCGTAGGTACTTAATTATTGCAAACTATACAATAATATTACAAAGAGAAAATAATTGTTGATTGATGTTTTTATGTTCGCACTGGGCCGATTTCTCTGTAAGAGAGCTAAATTATTCGAAAATCACATAGGCTGCTATTTTTACCAACATCCCTAGAGGATGGCAGTCGTAGTTAAACACTACTATATTTCACTAATTATGTAGTATGCAAACGCAGTGACAAGCTGAACTTAGACTACACTAATATCATAAAAAGGAAACATTTTTTTAAATGTTTGTAACGAATTGAAAGGATGAAACTAAGCACAGACATAGATGTGATGTAGACTGGAATAGCTCATAGCATATGTTTTGTCGATGTACAACGAAAGCGAAGTCGCGAGCAGAAGCTAGCCCTACTAATATTTTAACGCGAAAGTTTGTGAGGATGTATGGATGTTTGTTACTCTTTCACGCAAAAGCTACTGAATGGATTTTAATGAAACTTTACAATAATATAGCTTAAACACCCAAATAACATATAGGCTATGTTTTATCGACGTACCATGCGAGCAAAGCTGCGGGCAGAAGCTAGTCTTCTATAAATAAAGAAATCCGAGCTGGCAAGTTCAGTGGCGAGTTAAATTTCGCACACAAGTTGGCAGGTGAGGCCACAAACAACTCGACTTGTTGCGGCCTGCCCGCAGAATCAGGGAACACGGGAAAAAGTTAATACAGGTCTCCCGTTTGCACTGAGGCTGGGTCTGACGTAAATACTGCTTCTTCATTATGTAAACGTGAAGTTAGCCCAGTGAAATAGGGTTTTAAATAAATATGTGGACAGTATGCCGTGTGTGTGTTTTTTAATATGTAAAACTGATGTGAGCAAAAATACTGATGCTAAAAAGAAAAAAATGCATAATCTGTTAAATTGAAAGCATATTTTGATCCCTTATTTATTAAATAAATAATAATGTCCTCCTAACCGATATCGGTTACGGCGGCCAATCTCAACGAGAATTAGCCAACTGCGCAGGAGATATTATAGTGCACAAGTGTGTGCGCAAACACAGGAAGCACTCTCTATTCCTTCATTCTCATAGTCCGGTGAGACGGCAATTCGACATGACCGGAGAGAGGTCAGGCGCAGGACCAACGGCTTAACGTGCTTTCCGAGGCACGGGGGTGATTAAACCGCCAACTTCCTGACTCCGGGCTGTTACTAAGTAATTTCGGTATTGAAATACCCAGCCACAAATTTTTGGCTCGACCCGGAATTTGAACCCGGAACCTCTTGGTCCTTAAGCGGCGCATGGTACCACTAGACCAACGAGGCAGTCAAATATTAAATAAATAAATAAATAGATAAATATTATTAAATAAATAAATAGATATCTACAGTGTCAATGCAAGCATAAAATCTCAATCATTAATGCTTTTTTATGTGCGGTTTGTAAATGATAGATCAGAAATATGTAATGGTAGAAGATTAACTGATGATTGTTAAAGCATTTTTTATCATTCAGCAGCAGTTAATTTACGTGTAAATGAAATAATTTGACGTCAGTATATCTGACGGATATATTATTTTTGTTATACCTACAAAAATAATTTACATTGATCTGAATATTTTTTACAGACCGACAATATTCAATTTACCATCGACCTTTACCTATATCCTTATGTAATTACCTAAGTATGTTTATATAAAGAACCTTGTTACATTGCGGATAATTAGGTACAAGAATGTTTGGGCGAAGTAAACAGTTTATTCCCAATTCGCCGTTAAAACGAAACCTACAAGAAACCTAGCGCAGAAAAAATATTTCGCAAACCTAAATAAACTTCGCCAATTAAGTAAACACGCCACAAAAAACACGATTACATTTGGGAAATCATAACACGTAATTGAAGTCAAATACATTCCTATTTTCCTATTGCCTAGTACCAATATTACTCAATTGCTATATGGAACTGAGTACGCATTATATCTATTATTTGCCTTTCTGTGATATACCGTCTGCTTCAACGCCATTTGTTAATATTTGATATCTTTTCGGTACGCAGGAAACCAGTAGACCTGTATTAATTATTATGCGATGTTCTCGGGGCGAATCTGGACTATAATTTTAGTAAAAGCTTATCCTTTGCGAGTGTTTATTTATTATGAGCCTTAGGAAATGTTTGCTTTATTTTAACAATATTATAACAGAATTGGTATGCGTTGATATATTTAAAAGTCATTAAACACGATTTATTTTCGTTCTTTGCAACGTTGATGGTTTTTTTTTTCTGGACTAAGGTAAAAGTAATGATTTGGAATATTAGATGAGTAGCTTCTGCTTGTGATTCCGCCAGTTTCCTATTTATTTATAGTTAAGGAATTTATCCAGCCAATTAGTCTCAAACTTCTTTATAATCTTTGCATTGTTTGTGCACGGTAAAGCAAATTCTACATTACTGATTCAACATGTGATATTGACTTATGTAAAGATTGGGACGCACTATTTTTAGGAAGAACAAGTAGTCTTTATAAAGGCTAGCATGCGATTTGCACATTACCTTAATACGATGGAATCAAGCTATATCTGTGACAAATGCCTGCCGCACAGCCCTTGCTATAACGAAATTGATAATAGTGAGAAAACTCTGCTTCGACGTGGATTCCACGCGAACAACACGGAAGTACAAAAAATATTACGTTAAGGGCTGATTTTTCAAAAGTCAGAAAAAAGATAAAAAACGTATAAATCACAATCCGGATGATTGTAAAATGTCATTGTCAGTTTCCTAAGTGAAATACCGTATGACATCCGTAAATTGGTGACTTAATACTTTATCAGTCGGCTAATTTTTATATGACTAATAAAAAATCGGCCCTTAACCGTTTACTGCGTATAAAATGATAACAACGCAAAAGGACGATCCTTAAGTACGAGATAGCTTAATAAAGCTATGAATAATACAAATGCCTTGGGTACCTAGCATATTCAGGTCAGCTGTTTATCTGTGATAACGTCACTTATCTCGCTTTCAGGTTTATTTTACACTAGCTTCTGCCCACGGCGTTGCTCGCGTGGCACATCGATGAAACATAGCTTATGGTTATTCTAATGTTTTAGCTATACTATTGTAAAGTTTTATTAAGGTTTCATTAAAATTCATGCAGTACTTTTTGCGTGACAGAGCGACAAATATCCACATATCCATCTATACACACTTTCGCGTTTGCATAAGATTAATGTGTATCGTTCACTTCCTGATATGGAAACTCACCTGAGCTCTATTTTACTATAACTGCACAAAATGAGACTGAAAAAATTAAATATCTATAAGCTTTGAAATAATCCTAGCCGCAATCAGTATACATTAACTTGAGAGCGACGCATGAGTCACTTCACTGTTATCTCTTTTATGTTGCGCCTTACCCCGCCCCAACCTTGAACTAAGGGTTAAATGCATAAATCATGCGGATACGGGACACCCTTATTTAATTAATAAGCCCATCAAACATTGGAAGTGTTTTCATCTATTTTTAGGTCCTGCTTCAACCGAAAAAGGTAAAAAATTACCCTTAACTAGATTATAAAAAAATAATAGGTAGAATATAATTAATTCATATAAACATCTGACTATTCAATCATCATCGACAAATTCATTTGGAGCCAACATAAAAAAAAAAGTGTCCTACCTAGGTATTATGTTGGTCTGGAACTTAAAAAGATATGCCCCCAGTGTTTCTTGCTTAGCAAGACATAAAAGGCGACTAATGGTATATTGGGTTTTACGCATGTAGTTGTGTAGGCGACGAACTAGCCACATTTCACTCTTTTTTCACAATTTTCCATCTAACTAAAGATGATAGTAATGTTTATATAACAATATTCTGAACAATATTACGAGTCATGATCAAAACTGCTTCTAAATTAGGGCGGGAAAAAACGCTAGAGAGAAGAAATAAAATGTATTTGGCTAAAATTTATTGAGATGATAATCCAAAACTATCCTCCTTTATCAGCACAATATTGGTGTCGAAGTACGGATAAGACCAAAAAAAAATATTTAGCTAGACATATAAAAAGATAGCAATGCCCGCGGTTTCACCTACGTTAATGGTAATTGTTATATAGCCTTCTTCGATAAATAAACTTAACAACACATTTTTTTTTTTAATTCGGATCAGTAGGTGCTGAGATTAGCGCGTTCAAGCAAACAAATAAAACAAACAAACTTTTCAGATTGGTAAGTATATGATAAGATGTCGTCGCATATTTGGATAATCATCAAAAACATTCAAAAACACTTCTTTCTAATGTTAATTAAAGTCACACTTACTTATTTGTTATCTAAACAAAAATTAATAAAACACGTGTTGATAAATAGGTTTTTCTTTTTTTTTTAAAGATGAAACAAATCCGGATAAGACGAATAGCAAGCAGACTTGACAGAATATTTAGGTAAATATACATATTTTAAACTTGGTCTTGCTATTGCTAATGTATGAAGTTAAAACATTAGTAAGCGAAAAAACAAGTTTAAGGATATATAAATAATACTTTTAGAATAAAACTGTCCCGTACTTAGACGGGGTTCGCTTGGACCATGATCCAGGATTTAGCGAATCTGGCAATTACATTAAAGCGCCTGCCTTCGTAATAAGATAGGAGATTTCTTTTTATTAATCCCTCGAAATAACTAATTTATTCCAATCGCCAATAAGCGACTTACAATAACAACGACATATGTGCCTACCTAGTTTTTTTGCAATAAAATTCTTAAAACACTTTGGAAAATTACAATTTTAATACGTTTAAAATATGAAACAATTAGTTGCACATCGCATCGCCTTCGACCTTTTAAAGACCTCTTAATTTTCATTCTCCAAGGCCCGTTATTTTTAATAAATCAGTCTGCCTTATTACCATGTTCCTTTTGAAGATATGATTAAGAGTTCTGTAAGCGTGGGCGTATTATAAGCCCTTATTGCCTCCTGGCTTGTTCCCATTCAAGTGTCATAGCTTCATCGTCCCTTTGTAGTACCATTCTTAATTACCGGACCTTTTTAGATCGCCAGCCGACGTACGCGCTACGGAACCTTTTGAATGGTGTGAAATATTCCGTTCATTCCACTCCGAGTCGACTGACCTTTGTCACATACAATTTTACCAATTATTTTCGCGTTGACCTTTTGGCAGCTAAAGGCTTGATTGTCCTTAAATAATCTGGGCTTCAAAAGGCGTTACTACTATATATACATATTTATATATAGTTAAATAGTAGAATAAAAAATATAAATAATTTTAATTCTATCAATTAAAAATCTATGTACAGATTTTGTTATGTTATATATTATATATACACCAAAAATAGACATCTATATAATATTCAGAGAAGCTAAATAAGACAGGCAAGCTTAGACTCATTAATTTGTACTCAGACTAAAAGCTACAAAACGATTAGTATTCTCTATAAAATGACTAATATGTTAAGAAGTTAACGTTTATCCTGAAAAGCCTAACGAAGATTTTGAAATTAAATAATCCGATTCACCTTAATCGATTTTACAGACTTTGCAGCATTTTGAACAACACTGTCTGTGTAACGACCTTCAAATGGCCTTTGATTAAGTATACAAAAGATTGAAAATAAACCCACTACCTACTTAATTATCCATGTATCCGACACGAACTTGACCCCACTGCAGTGTTCAGCCGGCGAGGTATCTGAGAATCATTTTTCAATGTTTAATGGGCTCACTTCCATTAAGAACTCGTGCCTAGTTTGTTTCGGCCGTCCTTTTTGAATATTGAATCGGCAGCAGGAGCCGTTGGGAAATAGTGACGTCTGAGTATCATTATCGATACTTTGTTGGAAATACTAATCTATGTAGGTATGTAAATTAAAATGTATGTTTTGAAGTACATTGGTAATGTCTTCTGTGTATTTTTCTTTACTCAGAAGGCATTGCGCATTACCAGCTCCACAGTTCCACAGTTGGGCAGATGTGATGATTTTTAAAAATTATGTGATATTTTTATTAAATTTAAAATTTATTCCTTATTGGTAAAGTCAAAAGGTCCATGTTCTGAGACTTAAAAATAGTGTGTAGCTCTGGCAGTTAAGTACTAATTAAAGAAAGCTCTTGGTGTTACCCTGTCCATACGTGGTTTACGGACATGGTAATATGTATGTATGTATGTTAGTAACTTACAATGAACAGACTTTATATCTTAGGGAATTTCCACCGGGTAAAGAGAAAGATGAGGCAATGGGCTAAATAAATAGTTTGGTCTATAAATTTATCGATAAGAAAATAGCATTTTTGCAAATGAACCGGGGAAATACAACGACGATACCTGGTTTTATCACCTTGGAATGATGTTGAATTGTTAATTCAGAGATTGAATTTTGCAACTTTATGACAACTGAAACAAGGTATTGTTGAAATGTTCATGCCTACCCCGCTAGGGAAGTGACGCGAAGTTTAGTTAATAAGTATAAATGTTCATATTTTGCCAAAAGGCGTATCCTAAGTAATTTTATGTAAGTTACACGATAATCTTTACTCAATACTTTTGTCCCAATCGCAAATACATGATAAAATTTTCCCTGAATTAAAATAAAACAATTAAAGTTTTACAACAAACGAGATATATTCATAAAAGAAAATGTTATTCTACGTTATATTTCATAGCATACGACAAATCCGATTCTATATTACAAAAAAGAAACATTATAGGCAATACAGCCATTCCATAATTTATTTTTATCGCCACAAAAACCTTGGGTCCGTCGTTATCTCGGCATCGTTAGCTGGGGCGCTCACACTTGACCAAAATTTTATTTAATTACATACCGATGTTTATCAGGACAATAATTTTTATTTATCGCCGCCCTAACTAGCTGAACTGAACATGCGTAGGTGGTTTTTCTGATCTGAGCACGTACCTATGGATTTTCAAATTTAACGACACATTGACACAATATTCTAGCTTTTTGTAAAAGTATATTTTTTTTAAGAAAACGGATAACGAATATTATTGTTCAGTTGTCTAGTCACCTGAACGTGTGTTAAGGGTCAGTCTACTGTCATTTTAATTTTATAGTCGTTGTCGTAAAGTCATTAAATTTTGATATCAGGTCACGGCTAAAGATTATCCCGATTGGACATTATAAAGCACCAGAAATAATTCTAATTATACGTTTTAATTATGTTTGTAGAAATAAAACAATACGTCGGCTAAGCAAAAGAAAATTCAAGCCGAAGTGATTGCCGCTCATCACAAGTACACGAGACAGGCCCAATTTGCTTCGTCTGAGAACATGTCTCGAAAGTAAATTACATCTATCCCAGGGTTTCTCAAAGTAGGTACGAAATCCCAATATAGGTTATTACGAAGAAGCGTAAAGATTTTGCGGAAAAGTATAGCCATGTCACCTGACAGGTGACTGAGTTGTCTTGTCCGTTTTCTGGCATAGTAGTAGGTAGGCATAGTAATAGTTTGGTGTCTTTTTTTAGCTTACATTTAGAAAAGGAAAAAAAGTGAAACTGTGGTATCTATGTATCTGCAAGCAATTTTTTGCTGGGTGGCCACTGGCTAGCTGGCATTCGATATAATTTATATTATTTACACATATTGATTGGTAGGATATATATAATTTTATTTATGAGAAAATAAGATTATGAAAATTCACAGCAGTTATTGACATTGTCAGAAAGAAATAACGGACGCTTGTTATGTTCAACAAAGGTGCTCAGAATATTAAAGTTCTAGAACCACTCTTATTTAACTCCGTGGTATTGATTGTGTTCAAAGAGATTTTATACTGCTTCTTATATTTGTCGAAAATCGATGCGACTCTCAAGGTTCAGAGTGCGCCAAGCAAAAATATTTGCATAATATTTTTTACAAAATAATTGTCGGATCCAGAACGCCCCTCCAAAGAGAATGTGTTATCTTAGTCGTTCCAAGTAATGCCTCCGAATCGTGGCTCCAACGAGATAACCAACTTTATAATCTTGATCTTAACTTTCCGGAGAGAAACTAAAAGTTCCCAACTAAGGTAAAAGGTTTCGCGTTTTTTCTTCGAGCAAACAAAAAGCACTTGCTTGTAAAATCCTTTGCGAGTATAAAATTGAGACTCCTAAAAATCTATTTTAATTTAAAAATGGCTTTAAAGAATGCTTATCTTTGTTTTATTTTTAATTGGTTGTTTCGGTGTACGGCAAGGAAAACACTTTTTCAGTTATAAAAGCAATGGTAAGGAGCGTTTGGTATTCTTTTTGGTTCATTGAAATTCTCTTGTTGCAAGACGTGGGCACCGAAGAATGAATACGAGCGGACCTTTTATTAGCGGCTTGGTTGAGGTAATATAATGCCTGTAGCTTTTCATTTAGCTGCGGATAAAATAAATGTATAAAACGCCATTAGTTCATTTAACATTTCTTGATCCATTGTTCAAGTCCAAAGTATGGCGTGTAAGTTATCAAGTTATTTAATATATAAATGTATTTGATTGATTTTTCTAGATAACTTCTAGAGAATTGTTCAACCAAGTCAAATCGAAAACTATAATATTCTCGATCAATCTTTGTCGCTTTTGCATACTTATACTCAATACGACTTATACTCATAGGTAATCTGAATCGTTTTGAACCGAAATACTTACTACAGTACATTAACTTATTACCCTAATCGTACTCTACTTAAAAACATTCAAAATAAGCAATGAGAAAACCCGATTTTAATTTTTTTTTTAATTTATCATTTGCGATTCTCCAGGGTTTTGGATGGACTTAAAAATGTTTAAAAGTGTCAGTTTTTTCGCGTCGGCCACACCGTAACGTCTCCCGACACCCTCTCTGCGTTCCATCCTCTCCCCTCCCCCTCCAATCTTGTACTTTCCTCGGCAGACATAGGAAAACCATTACAGCACGAGCAGTGTTCCCCTTTCCTCTTGCATATTTATGGAGAATGTACAGTTCTTATGTGATTATGTGGAATACGGAAACTTCGACGTTACAACTTTACATAATAATGTTGGCTTGTGGTATTACAACGTCGCGGAGACATTTTATTTTGTATGATGAATGTGATCATTTTGCAGGTGACATTATATTTCATTTCGCATTGTTGAGACGGTGAGATAAAGCTGGAACATTTTATTGCGACATTTGAGAGGATTTTTTTCTTTTGCGATAATTATATTATATTAATATAAGTTTAAGCCAATTAAGTGTAGCTTAATAGTCTTACAAAGACACATTGAGAATACGAATATATTTTGTATATAAGTATTACAAAAAATTCATACATAATATGACGCCCGTAATCCCCGAAGGGGTAGGCAGAGTTAAAGAGACAGCATGTCATGTTTGGTTATGTGAAAAATTTGGAAAAAGTAGTGACAAGTGGCTAGCTCGTCGACTACATCATATAAGTACATAAGTATTATGTTAATCTATATATATATCTCTATTTTACATTCTGTACTGTTAAACTTCGTATTTTGTAGGAAATTATACCATCAGTTGTACTCATCATTCTAGTATGATACTAAACAAATAGTATTTACGATAAATGTAATTTAAAGGAGATGAACAAAAAAATCAAATGAAGTAAACGTATAGCAAGCGTAAATATTTTTAAATGGTTTAACATGGCAAAAGTACTCCTTAAAAATTAACAACTATCTAAATTATCTATAAAAGCAACCTCCTAAAAATATATTATATATTATTCATGAATGGTATCAACTTTTCCTCCATATTCATTTTACAAGCAAACAAAAGTTGTGTTTCACTTTTTGCTATATGGTTGGAAGCCGGTTTTTACATCACATTAATCCACAAAAGAAAAAAACAAAATGTCGGTACCTACTTGTTTTAACAGAATACACAAAAGAGTGCTTGCCTAATCGGCTATACATCCCTCTTTTGGTAAAAAGAAACTTCGTGATCAAAGCTGTTTGACTATGACAGGTCGACCGGACCTTCTTTTTTTGAATTTATATCCGTAAACAGATAACAGACTAATATATTCAGGCAATGGATAAAACCTTTTTACGTGGCTTTTCCATTGAAAATCCAGCTTTAAATCCTTTGTGTACGCTTGTCGTATTCCATTTGATTGCGTTAAATATACATGAGAAGTGAAGCCTAGGCGATGCTTAAAAAACAATATCAGTTATGTAAGCTTGCTTGGAGGGTCAAGGTTGGGGATGCTGAGATATTGCGAGGCAGGCCGTGATAATCTTGTAAAGCCATGTGCCCACTTTCGAGGAATTGCTTGAGATTTGTACGGCTCCCTAGATCCTCTATTGCTAGTACTGACAAAAAAATATTTTTACCTATGCCTTAGATATGTTGAAGAAAATCTTTGTTGATCAAACAATTTTGTGTCTAGCGTTTCTATCGACGAATTCTACTATTTTAATAGTAAAAGGTTGTATTTTTCTGAATGTTTGAATCGTTTCATCATTTTAATGTTTGTAGCTTAGCCTGGCTTGGATTTTTGGTTTTGTAACCTACGATCTAATTACTATCACCATCATTTTTAACTATTTTCCATATGTATTCAAATTCTAATTCAATTATTTTATTTCTGATTACAGAAGGGAGCTTGGCTCTTTGCACTAAGCCTACCTATTAAGCGATTGCGGAAGTGATAGTATGTATATATTTATGTTTATGGGTGCTAAAATAAACATTACCTTTGCGTAAACATTGGCTTTAAAAGTTGAAAACATATTACGAGCACTTCCCTCCCCGAATTGATGCCTTTTTCAGAGGTTTACACAACATGTCTGCCACACGTAGCAATTTTCCGCTTTTCCGTTATCGTGATTACTCATCGGCTGAATAATATATTTAGATAGATTATCGGCTTTAAAGTCAACTCAATAAAAAATGTATCATGTTAAATATTCGACTGGCTCGATGGCGCATTTGGTAATGACCCTGCCCTATCCGCTAAGAGTTGTGGGTTCAATCCCCACCCAGGACAAACATTCGTGTGATGAATACTTGTGTTTGTGCTGTGTCTGGGTGTTAATATCTAATATTTAAGTATATATTTGTAATACCACTGTTGTTTCTGATATCCGTAACAGAAGTGCTTAAGCTACTTAGTTCGGAGTCAGATCAATAAATGTGATGTTGTGAAAATAAAAATAAAAACAAAAAAAATACACTTAGCACTGGTTAAAAATTGCCGCAATATAAGTTAAGCTCTGCACAACTATCGAAAATTGGATGGGTGTTCATGGTATTAGGTAAATCTCATGCCAGCCCTAAGGGTAGTAACTGCCAATTTTTATGATAATTTCAAACACATAAGGGGGATTATTTTGATTAAATCACAATATTTTGAAAAGTATGCCTTTAGAGCCCGGAAGCTTTCATTCCAATGGTATAAATAAAGGTAGATAATAATAAGGGGTGTCAATAGGGTTTTTGCCTATAGCAGTTCAAATCTAGAAAAATTTTTTAAATAAATCAATACAAATAAACAAATACTTAAACGCTTAATCATATAGAAAATGAACAGGACCTAATATCTGATATAAATCAAATTAAAAACAGTTTTATGTAATGCATCTAATCACGTAATTAAAAACACCCACGACGATACAACTACGTCACAAGCAAGTAAGTCGAAGTCGAAATCTAGAAACAAATTTGACATAATGTCCAAACTTCTCTCTGAAGTTATTGTAACGTGTAACTGATTGTATACAGTCTAGCCTGAACTGCACTTACACTAGGTTAGAATCTCAGAAGCTTAGGTACGTATTTAATACACATATAAACGTTACTTATGTAAAAAAATACTTTTATACTTTTCAGATAAACACATTACTATGCAATATCTTTTACCACTCATTGTTGTAAACATTACTGAAGGTTAAATTTAAATACCTTACTGCATTAAAATTCAAAATAGGAACAATTTATGTAAACCAAGTCGGCCGGTATTATTCTAAAACGATTATTTTAAAATAAATTTTCATTCGTTTTCTCGACTGAGGTAAACAAAGACAGTATTGTAAAGCAAATTGGATTCTTGACGAAGGATCCAGTGTGCCAATCACAATATCATTTGCGTCGAAAGTAAAAAAAGATTAAATCCTGTAACGTGGCGGCTTCGTGTTATAATCTCTGACTCGTGACGTCAAACTTGAACGTTATTCGTAAGTTTAGGAGTCACATCTTTTCTTACAAGGAAAATTCATTTGACGGTTTATTATTTCTGTTGGAAGTTGAAATGTATACTGTTTGTTGTGCGAAGTGAGAATAATATGGAGAAATAGAAAACAAAAGTTTCAATTTTTATTTTCACTACTAGAGTACCTACGGAGACCTTCTAGATATAATTTGGCAAACCTTCCAAATAACTTCGAAGACATTTTAAATTCACGATTTTTTTAAATTTAGGTACTATTATAAGTTAGATAGACATTCAAGAATCTGCGATAAAAAATACAGAAAATCATTTATCATTTAGAATTTCTCAGATGCTCTTATATAGGCTTGTTTTGAACAAGAAATTTAAATTACATACTTGTACAAACGCATTATATGATAGGATTGATCAAAAGATTCAACTGCGGTGATATTCATACAAGCCCGATATTCCATGTAATTAAATACTAACGAAGCGTAGTTAAATCTTCAATTCAGTTGTGTTCAATGCCTAAACTTACGAATTATAAGCAATACCAAAACCGATGCATCTATTTCGATTTAGATGTAAGTGGATGCCTTCACAAACGTGTTCCAAATTTGGCATCACTGCCAGACGAGGAACGCCAGAGCTTAACTCGACTATAGAAGGCCCGCATCCAAACAAGGCTCAAAATTCAATTTGCCCAATTCCCCCGCCTGTGGACACAAAAAATAACCCAAGGCAGTTAAATTTTGGCTGAAACCACGTCACAAGCTGGCTGTATGGAAAACATATTTCCTGGCGTAAGTAAAGCCGATTATACACGCGCGGTACGTCTCCCTCAGCGAAAGCCACATAGAAGCCGTGATATTTTTATGCAAATACATAATATAGGTGTTGGAAATTTTAGCGGTCATAATAATTACTTCAAAAAAGCACTGTAATTTCAGTCATAATCGGCGTAATTGCAATCACGCCAGAGATAATTGTATTCACACCTTAAATAAGCAGTTTGTTTCTAATTTTATAATTGTCACGTCTAATTTCATCACGAAAATTACCATTGCTGCTTCTATCGTTACCGTCTTAGAATGATTTAAATATTAAGCCGCTTAATCCTTAGCTTGAATTTTGATACTCCCAAGAGATAATAAGGAAACATTATCAGAAATATTTAGCTCAATGAAGAAAATTTATTTACTTATTAAGATCGTGAAAATATGATAAACTTTTAACAAAATTAAAAATAGCTATCATAATATTACCAATAGCATAATATAAAATATACTAACAGCACCAAATTAGGAAATCGAAACTCAAATTCGACATGCATGACAGGTAACTATCAAATTTATTTAAATCGAATCACTGACTCGTTACGAATCCAAATTCGTAGGACAAAATGCTCAAATTATTCGGTTGTTATTTCATTTCGATGTTAGTGTTGCAAAATAAAAGCCGGCCATGCTAATAGAGTTCGCGCCCTGAGACTTCCATACAAAATGTTAGTGTATAATTAGGCTACCTACATAATATGTATTTAAATGTTAAATCTTTTTAAAAGAGAGAGATTATAACTACCTCGTAAGTCGCCTAAGGAACAAGAGGTCCCGGGTTAATATCCCGGGTCAGGCCAAAAATTTGTGGCTGGTTATTTCAATATTAAAATTACTCAGTAATAGTCCGGAGTCAGGAAGTTGGCGGTTTAATCGCTCCCGTGCCTCGGAAAGCACGTTAAGGCGTTGGTCCTGTGCCTGATCTCTCACCAGTCAAGTCAAGTTGCCGTCTCACCGGACTATGAGAGTGTTCAACGATTCAATCAACGATTTTCTCCGTTTATTTAAATGTAGGCTTTTCTGGAAGCAGTTTCCACGATTCTAGACCAATGAGACTATTTTATAACATTTAATTTGACTGCGAAAAAAAGGATGTAGGAGCCGCGGAAGGCCCAGGCTCACCTACCACGACCAGATTGGTCGTGTATTAACAGAAGGTAATGTTAGGAGTCATAAAAACTGTAGAGCTTGTATGAAAAGGATCATGAAGGTTGAAGAGGCGAGTGAGGTGTGTAAGGATCGTGCCATATGGCGTTCGGTTCTCTCTGCCTACCCCGCTAGGGAAGTGGCGTGAAGTTTAGTTAGTTAGTTATAAAATCGGTCTCTAAATATAAATCTGTGATTGCGTTTAATCGACCACTAGTTTTCAACTACTGATACGTTGCCATTACATAAAAGAGCATTGGAAATCACACACAAAACAAAACTCAATATTAAATTAGTTATGCATTTTGGATTATAAATAAAAAAATGCGACTAACTAATCACATTTTTACTCGACTTCAAGAAACGTGATGACGTACAAAAGTTGGTCTTGTAAAATAACGTAAGACCATTTCATCTGCGCTTGTCTAAAATGAGCGTAGTTTACGACCTCTTTCAGGAACTCTTATGGAACGTATTAAGACCTGTAATACGACTCATATGAGACGAGGAAACCAGTCGGAATGGAAAAGACGTCACGTGAACGACGGATATAAATGTTCCACGTTATAGCAAAGATTACCCGTACCTACCGGGAACTTTGTCTTGGTGATAACTTATTTAGGGTTGATAAAACCACCTTGACGATAATGCGCCTCAAATGTTTATAAATTTTAATAGGGGTTTATACTACTACTTCAGCTGACAGAGAAAATATCGCATGGAAATGCTGTCCCATAACTATGAATGACCCTTGGTCTTCGTCAAAACGAACCTCTGCTAGGAATATCTCTAATTAAATAGAAATGTCATCAAAACCACTGCCATTTATTTTTGTAAGTAAGGCGGATGACTACTTCTTTATAAAATTTATATCTCTTCTCCGTTTCGATTAATTTAAATTATGTGTTCACTGTTTATATTTTTCGGTAAATGTGTTCATCGTCTAAAAAATTACATACCTACATAAAAACCACGTCCGCAATTCCTAAAGAGATAAGTAGAATAAAACCCCATGCAGTCAAAAAAATCGAGTTAGTTAGATGGAAAATTATGAAAAAGTAGTAATAAGTGGCTAGCTCATCGCCTACATATCACAAACCTAACATTCAATACGCCATTAGTCTTAAATATTATAAACTATTGTGTATATTCGCTATTGTGTGAAGGCGATTGATTTCTGAATGCTATAGAGGATCATGGGTGATCGTTTTAGGTAGATATCGCTAACGCGTCGGGGTTAGATAGACCAGCGGCAAATTGATTGTGGTTTGAGCTGTGGCAAATGCTCCCTGTAGTAACCTCATCCGATGCAGGAGTAGGTGTGTATGGGGTGTGTATTGCACACCCCATCAAACAATCAAACAGCGTAGTATTCTGTGCAGAAGTACAAATCACAAGCATTCTAACAAAAATTCCTTGGCACAGTCGTCAGTCGTTAATTAGTCAAATAGTTTGCAAAAATAAAAAAACTAAAGTAATATTTTCTTACACGGATATCAGCATTTGAAGTCAGTTTAAATATTTTCTGACGTGCCTAACATTACCTACAACTTAAATAAATTCGACTATTGTGAAAAATCTGCAAAAGAATCTATATTACCAAACAATCTTATTTCACGGAGCATACGCTACGCTAAATTTAAACTAAATATTTACTGGCACAAACATTCTCATATATCTTTATGTCGCGGAAAACACGCAGCGCTCGGATATTCAAAGAGTTACAGAAAATTTGAGTTCGCGATTTCACAATCGATTACGTGTTCTTTCTCATGTATCCGTCAACATGAAACGGGAATCACGCACTTCATGTGTTCACGATATCGGTATAAGATCGTACACTAGATCCGGTTCGTAGTTCCGCATGTGCAAGATTGGGAATTAGCCGAAATATTACCTATATTTTTATTTAATGTTCGTCTCTGAAAACGTTAAAAGTGATGGCATGACATTTTTACATAACCTTACATGAATGGTTCTCAAATAAAAAATATTTTAGAACCATTTTCTGTACCTCTTTATTGTACCAGATGTTCCACTAGAGAAACGAATGTGAAATCTATAAGTCAATGGCAATTTATACCAATACAAAACCTTTTCGTGCTAAGTAACTAAATATACCCTGCAGTGTGATTAAACAAGTTCTAAAGAAAAAATAATAACACACTTTATGTTAATATTCTAAAGTTCCTAAAATCAAATTGACTAAAGACGGGGATTAATAACGTAATACGGATAATACGAACAAATAGATCCTCGCCAAGCCTTAAATCGCGCAATACGGTTGAAAATAAAACAATAAATTATCCAGCCAATTCGAACAGGTTGTAAATGTAAATCGACGTATGTGCGGTTGCAAACGATAATGAATGCAATAACATACCGCATTCATTCATCTTACGTCTGACTGCCCAGTGTCATTGTTATGCCGATTCATTTTAATTTAACCTTTATACTCAGTACATTCAGACTTTTAGGGTTCTCTCATTCTAGATGAAGCATTGCGGACGTTGTTGTCCATTGAAAGTTTTAAATGTGGTATTATTTGCCAGTCCTAATATACTTTGAGTAAAACTTGGCAATGGTTTTTATCTAAAATATTTTTAAAAGCTTTTCTTCAACGATTGCGACCACTCACCAAAAGAAAATATGTTTAACATCAAAGCAATTTTCATTTTATTCAGAATAGTTGTATATAACTTAAGCTAAATTTAGAATAACGGGTAATGTCTTAGACAGATGTCAAGTTTAATGATAAGCTATAAAAAAGTCCAGAATTCTTTGTTGAAAAATAACAGTTACCAAAATAGTGACCGTTCAAAACCAATTTCTATGTTACTATTCCGTAAGCCTAGCAATTTGACAGCGAAATCATCTAATATTCCGTAACCGTGAATTACAAAGGTTTTATTTAGAGTCAGACAACTTAAATTGGTAAAAATTATAGTAGGTAAACTACGTAAACTTTTACATAATATTTTAGTTTATTGAAGTGACAAAAACATCCTTAAAAACTTTCATTCATTCCTACATTCATAATTCTTGTCTTCATTTAAATTCGTTTTACGTCAACAGCGTGTAATATATTTATTACCAAAATAAATAAAAATAGTACCTACACAATATTAAATGATAGTTATATTTTGTGTATAAGTGTACATATTATATTAGCTTGCCACATTATAACTAGTCTTTCTAGGGCTGTTTATAGTTCATCTATGCTAAGCGTCAATTCGATTGTAAAATATTACCTTAAAGGGCCTACTTAATTCGGCAGTAACATAAAATATACCTTCATTCGTTTCGACAGTGAATCTGCTCACAGAAGCTAGTAAAAAAGAAGCAAAAAGTGAATTTAAATGTAGCTTTTGTAATATTGATTTCTATTAACACATGCCTATTTTTCCCATTGCATCAATATAATATTATCATATGTTAGTTTAGCGACATTATGATTAATGATTAAAAGGGTTGGTCGTGTATTAACAAAACGTGATGTTAGGTGTCATAAAAACCGTAGAGCTTGTATGAAAATGATCATGGATGTTGAAGAGGTGAGTGAGGTGCCATATGGCGTTCGGTTCTCTCCGCTTACCCCGCTAGGGAAGTGGCGTGAAGTTTTAGTTAGTTAGTTACGATTAAAAACTTATTGCTTTGACGATTCACAACAATACCTACATTACCTACCCATGAAACCCTATACTCTCAACCCAACTCACACTTTGCAGTTTTTCTTGTGCGACAATAACCCGCCATATTTATGTAAATATACCGAAACATGAAGTGTGTTTTAGACTAATGTATTCAGAATTTACTTATATACCTATAAGGCGTTGGTTTTGTTCATTTTCATATTTACCGTTGTAATAGTATCGACGTTAAGCCCGAACCAAATTTTGTGGGAGCTCTTTACGGCTTCCGTATTTTATGGTAATGGGAAAACCTCCGGGGTGGGGCGCGGCCCGGGTGAAACGCCTTAGATTTACCCGAGCTTTGAACTTGCTTTTTTAAAAGGAATAACAGTCTTTTTTAACGACAACTATCGTTTCGTATTGCACGTTGACGGGTTTAGTTTGATATTCTGTTTGATCAATAATAAATTATTTACGATTAGCTGTGACTTATCACATCTGTGACAGTCTAGAACAATATTTTAGGCAACCAAATATAACAATTAACGTACACTAGAAGGCCCATTCAGGCAACTGAAAAAGAATAGTAACATCTTCCGATTCAAATTAATCGAAACATCTTTCTCATATGTTATGTTATCTATCTTTATGTAATTTATATTTATGTTTCCTATTTCTTCTTTTCTTGTATACAAATTTTAAACATGACTATTATATGTAGAGAACTACATCTTATGTATTAAAGTATTATATTCCTTTCATGATTTCTCTCAATGAGGAGCCACAACTAAGCCGGTACCTACACCAACTGCCTAATACGCTATGCAAACGAGGTCGTCCTACGCTTTTGTACTGTATTTACTAAATAACTTGTGATTCATGCTTCCCTTTAAACTCATACATATCTCTAAATGTCAAATAAAGCTTCCGGCTCCTGCCTCTTATCTGCACGAGAGTAGCTCAAACGTTTTATAATTATAGCACTTTCGCTTGTGCGTGAATCCTTTAGATGTTATTTTTTATGGTTATGGATCTCTCATGTGAGAATTATAGAGATTACAGACGCGGCCCCAGGCAGTTAAGAGTTATATGGACGAATCGCAAGCTTAGTATGAATAAAAGCGCATAATAGAACCACATATAGGCGACATATAATACGCGACATTATAAAGTACTACAACATCGTCGTCTTCCTAGCGTTATGTCATATGCTTAGACGGGGTACGCTTAGACCATGATCCAGGATTTAGCGAGCCTGGTTATTACATTGAAGCGACTACCGATCTGAACTTCGTAACCCTAAGATAGGGGAACTAGACAATTTTATCAGGTTAGGAACTATGATCATGGTTACAAATCGAAAGTTGTTTGAATTTGCAGGTTTTATCACGATGTTTTCCCTTACCGCTGATGTAGTGGTTTAAATACGTACATAGATTTTAAAAATCCAGAGGTACGTGGCCGGGTTTGAACCCACACTCCTCGGTTATGAGGCGCGTGCCCTTACCATTGAGCTACCACCGCTCTATAATGACAGCTATATAAAGAACTACAATATACCTACCTCAAATATTGCATTTTCATATGCAAATATTACCCATTTCAGTTATACCTGGCTAGTTAGACTCTGTAGTTTGTTTGGTCAACCAAATATTTTTTGCGATTTTAGGCAAGTTCTATCTAAATCTAGCAGAATTTTAATAGCAATATTCTAAAAATAATGTGCCTTTGTTCTATCGTGGAACAAAACTAGTGAAAAAAACTAGTGTCAAAGGCTTTCCATAGAAGTTGTTAGAGTAGAAAAATACTTAGTGAACATTGTAACATATTTCCTAAAAGCTATAATGACCTATTATTAGAAAGGTCAAGGTAGAACGTTTCACTTTGACTTATTATAATTTTGTACGAAGATAAAACTTAAGTAGTCATACTTACTTCAAGATGGATTAATAAAACCATAATGTACATAACCCTTAAAGAAATTAGTATTTTTTCGGTTAAGGTACCTCTCTCCTCTCTCCTTGTCTTCTCATTTACGACATATGTAGCACCAGATGATCGAAGGGATACTGCCTCCTGTTACTTGGCTTATGGTGGTCACATTGTAGTTTAATCAGTTCAAGTTTGGTCCTTCGCTTGTCGGAAGTCGCAAGGAAATCCTGAATCTTCAAATTGAAATAAAAAATGTTCTTTTTTTTAATTGTTTCATAATAAACATAAAAGCAACAAAGATTTATTTCCTTATATTGATGCGCAGATGAAAAAATGAATACCCCTAAAAACATAAAAGACTACTTTGCCCAACACAAAACCAAAAACGTATTTAAAGTCGAACTCCTGAAGTACAATAAACCTCTTTTTATCTGCAAACTATTTATACAACAACAAGTAAAAAAGGCAGCGCGTCCCTCCCATTGTCGAGGTGTCTCGGCCCTCTATAAAGATACAACATGGAGCGAAGGCGACCTTTCGGGCCTTTCCACTTGTGCACTGAATAAGTCGCCCTTTGGCCAACAATAGCGGATCCCACCTCGAGAGCTGTTCGAGTTATTAGTGGCGTTACTTTGTTGTTAACTTACGTAAGGGCCCAATTTCCGATCAGAATAATGCCGACTGGGACAGCCCTGGCGAAATGCGTTGACGCAAATTGGGATGAAGCTTGGAAACATTCTGTTTTGATTGTTATTACTTAGTTGCTCCATTGGGCCAACAACCTTAGGAATTATTTCTGCAATCAGATTTTCGCATGTTTTTTTCGTGGTCTGATTAAAGTACAAATATTTCATGAACAAAACAATTGAAAAAATCCCGTCACTCTATCCATAAATTGGCTACATACTCCGTTTATACCCTAAGATACCAATACATACATGTAAATTTTAAATAATTGATATTGATATAACTCGAATCTATATACCGACAACATATTATACATACTTGTTCCATTTTTATGTTTTCGTAGCACAATAAACATTCCTTTTTTGGATTCATTCTTATGATTTTTTTTTTTAATTACCTGACCTCTTGTTTCACACTGCTAAGCAAAGTTTTCCTCTAATTTTTTTCCACTTCTGTCTGTGCTAGCTCTTTCCAGGTGGTGCGGAATTATGTCAACTCTTTGTGCCACCGAGTTGGTGGCCGGCTCCGACTCCTTCTTCCATCAATCGGCTCCCAATTGGAGGATATCTTCGCCCAGCTGTCTGGGTGCATTCTGCACACATGACCTGCCCATTCCCACTTGAGCTTGGCAGCCTTTTTCCCCAGGATTTATGCAGAAGATGATTATATGCAGATAAAATCGCAGACACAATCTAGTTCATTAAAAAGTTATATAGTCCTTTATATAACTCTATCTAGTTAAGTAAATACTAATTAATACTAATACGATTAATAAAAACTTAGTCTACGGAACCTATATTATCAGAACTTGACCTTAAAAGAAATTGCAGCAAAAGAGCGCAATATTTAATGTGCGCTATGCACGCCGAGAACGCTACAAATTGCTGAGATTCCCTCATTTGCTTAAGTACACCTTAGCGCAGCTTAACGTTTATGCCATAATGACGTAATACGTTTCGGCTATCTTCTACTTGTAGCACCTAAAACGATTAGGTAAAGCTAAAAAATATTTTCAATTCTACGTATAGACTTTTATATAAATAAATTTCGTCTTGCTAGAAAAAATACTGGAAATTCCTGCAATAGCTTAAAACTTATTTACTATGTAATGTAAAATAAAGAAATTAAAAAAAACATTATTTATATTTGATTCTTTTTAAACAGATTTGTATAAATAAATATCAGTTTGCAATATCCAAATAATATGCAATAATAGGTATTTGAGTTCCACCCCAAAATTTAACGTTTTTTGTTAAATTCCACACGGTTAAGTCACGGGCTACATCTAGTATATTATAAATCTCTAATTTATAATACAGCTTAACATTCTATGTAATTGTAATTCTGTTTATGTATTTTAATATTCTATTTCTAACAAATTTCTAATGATGAACAAATATACGGTCTATAATTTATTCCAAGTCTAGTCTGTATTTCTGCCCACGCAACGTTATAAACAACATTTTTAGAGGACTAGCTTATTTATTTTGTAACTTTGATAATATTTTTTGCTTAGGAATTTTAACTGTGAAATAACAGTATTTGATTATTCCGTTTGTTACTGTGAACTTACCTATTCATATATTCTGTCCAAATATACATTCTATCAAAGCTGATTCTATCTATTTATGAAAAGCAAAATTCATGAGGACACTAAGCTAGACACAAATAAACTATATATCTATATTCTTAAGTCATACTTTGACACCTAATACCGAATATTACCTCAACTAGCTGGTACCTTATTGGATCGTAAGGCAGAAACTCCCTGAAGCGAAGGCCAGCCAGGCTTTCCGTGAAAAATTGAATTAGTTAGGATACGGACTGTGACAAAAATACGGGGCTTTTCACAAATGGCACGGTACTTCCACGAGGGGGTCCAACGATTTGTCACCCACGGAGCAATCTAACAAATTGACCAATACTGGCACAGGCTATCTTCGACGTTAAGTAACATCGGTATGTTACTTAAGTCTTATTAAACGAATCGCATTTCCAGCAAGACAATTTTGATATAGTGTGCATTTAAAGCGATGGAAATAAATTTGACAACGATATCTCTATACCAGTAACAGATGCAAACTGTATTTTTATTTTCATCTATCTCATTTTGCTGCGGCTTATGTTTCCATATTACCAATATGCGATGACCATTTATGAAGTAGTATTAATTGTAATATTATTTTCAATTCTACATTCGTTGGTAAAGACGGTATTTTCAATGCGATTTGAGTGATTACTCATCCAATTAAAACCCTACCCGTATAATTTTTAATTATTTTATTTATTTTGCCACAGCTACTTTAAAAAAAAATTCAAATGATAGAGGTAAATATAAAATTCATAACAAAACTTTATCTGTTTATCTTATTATTGGGTCAAATAAAGTTAGCAGTATAGTTGCCATGGTCGAAGTAGAATGCTACCTAATGTGATCGTATTGCGGAATGGTACTACACAAAAAGTAACAAGATAATAAACAGCAAAAAATGCCAAGATTTAAACTTAAAGCACCCTAAGTTGACTACGGTAACAAGTTCGTCCATAACATCCCCTAAAACTTTGTCAGCCAGCGCCTACACAACGCATTAATATTAGGTACCTACATTTGTTATTATAGCACTTTGGAAGTTGTAAAATTCGGTAAATGTACATTCGAAAACAGACATGTAAAATCCGCGGGCCGCGAGCGAATTTAATTTCGGAATAAAACGTCTGACTCGCATAAAAATTCTAGGTACGTAACTTTATGTTGTGCGCTAAAGGCCGTTTTATGATTGGCCGTAAAAAGAGCCTCTGCGAGCCAATTTCATTCTTTAATTAGCCGGCGTTTCTGTTTTACACGAATTGTTTTGGTACAAAGTTGACGGAATGACGTCATACATATTAATGGCCCGACGTAGACGCGGACTATCGGAAGGCTTTCGAAATTTGAAATTTTAGAATAATATCGTCACGAGACGGCCTATAATAATTGCTACTGTGGCAGCGACCTTTTGTTTTCTTGTCTTGGTGTACACCCTGATTTGAGTGATTTATTGTGTGACTAAATATTTATGTTGAACTAGCTGGCCACTACTCAATCTATCATTCTACATAACATTAACGTTTCTTACAATATTTTGATAGTTCAATCACGCCCGAATGAATAACTGAACGGATTCTTAAATCTGTTGTGTAATGCGCCCATTCAAGCTTTGTGTAGCATAATAAAATAAGATAAAATTATGCCTGGATTAACTGCTATCATAAAAATAGCAAGTTGTTAAACGGGCACATTCTACCAAAGACAACGAGCTAACACAAGCGTTTTTTCTCAATTACGATCCAAATTTCCTTTTCCCTGTGGCCTCGTAAACTATAAAAGTTTCATGTCTCATATCTAAAGGCCGTGTAGTAAATCGATTAGGGTATTATTAGTGTTTTAAAATTTAAAAGTGAGCCTCAGTACAGGCCTTCGGGCTTACAGAAATAGCGGTCACGTGATGCTCATGACCTTATATGCACTAGGGGTGTCTATCTACGTTCTAAATGCATTACATGCCTAAAACATAGTCCGACTATGTTGTACTACCTACACATTATATTTTATATTATAAATACTATTTATGCGCACACTGTGACTTTTTTCACTCAATCTAAGACGATAAGAAGAAATGTTACCATTATCTTAGAACTTCTCAGTAACATAAAGCTATGACTGGCTCGAGGGGGCATTCGGTAATGACGCCAATAGTTGTAGGTTCGATACCCACCCAGGACAAATATTCGTGTGATGAATACCTATCTTTGTTCTGCGTTTGGGTGTAAATATTTAATACTAGCTGTGCCAGCGGTGTCACCCGCGTTTAGGTTAATATTATAAAGACTATTTCCGTCATACATGATTTCTATGTAACTTTAACCATTAAGGCTGCACACGCGACGGAAGCTCAAAAAATGGAGTAACTTCTCCCGTTTTCCCAACATTTCCCTTCACTTCTCTGCTCCTATTGATTGTAGCGTAATGAAAAGTATACTATAACCTGCCCAGGAGTATAAAGAATAATTGTACCAAGTTTCGTTAAAATCCGTCGAGGCGTTTTTGTTTCTATAAGGAACATACAGACAGACAGACAGACAGACAGACAAAAATTTTACTGATTGCATTTTTAGCATCAGTATCGATCACTAATCACCCCCTGATAGTTATTTTGAAAATATATTTCATGTACAGAATTGACCTCTCTACAGATTTATTATAAGTATAGATTTGCATGAACCTACCGGCAAACTCTCCGGTCGACTAGGGGCGTCCCAGAAAGAAATTCAACCTAGCTTAGGCTTCCATATAATATCTTACAACTAAATCCCCACCGTACTGAACTGTATATTGTTGAACACCAGACAGCCCTGCATGCACCTATTAATATGTGCCGGTGCACTGGGCCTTGACCCGACCTTCACCGTTCTCGCAGCCGCCTTTGATATTATACTCGAGATGGGAGATACAGGGCTCTGTATTAATACTACACTCTACCAGCGTTATTTATGGGCTATTACATGTATACACGCTATTGCTGCCAATGTGTACTGGTAATATGCTATTGAGCGGTGGTAGGTCGATGATAAGAATGCGCGCCTTTTGTCCGAGTGCTGCGGGTTCAAACAGGGCACGTACTTCTGGATTTTTGGAATCTACCTATGTATTTATACATAGACCCGTGGATTAGGGAAAACATCGCGATGAACTGTAGGATTCATTCAAATAACTATGAACGTGGTATCATGATCAAAAATGTCTGGTACCCTTTTCGATTGAATGAAAGGTCAGATCGGCAATCGCTTCAAAGTGTGTTTATCAGACTCGCTAAATCCAAGATCATGTCTAAGCAGACCCCGACAAAAAACAAGAAATAACTCTAGGAAGAATAACTGCTCAGATAAAATGCTATATGCTATATCCTCTTCCTTGAAGTATCCAGGAAGAAAATTCCTGAAAGCTTTTCCAAATCAAAAAAATAAAAACCTCTAAGAGCATTGACAGAATTTACAACTGACAGTAAACAAGGAATTCTTTTCAGTGCCTCGTTCTGGTAAATATTTTATTGACACATTTCATTGTTTTTTTAGTGCTATGATAAAAGAAGTAATGGCAGGCTAATTTATTCGAAGGTTTTTACATTCTGACGCGTATTTCAATGGGTTGTTTAACTTAATCTATTTAAATAGTGAAATTGGATTCGCCAACTGAAAATAACTAAAATAAAATTTCAACTAAATATTAGTATTAAAATAATAATACTAACCAAGTTAGAACAAAAGACCGTTATGATTTTTGAAAATGGCTACCAATGTCGCTTCCAAAACAAATTCTAGTTTTTTTTTTTTTAAAGCGATCAGCCATTCAATTTTAGTACCATTCAATCGTTTGACATGAACCAGCATAAAATAACATGACTAAAATCTGAACATGTATGAAACAATACAAGCCGATGAATAGTTACTGCCGCTGAATTTGCACTGCGGAATCGTCAGTCACGACCTCGGTTAAAAATCAGAATCGGAAAATAGAGAAAATACTAAAGGATTTTACTCTAACTGCAGCTCGCATAGATTAATTTATTCAACAGCAGTGGCAATTGTAAGTTCATTCTATTAGTGTGCCGCTCGGACAAGGTCACACGGGCTGGAAAAGCGCAGTGTTTCTTTCAAATTACTGCTATAAAGCGGTTTGCATTATGGATGCAGTTGGGCCAAGAGGATTAAATTTTACGTGTACAGCCGGAGTAATTGTGGCTGTATAATATTCAAACGAGCGCTCGTTCAAGGTCACTTCACAATGAAAACTGCTGGGAATAAAGACGGAAAAAAGTCTAACATATTACTAGACTTTATGTGCTTCTAGCGTGACTGTACAGAAACATTTTTAAAACTTTTTTTTATTTCCACGGTTCTTGTGAAAATTTATGGCGCTTTAAAATCTTCGAGAGAAAAAGAAAACGCTTTTTAAATTGAACATTGTGTTATTTATTTCGGTCATTATTAAAAAGTGAGATTGTATCGGGCGGTACGATACAAAATGAATTTTCTTTGTATTGCTATGATAACTAAATTTTAACTGAATATCTTTGCTTTATTCCATAAATTGGCTCCAATTTTCTCATGAATACCTAATGTGATGTTGTAGGTATATAGTAGTTATTAGGTTATTATAATCACTATATAAGTATAGTTCACCATAGTCGGGCGGGGATTTGTCGTGAGACGTTTTTTGTTTAAAATAAGCCCCATGTTGGTCTGGGACTTAAAAAGAATGTGCCAACTGTGTTTCTTGCCTAGCATGTCGTAAAAGGCGAATAATGGTATATCCGGTTTTGGGTATGTGATTGTGTAGGCGACAAGCTGGCCACTTACACTTTTTTACAATTTTCCATCTAACCCAGTTTAATACTTGACTGAACGTGGTTAAAGGGACCTGCTGCCTCTTTGACTTTGCCTACCCGGGGATTATGGGCGTGATGTTCTGTATGTATGTGATTTTGGTCAACCGGGCCTTGGTGCTACATTGAATTAAGTTATATTTTTATGAAAGTACGATACCTTATATTTATTACAAGATTCATCAAGGATAGAGATGTTTTTAGGAGTGAAGGAGGAAGGTGTGCCGCCCCGCTCCTCTGTTTCCACTCTAATAGCAGAAATAAGCGTATCTTTATTTATCTATCAAATTTGTACCATATTGATGTTTTTCAATAAACGCCTGTATTAAATAAAGATTATCTACAATTGAGCCGCACAAACAAAATTTTACGACCAATTGGTGCCGTTTGCGGTCAGTAGGTAACACTTTGTTGATTAGTGTTTACACGAAGCTAACACAGATCGATCGATTTGCATATTTAATTGATACGGGAGGCAAACAAATGCTATTTATGGCTGTTTATTGTATGGCAAGTGGAGTGACTTACATTGCTCACTTAATTTTTTAATCATATTATGAAATACAGAAGTGCGATAATTACCATTAAGTACAATTTGCCAAAATTAAGGGTTCTTATTTTAGGTGTGCCTTTCATCACAATCGATTAAGTAGTTTAGACGCAACAGACAGTCTAAGTTTCCTTTTTATTTAAAATATTAGGAAGGATAATTATATGAGTATGCCCCCACCGAGCTTTTACATTATTTCCGAAGGGTTAAACTTATTTCCTTTCGAGTTTTCCATCTTGGGTTTATATAAATCTTTATTTAAAAAAAATATTTCACTTTTCTTTTTTTCCCGCGTCGCCCAAAGTTGATCAAGTCTTTACCCGGTAAAGACCACCTCTTCAAGGCCTCATGTGGTCTTAAGTATTCGCCTCGTAAAACCCGACACGATACTTGGACTTCCTGATTTTATAGGCACATAACACGTTGGATGGATATTACGTCTCCTTAAGCCGTACACCTAGATTTAATAGCCTCGTTTAGTCCCGGCCATAAATTAGCCAAGACTGATTTAGAAATCCATACATCTTATTAATTTCAAAAAGGAAGCGGAATTTAGATTGACGTTCCATTGATAAATCAAGCAACACTCCTGAAAAAAAAATCTTGATGTGTTACAAAAATTTTGAGGATTGTGTATTTCTTCGAATGGTGTTTGGCGATATAGTAATGGCATATTAAAAATTTAAAATCTCTGATATCAAAAACTATGTACTTTTTAATTTTGAAAGCAGTATCTCGATAAGAACAACTCAAACCAACGTTTTGATAGAAATCCTTAAGCACGGCTTATTCGATTTCTCACATGGGTTTTCGTCGTTTCAAGCTTTCCAAGTAGACGACCTAATAGATTCTATACAGATATTTTGAATAAAATGAACCGCAAAATCAAGCTATGTAGTTAACAATTATATCTCCATTTGAAACGCAAAACGCGTTGTTGGCGTCATTAGCCAGCCAACATGTTAAGTACCGTTGATCGACTTCAAAACGTATTTCAATTTGCATTTTAATAGACTTATTTAGTTTGTATTCACCCTATAATTCGAAAAGCTTTAACGTGGCAATATTTTCTGCAATCATATCCAAGCTTGTTAAAATAAAGAAGTCTTTAATTATTTTTATTATGAACTGGCGCTAAACAACTAAACAAACTACAAGCAGTCACCATAAAATTTCAATTAAATGTAACACATATATACATTATAACGCTTCAAGTATAATAAGTATAATAAGTTTAGTCCCATGTTGGTCTGGGACTTGGCCCATGTTGATCTGGGACAAAAAAAAGAAGAATGTGCCAACTAATGGTTTACGGGCTTTTGGGTGTGTGACTGTGTAGGCGACAGGTTAGCCGCTTGTCACTGCTTTTTCCCAATTTTACATCTAACCCAGCCTGGCTTTATTTTTGGCTGAATGTGGTTGAAGGGGCATGCTGCCCCTTTGACTATGCCTACCCCTTCGGGGATTATGGGCGTGATGTTATGTTTTAAGTATAATAAGTAATAAGTACTTTATTGTACATGGAAAACAAGGTAGCAGGTCTTAAAGGTAGGTAATTACAGTATCACTTGAACCGGCCTTTTCAGACGTAGGCACACAAATGATATTTTTATAAGAAAAAAAAAAACCTTTTTTAATCACTTATAATCTCGATATTCTTCTTCTTTGCGTGTCTCTTCAATGATAAAGGTTGGCCGCCAGATCTAGATTAGAATAGTATTATAATGTCCATTATAAATATTACAAAATCCATCGTCATAATTTTGTAGACAGGCTAAGTACAAGGCCATTTGTCGGATGTTATTTAATTTATTTAGGTTAAAGTGAGAACAGGTCAGTGATATATCTTAAATTGAGGACCTTCAGTGTTTTGGTCTTATGACTATAATAGTAAAATTATTTTAAATTTGGGTTGAATGAAAAATTCAAAAGTTTTTATTTCTGAAACTAGCTCTGCCCGTGTTTCACAGGCATCTATGATTAATGTGTCGACGCGTGACATTATATAGCCTTCTTCATTCATAGACTATTCAATACAAAAATATCTTTGAATTGGGACTTTAAATTCGAATATAGTTCCTGATATGAGCGCGTTCAACCCTTCAGCATTATACAAATAAGTCAAAGTCAAAATATCTTTATTTACGTAGGCCTCAAAAAAGCACTTGTGAATCGTCAAGTAAGTACATAGTAGAACAATTTGAATCTACCACCGGTTCGGAATGTCGCATCTACCGAGAAGAAACCGGCAAGAAACTCGGTAGTTACTCTTTTCAATGCCAGATTGAATATAAAAATTAAAATTTACAGATTAAGTTAATATGAATACCAAGTCATACAGTTAATGTTCGTCAGAGATTCAGCCGAGTATTATCATAAGTAAAAGGAAAACCACAGATAAATAGATTTAATATCCCGAAATTTAAAAAAAAAACTTAACAGAATTATTGCCTTCAAGTAATTTTATGTTTTCAAGTACCTTGCTATTTTCCAAATTGAGACAACCGTAAATGACAAAAATTTCACAACATTCAGTAATATGTTATGCGAACAAATTAAAATGCAGGCCACGGCAAAAAGCGTCTATTTTAAAATATGTGTCGTTACATCTTTACTCGCACTCGTTAAATGTGGGTTCACCATGAAACGAGTTAATTTGTTGGACCCTGGACAGGGAAAGCAAATAAACTTTTCATGTTCATTAAAGTTACGTTGCATTTTGTTTGTATAAATACGCAGAATAATTAGTCTTAACGTTTTACTTTAAGTACTGTTTAGTGTATTCGTGCGCAGACATTTTTTCTGTTTAAAAGTTAGGACAGTAAAAAATAACATTGAGTATTAGTAGAATATAAATTGTACTAGATTATATTCTTCGGATTATATTGATTTTTATTATATATTATATTCTACGGATTCTTTTCGGTAGATGCAACATTCCGAACCGGTGGTAGAATCATATATCTCTTTAACTGTTTTTGACGATTTATAAGTGTTTCTTTGAAACCTATATAAATAATGAATATTTTTGATTTTGATATATTAAGCATGGCTGACCAAAGAAAATACTGCGAGGAAATACCTAAACCTTAACTCCAAAAGACAATTTTATTTGTTATTTGTGAGGAATGTCATACACACCGAATTGAACCTGTAAAGCCTTAGGCATTACAAAAATATGAGTTAACCTAATCTTACTACTTATCATTTTAAAACGTATGTCACCATCATCATATATTTGACAAACTTTACGGGTAGCGAAAACATTTTAAATTGGCCAGCTATTCATTAACCTATTTTAACTTAATACTAATTATATTCTACTCATTACAATTAAATTAGCTATATTAATAACAAAATAATACCATGTTGCTATCGTGTAGGCCTAGTGTTTAATAAGACTGCTACAATGATAAATGTAGAAATAACACACTATAGTGGCTTGTTCAATTATACAAGTATGTAATAAGATTTTTTGTTCACAACATAAGCCCGATCTAAATTTAAACTGCTTTTTACTCTGCTTGTACTTGCTTGTCAAATAATTTTTAAGAAAAAAATTGTCCTTAATTTTTGAGTAACACATTTAAATTGTCCCTAAAAACACTAATAAGTGTAATTTAGTATTTACTCGTCTGATGATATTTACAGTAAATCGTTCCACTCATTAAAATTACTGATATTATTTTTAAACGTCTACTATTTTACTTAAGCACTTAACGTAATGCATGAATTTTAATCCACCGAATATCAACGTGAAAGCTTGCTATTTACGAGTAAATTGGTATTTATAATACCCATGTTATTATAACTACAGATTAATTGATTACCATATTTATATTATGTCCTATCGTTTCTAATAAAACAGTTTAGGAGTCTTATTATTTTAATTTAAAAAGAAAAAGAGTAAAATACCATTCAATACGTTTTAAATATACTTTAACAATTTGTAGAGACACTAATGACTATATTTATTTTAGTCTATGAAACCAAAAAGAGGAGATTATCTATTAATGTTGTGTTTTATTTTGGCAAGAATTTGTATTTTTGAACTAAAGAGTAATTTATCAATTAATTGTAACATGTCAATTTGCATGAGTTATTATTTTTGGGATCATGGGACCATGTTAATCTGGGACAAAAAAAAATAATTTGCCAACTGTGGGTCTTGCCTAGCATGTCGTAGAAGGCGACTAATGGTTTACGGGGTTACCTAATACCTAATATGTAACTGAGTAGGCGACGAGCTAGCTACTTGTCACTGCTTTTTCTCAGCTTTTCATCCAACCCAGCCCGCTGTCCCATGTTGGTCTGGAACTTAAAAAGAATATGCCAACTGTGGTTCTTGCCTAGCATGTCATAAAAGGCGACTAATGGTATATCGGGTTTTAGTTGTGTGATTGTGTAGGCGACAGGTTAGCCGCTTGTCACTACTTTTTCACAATTTTCAATCTAACCCAGCCCGGCTTTATTTTTGGCTGAATGTGGTTGAAGGGGCATGCTGCCCCTTTGACTCTGCCTACCCCTTCGGAGATTATGGGCGTGATGTTATGTGTGTATGTATTATTTTTGGCTCATATTTACAATTCGTATTTATATTTGAAATGTCTATAACTTCATGTATATCCTTGTGTTAGAAATTAATCCCACTGCATGGATAATTGTAATTTTCTTTATGTATATATAAAAAGATGTACTTTACGTCACGTCTATAATACAATTACTAGCAAATTTTCATGTGGGCATCAAAAAGGCCTCCACTCTATGTGTTGATAATGCAAGGCCCGCCCAATTGATCGCAAAATTACACATTATTATCAACCGGACTCCCAATCCAAATCAGAGGTTAATCATCAAGTAAAAAGCCTTTCCCCATTCTAATAATAATATTATAATATGCAACTTTTAGTGTCAATTCTGTGTAATGTCTGGAATATCCGAGCTAATGTAGACATCTGGAAACCCTATTAAAAAGTGGTTAGGCGGAATATTTCAAACAGCGAGATGTTTTTATGCGGCGTCGTAAAAAGCACTTTAGGTGGAGGGTAGAAGTTTCATTTTATAGCGCAACGCAAATCTGGAATGTTTAATTTAGTTAGGCCTTCGTTAAACTCTTAGTGGTGTTGGTCAAGTGGGGATTAGGAGTCTAGATAGCAGCATTAAGCTTCTGAAAAATTAACATTTTTTTTTTTTAAATTACTTAACTTAGCACGTTTCCATAACGTATACTTATTAGGAGAGTCCTTAAGGAGCGGTGGTAGCTCAATGGTAAGGACACGCGCCTCTTAACCGAGGAGTGCGGGTTCAAACCCGGGCACGTACCTCTGGATTTTTCAAGTCTATGTACGTATTTATACCACTAGCTCGACGGTGAAACCTGCAAATTCAAATAACTTTGGATTTGTAACCATGATCCAAAAATTGTCTGGTTCCCCTATCTTAAGGGTTACGAAGGTCAGATCGGCAGTCGCTTCAATGTAATTACCAGACTAAATCCTGGATCATGGTCTAAGCGCACCCCGTCTAAGCACGGGACATAACGCTAGGAAGATGATATTAGGAGAGTCCTCTAAAGGTCTATTTAGTCCTTTTACGCGTTTTTATTACTTTAATAGTGACTTATCTTGATTTTAAAACTGAGCAGTTGGTTGTGACCACTTTAATTTTTTTAAAGTGAATTCTTTTTATATCAAATAAAAAATTGTGGCTGATGACTTCTTCACACTACTAACCGAACTCAATATTATATATGGGCTCAATATGGTATAAGGAGCCTTATTTCTCCTTAGACTCTGCCTACTGCTTCAGGATGGGCATGACAATATGTACATAATATGTATTTTAATTGATTTTGATGATTTCTGGTATAATAAACCGTTATTATTAATTCGACATCATAAGTTTCGCTTGTGATCTTAAACAAGGTCCCTCGCTCTTTTTTTATTTATAAATTACAAGTCACACGCGTATATTTTATGTGAAGCATTGATATTATGACATAATCATTCTACAAGAAAGAAATACTCTGAATTTCATTGAAATCCAACAAATTCGTGGTATGCCCGCCTTACTTACCCCACCAAAATAGGGCCTTTAAATTGAGCGACTTAAGGTTATAAAGTGAAGTACATAATCCCGCCGGAATCCCGCTAAACGGGACGAAATTCGTACCGCGAAGGTCTTCTTACCTCGGTTAACAAGCAATTCCCCTAGAATCCAATGTATCTTGAGCCGCAAGTCGATTCTGCCCCCGCCTTCATTCCACTGCGAGTGTGACCTGCATTGTGTGTAGTGCTTCAACAACAAAGGTGAAAACGTGTAAAGAGAACTTATTTCGCCACAGAATCGTAAACCTTTGTGAAGTACGACCCAGGTCCGCGGTGCCACCATTTGGGACCGTGACACAGTACGCGAAGACAGTAAAGCGTCTAGGTAGCGCTAGGTCACGATGGCCTTGCCACCAGTCTGGTTGTAAATGGTATAATAAATAAAACATAGGTATACCCGCATTGGTTTGGGTATGTATTTCAATGAAGTACATGGCGGGACCAATCCATCAAGCATATACCGGGCAAAAACTCACAGAAAAGCACATGAGCAGGACTTAACTTAGTTTAATGTTAATTATGTCTTACGAATGAGGGTTTTCAAAAATACAAACACCGCCAGATGGCAGGAGGGAGTCTCGTGGTCTTATCACTGTCACTATTGGCTCTTTGTTGACAGCATGTCAGTTTGTCCTGAAAACTTACCAATGAGGAGGCTGACTAGGCCGTACGTCACAGTTACGCCATCTATTTGATGGTTTAATTTAAAAAAACCCTCATTAGAATGCTGGACGACCATAGACGTCAAACAGAATTTTTCTGCTTTTTCTGTTTGAAATGTACTTTACCTGCTTTTATATTCCCCTAACAACGTAGACCCAACATTAATGATCATCATTTTCCTAGCGTTGTGTCCCGTACTTAGACGGGGTCCGCTTAGACCATGATTTAGGATTTAGCTAGTCTGGTAAACGCAACCAAACAATTTTTGGATCATGGTTACAAATCCAAAGTTGTTTGAATTTGCAGGTTTCATCACGATGTTTGCCCTCAGCGTCGAGCTAGTGGTATAAATACGTACATTAATTTAAAAAATCTAGAAGTACGTCCCCGGGTTTGAAAAGCGTAAAAAGCAATATAACCACTCTCTTATTTAAAATAGAAGTAAGGATGTAGACAAATCCGACCAAATACGAATACTATGAATGAGAAATGTGTGATGCAATCTAAATACTTATGTAGGTATTTCATCGCATTTTACAATGTAGAATCGCAAATGTCACAGAAACGTGTCACCAATAGTACTCGTATCTTCACTTTGATAGTGACTACTGAAGGTTATGTTCATTCCTAATTCTTTAATTCAACTGTAATTACTGACAAATGTAAGGCCAATATGCATTTTTTTTATAGCTAAAGGCTAATCCACACGGTAGGCATCTGACGTTTTTCAAGTAAACATTGATTGTTTACGTTATGCTATTCAAAGTTTTCCACAATTACCGACAAATGAACTATATCTTGCTGAAGTTTACAATTTGATACAAAGTGTACGTGTGTGTGGCACTGAATTTATGTTGGACAGAAAATCAACTTCTTGATTTAGTTATAATATGTTTTTAACGCTGAATGTACTTAACGATAAGACTGCTAATCGCTGAGTACATATCCAACAAAGTGTCTCGTTATTATTTACTTACATGTTTATATTAAACATTCTGAGATTACAAGATATGTAACCATAGTTTAATTGAGTGCACGATACTAACACGTTCTCTGTGAGCATTTCGTGATAATTAATAAGAATAGTTAATTTTAGTGTATGATTCTAACTGGAGGTTTTGTCTTTACAGGTGCAGGAGAAGTCTACAGGGATTCGTACTATGGTATGGTTTTAAAACTGTTATTCATACATTACGTCATGCCTTTTGCTCATTGCGGTAGTGACACATGTAATGGATGATCGCAGCCATTAATTAAAATGACGCATTATTTAAACCACAAATAATTTCCAAAGATCCAATCCAACGTACAATCCAACGATACGTAATCCGATTTGTATTTTTACGGTAGATGTTTTGTTCTCTTTGTTTGTGTATTAATATAAATTTTTCGAGATTAACCATTTAAAGCAGACTGAAAAAGAACGGTTAATAGGAAGGTTTTGATATCCATATCAAAACGGACGTACCTACCTAAATTTATTAAGAAGTTATAAAAATCCAACACCAAATTTTCCGTAGCTTCTTGAATTTTCCAATATTTGTATTTGGTTCTGCTTCCATTATATATAATAATTGTTATATACCTATATTAAAATAGTTGATAACATTAAGCTACTGAAAAGCATTGCTCTGGCATATGCAAACGAATAGAAGGCTAAGGTTTCCCCCACCATTCTAATTCAAGACTTCAACTTTCCTTCAACAGCGTCTGGCGTTCCCGGGATTAGTTTAAAACGTTTAGTGAGGTGAAAAGTCGAGGCGTGAAGGCGTGGAGCGCGCCGGGCATAGCGTTTCAGTTGCGACCTCATCAGACAGTCAGTTTCCGACTGACAGATTGCCCTAAGCGCGCTCGTAAATTAGACGCTTGAGAAATGACATTTGTCATCTCCCTAGCCTTGTGTTGCCTTCCTAATCAAGGTTATCTATATTCGTTTTTTATTACGATTATAGTATGGTTTAATTTTCTTCACTGGCTTTAACTTTCCTTCACCAGAACCCAGACAGTTCCCCGGGATTAGTTTAAAACGTTTAGTGAGGTGAAAAGTCGAGGCGTGAAGGCGTCGAGCGCGCCGAGCGTAACGTTGCAGTTGCGACCTCATCAAGCGGACAGTTTACGACTGACAGATTGCTCTAAGCGCGCTCGCAAATTAGACGCTTGAGAAAAGACATTTGTCATCTTCCAAGCGTTGTATTGCCTTCCGAGTCTTCACTTGTACTATAATTCTATTTTTATCGAACCATATTTATATATTTTACTATAGTGTGGTTACTGCCTTTTTCTGACCTGATCTTCTTAATCTCTAGGCAGAGAAAATGCGTAAATTGAATAATTGTGACACCATTATAGCTAGCAAATATGTACTCAGTTAGTAATATTTCATAGTCCATCCCAGCCTTCTAGTGTTGTCTCACACATCGTGTCCCGAGTCTCGAGGATTTTTGTAATATGATTTTAAACTTATTTAATCTGATTATTACATTGTAACAACTGACATTCGTATATCTTAGACTGCCCCTGTAACGCTAACACCTTTATTTTTATAGCCTAAACCAAATATTCAATATAGATTAAACAACATTTAATCCTTAACGTAACGTAACGTAAACTTTTTGTTTAACATTGCATAGTTCCATTCCATACAATAATATATCCCCCGTATTTTTAAAATGGAATCATTTGACAAACCAAAAACTACCTAGCCAAGATCAAAGAATAATTGTTAGGTATTCTGTTCCGCCATCTAACTAACTATAGAAACACAAGAAAATAATAATATTTTATTTTGTATAAATTTACGCATTTTGCGGCACGTTTTTGCTTACTGCATTCAATCAACCACTAATTGGCGGGAAAATATCCGAGTCAACCGTTCCGGCCGCAGTCTGCAGTCAATGATCCGAAAGCAATTTAGCTGACTAGTAACCGTCAGCCAAAATTGTTTACCTGGTACAGTGACGGATTATGTACTAACATCTTTTTCGACATCATTACACCGTTGATATTGTTTAATAAATTACTCATAGAGCGAATAAGAAATTCACAATGAAAATAACAGATTCATCATAAAGACCTTAGGAGTTACATGATGAAAAATAATCCCATTTCTTTCATCTTTTAAATGTGTTAAATCATAAAGGTACGGAACTAATTTTAATTTTGGGAATATGATTCTAGTTATGTACCGGCAGGTGTAAGCAATCCATGTTCAAATTGATTAAAAATATAATATAATATACCTAGCGAATTCTTGATAACTCAACATTACGACCTCCACTCGACCTCACCTCGACGCCTTATTAAGACTTGAAATTGATGCATTGAACAATACCATTGTTACCAATTGCATGTATGTATGTATTAATTTAAGTATACTGGTATACATAAATATTTTAAAGTTAAACTTTGCTTTGATATTCCAAAAGAAAAAGAAAACTTTCACATTATTAAATGCATTTCATTACGCATTTCATCCCGTAAGAAACCTTTCTGCATTATACATTTTCCATGTACACAGTTTTTGTTGCAGGTTCACAAAAAAGGACTTGAAAAAAGAAAACGAATATTATATTTCATACTGCATTGTAAATTCTAAGCAAGCGATGACTGTGATGGAAAGTTAGATGTAGACTGATGGGAGCCGCATGGAGCCGCGGGCGCAGATGAGTCAGTCGCTGCAGGGCAAGCACCACCGGCCGGAGGCTGCCTACAGGAGCTGCTCGCAATCCTTGCCTCTCGACATTCTGTGAGTACCTACTGACGGAACTATAGGTGAGGAGCAACGCACTTTTATGGGAGCCGCAGGCCCAGATAAATCAATCGCTGCAGGGCAAGCACCACCGGCTGGAGGCGGCCTATATGAACTGCTCGCATTCCTTGCCTCTCGACATTCTGTGAGTACTTACACTGATACTATAGGAGTGGTGCAACTCACTTTTATAGAAGCTTCTTAAAGCCGCGGGCGAAGATGAGTCAGTCGCTGCAGGGCAAGCGTCACCTCACGCGGGTGGTTGGTGCGGGGGCACCTTCACCTGCATTGCACGCGTCTCCGCCGCCGCCGGACGGTAATAGTACGGTACCCCCGCTATTTCCGTCGCCCCCCCCTGCTGAGGGAGGACATGTGGTGCCCGCCGTGTGGGGCGGGCCGGTCGCCGGAGGGCGTCGTAGATGTAGAGGCTCAGCCATACCCGCAATCGCTGCCTTTAGATATTCTGTGAGTACCAATACTGTGTTCGAACGTAAGATGAAGAGCAGCATAGGATTACGCTCTACTCTTAACCGAAGTCAGATGAAAATGTTAATAAATACGGTAGGCTATACTCCATATATTACACGGCATTTAGTAAACAGAATATTTCTACATATGTACATACATACATAACATCACGCCCTCAGATTAGAGATCAAAAGGCAGATGGACCTCTCGGAAAAATGTGAGGCAACAATTAAGCTATGAGTGCGTGACACACTGTAGGAACATGGTATCCTAGTGTGCGTGTAAGTTTGTCAGGGTAATGAAAAAAAGTCCCACTGTTTTTTGTGTTTAATGCTCGAGTAGTATAATATTGGTTAGTATTGTAACATATATTTATATATTTATATTTTACATTGAAATGTAGGTACATCTAAAATTTAATTTTTGAAATATAAAACTTTGTAATTATAATCGACATACAAAACATGCAATCTTAACAGCCTTTATTTTGCACCAATTTCTTGAAATTTTGCCTTTTGGCATCTATATATGAGACTCATACTAGCAGCACCCCGCGGTTTCACCCGTGTAGTTCCCGGTCGTTGAAATAAGGGGATAAAATATATACCTAGTAGTTTATTTGTTACATACATACAAATAATCTTTCATCTTTATAATAATAGTGTAGATTACGAGTATTTGCATATTACCTTACTTCAAGGAAAATATTTCAATGTAACCTGGCAACACTACCCAAATTTCATTGAAGTTTTGTGTTCCAAGTAATGAGAAACAAATAACACGGAAATATAATATCAAAAAATTTAGATAATTATTATTTAACTATGAAACGGTACTCCTATATCTCGTTTTAGTTTTTGGGAACAATTTTTACAATGTTTAAACACACAAGACGGCATTTTTAAGACTTAATTTAAAACAGATGTGACGTACTGTCAACGCAACGCTTTGTTTCGAACTGTCTTGAGTTTGTATTTGCTTTCAATTTGTATTTGCTTTGCCGGTCGCACTCTCGTGTCTGTGACGGGTCTATCTGCCTTTTGTTCTCTAATCTGAGATCACGCCCATAATCCCGAAGGGGTAGACAGGGCAGCAAGCCCCTTTAACCACAAAATTTTTCTTTTAAATTAATACCAGTTTAACCAAAAGATAAATTTGCGCAAAGATTTGTATCTTATATTGAAATAACTGAGAGATAAGAAAATAGTAGAATGACAGTGACCGCAGAGGTACCGCCTCAATTATTGTCAACACAGCCAGATAAGCGCTCAACCTAGACTAGACAATTAGGGGGCTGTTTTACTTCCCGTTATTACTTCCGCCTCATTAAAATAAGTCGTTCAGACGAGGAAGTTACACCGTTTCGTTTATTCCGCTATAAACATTGTAACCTGCTGATTTTTTATATCTTTTTTTATTTTAAATTTTTTGATTTATTTACGCATTGTACCTTTTACATTCTGTTTTAAAAGGCATTTTATTTCAATTAAACTCGAAATATATTAAACTAATATTTTGTTAAATTGCGGCTCAAAATGATTATTGTATAGAATTTCCGTTAGTTACAAAACTGGTTATAGTTGTAAGTATCCATTGGCTACAGTGACCGCTTACCATCTAACTTGCAAGCTTGTCAGCCCCTGATCTGGGGTAGACAAACCTGAACATTTTCCCGGAGCCTACCAAGGGGCATCAAAATCTGTGGCCAAAATAGACTTTTTGATTGCAGCCCCTCTATCACTAGAGCGGCCAAACTACGCAACAGCAATGTGCGAAGTATTTTTCGCGGTCCGGAAAAATAAATCCGAAACTCAAACTTGTTGGCTACTTTTGTGATTTAAAAAAAAGGTGCACTCACTTTTGATTTCCGGTCCGTCTTGCTGACAAGTTCCGATAAACAAGTTTAACGTAAACAAATACAATAAGTACAAATTATTAACTTACGTGTTACCCACCAGATGGTTGCCTCGTTCATCGTTCCGGCCGGCAGAGGGCGAGTTGGCGGACTGCGTGCTGGTGGTGGGAGTGTCGCGGCCGAAGCTCGCCGCGGCCCTCCTCTCCGTCACGCTACTCTCGCTCTTCCTCACCTTCCACGTCCTCTATGACAGCGCCCTCTATAGCATACAGGTGAGAACTGAGAAATAATAATCTACTGTATAAGTATTTGGGGAGGAACAGCCAAACCCTACTTCAAAGAAGTAGAAAGAGCCCAACGAGCTGTCCTAAAAGTCGTGCATAGTATAAACCCATTCGTTTCCCTACAGATTCTCTATACAAATAAGCTAAAAACCTTGAAGTACGGCAACTGTACGTGTGGCGGATCAGCTGTGCAGAACATAAAAACTGTCAACTCTCCTAATTACGAAGCCTTACTAAATAATCGCATCTTTAAAGTTCCTATACCAATAGTCCACTCAACAATTTCCAAATGCTTTTTCTCGTTTTTTCTCCCTTTTATATAAACTAATATTACAAAGCTAAAGAGTTGTTTGTTTGTTTGCGCTTATATTAGATACTATTGGGCCGATTTGAAATTCTTTTAGTGTTAGATAGCCGCATTATCAAAGAAGGCTATAGGCTATATAAAATTAACCATAAACGGGGGTGAAACCGCAGGCACAGCCAGTCTACAATTAATTTAACAAAAAAAGATCCATCAAAAACGTAACTTCACGCCAAGCAAAGCAGATGATTAAATAGTGGCTACTGGACCTTTCATATATCGAAACAGAACTGATTCTTCCCTTTAACAATTGATGTGCTGTTACCACACCACCATTTACAAACACACTCATTTCACACAACATTTATGCACACACGCATACACAGATAAACACACGCATACACGCACTTGCATACACGCACACGCATACTCACACACGCATACTCACACACATACACACACACACACTCTGACTCACACGCACATAACATTCAAACACATAAATCCACACACACACACTTCACTTAGTTAACCTAACCTTTACTGAACTGAAGCTAAAATTTTGCAATAAGCAAGCACAATTTTATTGTAGGTAACTCACTTGATGCTTATTGCGACACAGGTCTGCGAGCCTTGTGTAATGACCAATGTCAATCTTTCTATGTTATGTGCTTCTAAGAAAATAAATGATTATTATTATTATTTTTAGTTCAAAATATTTTTTCTCAGCAATTATTATTATGTCTCGGCACAATCACGGGACAAGCCCGGGCCTTTGAGGCTTGCATGGGGACATGGGTCCAACATGTAGAGGCCTTTGAGAGTTTGATCTAAATGGGTAATGGAACACCGGCCGGGTGTTGCCCTTAGTTGCAGTATAAAACATACACTCAAAGGCGACATCCGGCTGATGCAGGACTATTGCGAAAAAGGGAAACTAAAAACCGGGGCGGGGGTTCTACTATGGACAGGAGATTGGGCTATGGAGTGAGATACCGGACATCTGCCTCGAAAATTTCTCACAAATATTTTAAGTTGGCAGACGGTGACTCGCCGCTTGTTAATCCAAATTGTGGGCCCCCTAACTAGCTGCCATACGGGCGGCAAGGGGGCAACACTAGAAAGCAGCTAAGGTTGTGGAGAGGTGAGACTGCGGGGCGCAAGATCCTTATACAGTCAAGTGCCCCCGGCTTTATGACATTTTACACTTCCAACCTGGAGCATAGGTTCCGCTCTTGCGAATCCACTCTGGCCGGCCGGTCAAGGCAAGCGCAGAGGCGGGGGGTGTGTAACTGTCTGTAAGTGTGTGTATCGCGCATGTCTGTATGGTCCCCCTGGAGGTAGGGTCCGTGGTGTCGCCACCCACCAACAGCTTGCCACAAGCCGCCCTGCGGAGACTGACTGCACTGACGGGAGTTGTTGCTCTTCATGGTGCGAAGCTCACCAACTCTCGCCAGCGGGCGATGGGGGCGTCACGTCCCTACGCCTATATTATTATTATTACTTACCTATTTGGTTTTTCATTCATAGATCCTCAAAGTACCTAACTCTCCATAGACCAATCATCCTTATTATCAGCCACTTTATAATTTCAATGCGATAGTTTAAATTGTTTATCATTCTTAATATTTTCTCATTTAGAGATGGATGCAAATGGTAAATTGTACTACTACTGTATTACCATACTAGGTATAACTTCTTTTTAGTATCATTGTGACTATACCTTCTTTTAAATCAGTCGACTTCATATGGCAAAGAACCAAAAGCTCGATAGTTTAATTATTTTTTTTTTGTTATTTTGATTAAGTATTTATTTGATAATCGAGTAATATTTTTAAGACATTTCTATACCAGATTTAAAAAATAAGCAATGCCTTGTTATAATAGTTGCGATCTTCTATAGTAGCATCAACTGGTTGGCATGCTACAAAAACTTATAGATTAATTTCAATTTAGTCCGCCGTCTAGGTTATCTTTTTAATCGAATATAGTTAATACAAAGCCTCCAAGTCACCTTATACTTATAAAATTAAGTCATACATTTATTTTATCCCCGCCAAATCGATATTATAATATTTCCCTTATATTTCATATTGTTGTTCCAATAATTTTGGCTATTAGTTGTCTATTAATTATTCAATATAAAATTTTGTTACTGTAAATGCTTGAAACAATAGATAGCTACCAATTATCATAAAGGTAAAGTAATATATACATAAGCTACCCATTTTCTAATATATTTATATCAGAAATAAGTACACTGGCAACTCTGGAATAAGCTGTAATAAAAGAACATGTTCTCCGCCTAATAAGATTAGAATTTAGTATCGTCAAATCAGAACTTACGAGTACAAGGGTCGGATATTGGCTAACGGACGTATAACACATATTTCTACGTGCCGCAAGAGCCGTAAGTATAAGTAATCCCACCTAATTTCGCAGTGAGATATTAAGTAAGGTTATCAATGTTCCAATATATTTCCCGCTTACATCTTTCTTCGATCCAAGCACGTAGAAAAAGCTACTTCCACGTATCCTGGCTACAATATTATGGGTATTAAGTACAGATAGGGAGATTTCGAGTTCTTGTGGGCGGGTATGAGTTATCAATTCCAGTATAACGATTTATAGATGGCCAGAGAAATGTTATGAAAGTATATATGAGTAACGGGTCTATGGAAGAGTTAGGGAAGGTCGAACTTATAAATAATACAGGCAAGAGCACTTATCCGCTGTACATTATTAATGTTGTTGTCACCGAAAGTGAAGAAAAGTTTTTCTTCAGCTTTTCTCAAAACATATTTTGAAGGCGACGCGTGATATGGGTATTCTAGCGATGCTCTAAAGAAAATTAGTGTCGCACCACCCTAATTGTTACTTCAATTTCACGTCATCAGTAATATTATTATGATGTAGTAGCATCTAATTTTTGTTTTACAATGAATACTGAGTATCTATGATAATTTCAAAAGGTATCTTAATTGTGAAATGATGATACTGTTGGTGTCATTGACTTTTATAATTGCTTGTTGAGAGGACGACAGGATGTTAATGGCCTCTTGATTAGACTTCCACTTAACATTTCAAATTAATTAGTTGAAATTCATTATTTATTTAAGTCTTATACTTGATATGATCTGGACAATCTTCAAATTATATTGTTTTTCATACTTTCAAAATCATGATCAAAGTTAATGGCAGATATTATAACGCATAAGAAGAAGTTATACCTACATAATATTTTTTTTAATTTAATTTAAAAAAAAATGGAATTTTTAATGTGAATACCCGATCCAGCTGCGGTTAGCTTGCCACTCGTAAATCTCGTAACTCGAAGCGAATAGGGGTGCCATAAAGCACAACAAGGGCACCATAAACCACCGCCATGCTATTTGCGGAGAACACCCAGGCACATTAATAAAATTATTATTATGTCTTCACAATAAATAAATAGATATGGATTTCCACGAACATTTTGCAAGCTGACGTTTATTTTCAGTTCAATATAAGAAAAATTAAACTCTGATGACATTGTTCACGACTCCTATTATTTAGCCGGTAGAAAAATCAGCAGTTTGCTTCCCCAGCAAACTATGTATAAAAAAACAATGTTACTTGTACCCCTTATTTCTAACGGTCTTATAGCAACTGTTAAAAGTCATGTTGGTCTGGGACTTAAAAAGAATGCGCCAGCTGTGTCTCTTGCCTAGCATGTCGTTAAACACATATTATATGGCGACTTAGAGGCGATATATTGTATCGCGTTTTGGGTGTGTGATTGTTTTTGCGACGAGCTAGCCACTTGTCTTTACTGTTTCACTATTTCCATCTAACCCAGCTTAGTTTTATTTTTTAGCTGAATGTGCTTAAAGGGGCTAGGTGCCCCTTTGACCCTGCCTACCCCTTCGGGGATTGTGGGCGTGATGTTATGTATGTATGTATGTATGTTAAAATTGATAGTAAAAATACACACTAAAAAATTATATCAGCCATAATTATCGATGAGGGGGAAATAAATCGAAATAATGCTCCACTAATAAAAGTATCTGCGGAAGACTCGGAGCATTAATTAAAGTTACTATGATGCAAAGTGATGCTGATTTGTATTCATAAAATATAATTATCTTGTCGTGGATGCCAATACGGTTCTCTAAGATATCAACCAATAACTAAGCTGCCTAAGTTTACTAAATAGAAGTACCTTCGACTTAGGCCCCACAACAGGGGTGTCATAAAGAAGGGCAGAGCGCCGTCATGCTATCTGCGGAGGACACGGAGCATTAATTACAGTTACGAGTTCGCGATACCGAGCCACTGGGCTTGGCCGGCGCGCCTCGGTAACACGCACGGAACAGAAAGGGCTGTTGTAAAATCGACACTAAATTGTTTATTCGCAATACGAGTAGGTCTAGTGATGTTACGAATATTCGTGCTGGTTTCTGGTACCACCTATTAATATACCAGCAATCCCCGAAGTGGTGAGGAGTTAAGGGGTAGCAAGATACTTTAACCATTTTATCCGAAAAAAAAATTGTCAGATGATTATGTTTTAAAAAGTAGTGACAGTTTACGCCTATACAATGACATTACCCAAAACTTCTTTTAGGGCTAGGCGAGGAACACAGTTAGAACATACCAACGACATATTTGGTATGTGTTAGGGATTTATTTATTAATTAGTTTCTGCCAAAGTCAAACATAATTCTACCAGAACAAGTCATGTATAAAAATTATCCTATGCGTTTGCTAGATAAAAATATTATGTGTATCGAATTTCGGATAAAGGAAATAGTAAATAGAAACATCAATTAAATCGTAAAGAATCTGCGTCATTTAATATATTGCCGCCTGCTGATCAATCTTAGAAAAATGGTTCACAAAATGATGCCAAATTCATCATCGGGTATATTAAACTTCCAATATTTTTTTCAATTGCTGTGCCCAAACAATATTTAATATGTTTATCATCACGTCGTATAATCAGTTTATTTACTTAGTTGCAAAAATAATTTTAATTAGAATCACCGAATAAAAATTGTGAAAATTGACATCACTAGCCCATATATTGTTGATAGCGTGTTTAAATCTGAGTTGAGGCACTTATGGTTTATAGCTTTGAGAAGTTACCCCTAAATATTTGGGTATGTCATAAACAATACGTGTATTGTAAAGATATTGGAATTCCTAGGAACACATACATAAGTAATGTTATACAAACGATCACGCCTGCAATCTCCAAAGAGGTAAGCAAGTCCAAAGAGGTATTTAGCAAAAAAATTTGTAACCTAGTAAACTTAGCTAAGTTTATGTACGGTATATGCAAGGCTTATTTCAAAATTTAGACCGCATCACTGAATGACCCGGCTCAGCGGGCAGGCATTCAATAGTTCATTCAATTCTCGGCTATTCATTCAACTGCAAAGATGGGTCAACTGCGGACGGCTCATCAGGGAGTAAATTATATATTCTCTGTTTATATAAGTACACTAGCTTCTGCCTGCGGCAGCATGCGCATGTTTTGGTACCTATTATCGACAGATATACATTTCTTACATTAAAATTTATACCATGAGCGTTTAAAATCCATATTAGTGAGAAGTCTAAATACTTGGTAAGTAGTAAACTAAGCAGATATACAAGGGGAAAAATGAGGGGGCCGCGGAAAGCCCAAGCTCACCTACCACGACCAGATTGGTCGTGTATTAACAGAAGGTGATATTAGGAGTCATAAGAACCTTGTATGAAAAGGATCATGAATGTTGAAGAGGCGAGTGAGGTGTGTAAGGATCGTGCCATATGGCGTTCGGTTCTCTCTGCCTATCCCGCTAGGGAAGTGGTGTGAAGTTTAGTTAGTTAGTTAGTAGTTGGTGTAAGAATTTTCAATATTAAGGTATTAGGCAAGGCAAGTATCTACGTCTTACGAGTAGTCCTACGCATAGAATAAAATTACATATTTATAAAATCAAGTACATTTTCTGTCCTTAGCCAAATTTAAACCTATATTTTACATGTCTTTTAATCAGATATCAACTCAACGTTACTCAACATGCGGTATTGAGGTATCCAAGGTCAAAAGCAAAGATAGTAAATTAATGAAAATGAAAATTAATTAATACGAAAAACAGTTATCTATTATATTAATTGTATTCCTACTTGTCTTTCTGCTATTTTCAACTCACACGTATTTTTATAGAAGGAAATTTAATAAAAGGAATAGCGTGTACGATTTCCTTATTGATTTATCCGTCAACGTCTACAGAACCAATGTAAGTTGGAACGCAAAAATGCACGTAACCCTACATCCATTATTTATGCGGTCGGCCCGCTACTGGCCTTAGCCCTGCATTGTTTAGTCAGAAAAAGTGGGTTAAATAATACATTTGAACCACAAATCACAGATCCGCAATCCGCTAAACCAACCGAAACAAACATATTTTATGATTAATTACAACCAAGTACGGCCCCCGGGGATATATTAATGAAAATAGATACACCGATCGTGCCTTAGTGGAGCTTTGTTGAATCTGTAGACGTATCGTGTTCCCCTAACAACAGACAGCGTCAAATTTGACTAATAATTGGCAATTACTTACTAATAAACGGTAATGTATCCTCTATGCTCACTCGATTTGTTCATAAGACTTGGTTTAGTGTTTGGCATTAATTACGTTGGATGTAGGTATTACGATATCTGACAACTGCTGATTCTAATTTTCTTTTAATTGTAGATAAAGTAAATGTTACTTTATTGGGTAGATATTTGTTAATTGTGTATCTTTTAGCTTAACACGTTTTGTCGACTTTATGGAATAAACCAATATAGGCAACCATATATAATATATATTGCAACTTATTATACAGATTATAAATATATATAATAAAAATATCTCGGCTCTAGAGTAAACATAATGTAGTTATTTCCTTGACTGGTACAGTACTTTGCCAAAAATATATATTTAACTATACATATAACTAGTTTAAAGATGTGCTCTTCAGAAATGTGATTTAGACAATTTATATTCCGAGCTTTCCTCATATTGTTGTAGCTGATTAGGCCCTTGAGATTCCTCCTACTGATACGTATTCACAAGCCAAATTACCTAATATACCTAAAACCGGTTGTTTGTGAACAGTATCAACTGGAAAACTATCCGGATAGTTTTTATTTAATATTTTTGCTGTATACCTGCCTTTTAGATCAAAGGCTAGAGAAGTGGCGTGAAGTTTAGTTAGTTAGTTATATCAAAGGCATTTTATTCAAATCGTGCTACTTAATATTAACCCCAGTTGATGATAATATACATAATGTTACTGCAATCAATAATAATAATAAATTCTCAAGACTGACACACCAATTCCCTAGTCCCAAACTAAGCTTATGCTTGTGCTATGGATACTAGGTGAACGGATAGACATACTTAAATACGTTTATAAACATCCATGACTCGAGTACAAATACCCATCTTCATCACACGAAACATTTTCCCTAGCGGGATTCGAACCCGCGACCCTCGGTTTCGTGGTCAGGGTCTCTGACCACTCGACCATCGAGCCAGTCAAAATTAAAGAAAAATACCTATGATCTATAAGATAGAGTAAAAATATAAAATGTAATATAAGATTTCATATAAGAAAACCTGTCTACATGGTTCCTAATTATATAAGGCAAAGAAAATAAGGCTGTCAACGTTATTCGCGGCTTCATTACTTACGGTTACAAGAGATTATCATACTCAAGCTCAGCTTAGCGTAAATGGATTTTTTTGACATATAAAAAGTAACTACATATATGTATGGATAAACATATGTCTACCTAACAAAATCACTGGGTGCTCATTACAGCCGTATGCTTGTGATTGTTTGTAGAATTTTTTAACATTATTTTCTAGTGAACGATTCCTTGCCCCACAAGGGTTAATTGTACAAAAAAAAACTCGGTTTACCAACTTTTATTGCAGAACATTTATCTTTCGATTTTTGGCTAAATGTGGCTTAAGAAGCTCATTGCTCTTTCCACTTGGTCTTTCCTTTTGGAGATTGTGCTACATAGTCAGACAGATGCTTATCCTCAAATTTTTTTAGCATACCACAAAAGTACAAATCGTCATCAAACTTACATCACTAATCCACGACTGTTCACACAGGCGGCCAGCATGGCTTCAGCGGCGAGTGAAAATCGCAAGCTGTTGCAGAACCAAGAGACGAGCAGCAGGACCATCAACCATCCGATGGCTCTGCGGAAGCGCATGCGACCGCCCCGGCAGCCACGACCCGCAAGAAGACTCCCACAGGTACGATACCAGCATATATTTTCCTAGACTATTACTTAAACAACATTATTGGAGTAATCGCAAACTGCAGTGCACTATAGATGCAAAAAATACTAGCCAGCGGCATATCCTTTTTTTAACTTTCATATCTTAGCTCTAAGATATAAATTATTTTCAATATATAATTTCGCCCAAAACTGCTTACTGATCAAACCCATTATTGAAGGAAAAGCAATAAATAGTTGTATTTTGTTATGTTTCGTCACTCCAGTAGGCACATTTAATATAAGGTAGGTCAAGGTTAGCTAATAAAAGTTATTTTTACCAACAACAGATTAATAGATTTTATATAATAGATAGATTATATAAAATCTGCAGCGCTCTTCTTAAATGTATTTTTTTTATCTTAGGTAGTCATCACAGTTCTTAAAACAAATTGGAATATACGTAGATATATTATTTATGTTACATACACCTGCATTGCTATGCCATAAATTACATATTAACGTCATTATCTAATAGCATTACAGCTATAAAGTGGCTGAGCAGTCGTCTCCGAAGATGTCAGCTGTATGACGCGTGTGGTAACCCCGACCCAGTTTAAAATATTTTTCACGAGCATCTTAGTGCACTCTGAGAAATTACTGCCGGTTGAGAATTCCGCATTTCTGACAATCGTTAAATTTAAGACCATTAAGCAATTTCAAACCAGACGCAAAGAACAGTCACCGTGGCATATATTTCTGAAGTTTAAACTATCTCCAGAAATATTTTCAGCAATAATCCAACACTTCCAGGTGGCGTTAAGTGATTTTTTGCGCTTGGTAGGGATCCTAAAGTTTAATTAAATATGGTAATTTTTAATACCTAGTCTGTTAACGCACGGTATGGTAAAGATCAATACCTACCACCTTTTTGAGACCATAATTTCTTATTTCACAAACGAAAAAGCTGATTATATTATAATCATAGACATTATAATTTACCGCTATGTTATTTTATATGTCAAGTACGGTAAAAAAATTAAAAAAAAAAATATTTTTAATAATTAATATAATAACTAATAAAGCTCGTTAAAAATATGTTCTCGTATTTTTTCTTCAAAACAAATCAATAGATTTATTAATTATATGAAGAGATCAAAAATATTTTCTCGAAGGGCTCCGGCTCGAGCCAAGCTTCGAAACTGGAACAACAAATCTTCGAATTTGCAATTATTAGCGAGGGTAAGCTTTGAACCCGTCACAGAACTCCCGGAGATACCAATTAATTAGCGGCTCGTTACAAAATCCTTTCCGTTCGGCGAAACACAACGATGTAAATTAATAAAAATGCTTCCATTTTCCTTTTCCGCGAAATAATAGGTGCTTCTGAAAACCAATATGGTTGATCTCCAATAAAATTAACATTAATATCTATCTAAGGATAATCTGTCCTCAGAAAAGTCTTTGAGTTATTGTACTGTTGGATGTGATAACAAAAAAAAAATTATAAAGGTAGCCCGCCGCGCCTATATTGGGCGGCACGCACTAGAAACATTCTTTCGTCTGAACTCGGCGCGTGCGGTTAGTCTTCTGGTTAACATTTCGGTGTGATCTGTTGGTGAGCTATATCTTTCCTTGTGTCATCTAAACCTATGTATTTGTGATTCTGTTATTTACCTGATTAAGTGTAAGCTATTTTGTTGTTAATGGAATAAAGATTAGGAATGTCTAAAATCTTTTTTTAATTGAAATTCCAACACTTATATAACAGTACCTAATTCAATTTGTAATTGTGTCAGACACTTGAATTTACTGTAGACCTGTATATAAAAGCAAAACTAATAGGATATAATTATATCAAAATCCAAAAAGTAACAAGAAAATGGGTAAAAAGATTGAATGTAAATTTAATGAAAACATTAGAAATCCCTCCTCTTGTTCATTCTAAATAATATCGACCAATTTTAAAATACTTACATATAATTTTAATTTTATCTGGGTACCGCAATAACGTTTAAAATTATTTGGCCTTGATTTAGACTCGGCTTAACGAAGTACTAGCTTTTTGTTATGAAGCGGTAAGTAATATATAAAGTAGATAAATGAATACTCCACACTATGGATATTACGGAGGTTCGACTCCGATTCCGGAACTTTTGATTGATATTAGACCTCCGATTCTGGCTTCGGTTCCGAAACTTTTAAATCGCAGGGGCAAGGAGGCATCGCGTACAAACAAGTTTATAGGTACTTGTCGCCCGCGGAATTACATTTTTGTTAAATGTGTGAATCTTTTTAAGGAAGTGTCTTCGCCTCAGTCTCCGACTCCGACTCCGCCTCCGTCTCCAACTCCGACTCCGACTCCGACTCCGCCTCCGACTCCAACTCCGACTCCGACTTCGCTTCCGATATAACCACCTTCGTAACATCCCTACTCCACACCTATGCGATATTAATTTTTAATATATTCATATTACACAATATCTAGGCCGAACTGAACACGTATCGAATAGTTTGTAGTAACCTTACCTTCGAGGAACTTCGAAGTAATATCGTAGGTACATAAATGAATACTCGACTAACTTCGGCGATGAAAATGAATACTTACACAAGGGTTCGATTGTTTTAAACGTACATCGTCTTGCTATGGAGCCATTATGGACCACCGATGACGTTATATAACTTATAATATAAAGAGGAAAGATTTGATTGTTTGTTTGTTTGTATCAAATAGGCTCCGAAACTACTGGACCGATGTGAATAATTCTCTCACCAATGAAAAGCTACTTAATCAGCGAGTAACATAGGCTATATTTTATCCACGTATTCCCACGGAAACGAGAACTACGCGGGTGCAACCGTGGGACGCTGATATACAAAATAAAGATGGCTAAAACGTATTCTGATCGACAAATTCACATGTTTGTCCCCGAAGCAATTCATTGCCTTTTTTTCTTATCAGTAACACCAATAATACAAAACAGCTATTAAAAAATACGTCCACAATCTCCATAATCCAAAAAAAAAAATGTTTTTTATTAGATTATGGACATTCAAAAATAAGCTATTTCATCTATTTTCTTTGATTTATAATGTTCTTTTTTTGCAAAACAAATACCTACACCGTTATATGTATATCAAGTAATCAGTGACCAATTGAAAATTGCCATCATTTCAATGCATGTAAGTATACAACTTCAAACCGGAATGTAACTTAGCTAGAACTGTTGCGTGGCTTAGATTGATCTAGAAACTCGGCAGATGGAAAAAGTTTTACATTTACAGTCTAGTTTTACTTACGGTTAAAGAAATACTTGCTTCTGTTACTCGGAGGATTGATGTATCTGCTTTTAGAAGCTGCGAGTGGATTTTAGTTCAAGCTTTATGTATGGGATCTATCTGACTTCCCGCTTTGATCGGGAAAATTCAGTCTGCTGCTGTGATTATATTAAAAATAATGTTAAACATTTCGTTAAAAAACGAATGATAAATCTATTAGTTATCAAAATTATTTTAGAATTTCTACAAAACAATGTAAAGTGTGCATGTAAATTGCAAATGGATTACTTATAAGAAACTAGCTAACGCGCCGCACTTCGTAACGCCCCGTTCTTAATATATATTTTTTTTATTTATCCGCGCAAACTTTTTATTATTTTCTGTCATAAGAACCTTCACCTGACAATAACAAACACAACTAAAAAAGATTTAGAGAAATCGGTAAAGCCGTTCTCAAGTTATAACGTGACCAGGTTATATAAGTGTTCATTTTTATGTACCTATATATTTTAAAAAAATATTTATTTTTACGTTTCGCAATGCATCTAAATGTTATATAATGTATGGTAATAACAAACTGTGTTTAATGTCAACCATACTTAATTTGAGAGAAATTTTTAATAAGTTCTTGGATTCAGATCTTTATTTATGAACACATTGAATAAGGTTTTATTTTAAAGAAGTAGGTATATGTAATGGTGTCAACCTCCAAATAATTATAGCACATGTTCCCCCTTTGTCAACTACTGTTCTAATACATCACTGTGTTTTAACGAAAAATCTTGAAGTTTCAAACTTTAGTTTATTTATATTATTTGTAAGTAGATATGGGGTACAATGCACTTGGCATTTTACACTAGAGTCGACTTCTTAGAGGTAACTGGTATTTTCCACTGAACTTTTAGATAGAGAATTATTAGACACTCTACAGTAACTTTCATGGATAAATGTCACGAAAAAGATAAGGTTAGGGTACCTATAAATTTCATTGAACTAAACTTCACAATGATATTTTGTGGAATGTGATATCACAAGTATTCCATAACTTGAGTTAGTGTGAGTAAGAAGTATACTTTCATTGAAATAGCATAGTTAATTGATTCTCTAATCGATTTAAACATGGCAAAAAAACTTGTTTTTTGTTGAAATACGTACAAAAAAGTTAATTGTTATATTTTAAATGTCATTTATGACTGATCTCCAATCTAAAGCTTTTACACCCCATTTGAAATGCACTTACGTATACAGAATATATTTTGGTAACTTTGCCCTCGGTTTCATCCGCGTTTATAGTAGTAGTAAAAGTAGACTTTCTCGATAAATGGGCTATTCAACACTATAATAATTGTTCAATTCAGATCAGTAGTACCCCGAGATTAACGCGTTAAACCAAGCAAACAAAAAACTCTACAGTTTTATATATTAGTAGGTATAGAGTACAGATTGGGCTACTGTAAAATTAAAGATACTGTACTAAAGAGGCTTTTTTGCATAATATATAAGACATATTTTAAATATACTCATAATGTTAAAATGTTTTATTCTTTATGTTATACATAAAGAAAAAATTTTTTTTTTCCATCTAACCCAGCCCAGTTTTGTTTTTGGCTGAATGTGGTTAAAGGGGTCTGCTGCCCCTTTGACTCTGTCTACTCCTTCGGGGTTATGGGCGTGATGCTATACTATGTTATACATGTTCATTATTCTTATTATCTTCAGCAATTATTTCAAAGATTTACGCTGTTATCTTGTATTTTAAGGTTAAATTTATTATTTTACTTGTCAAATAAGTACTATATATTAACACGATAAAATAGGACTCTGGTGATATTTTTCTTTCTTCTAGTAATCTCAGCCTCATTACAATACTTGAACAGTATTTTACTCTCAATTCGTCAACAGGCTCTGATCATCGGTGTCCGAAAATGCGGCACCCGGGCCCTCCTAGAAATGCTGTACCTGCACCCGATGGTGCAGAAAGCGTCTGGCGAGGTCCACTTCTTCGACCGAGACGAGAACTACGCTCTGGGCTTGGAGTGGTACAGGAGCAAAATGCCATTGTCCTTCAAAGGGCAGATCACTATTGAGAAGAGCCCTAGCTACTTCGTCACGCCTGAGGTAAGCGCTTACCTTTTCTATGATTTTATTTTTTTATGTTTTTTAGACAAAAATTTTCTTTGCATGCTTTTATTTATTTATGGCAATTTAATTTTGGATTAATAAATGAATTGCAATAAGTTTCGTCAATTATGATATGTTTGACTGTAATAACTGTAACATAAATTTATTACGAGAAATACGCCTTTTCCAGGTTTGCTACAAAGTAGATTATATCCTTAATTATTAAAACTTTCGGTGTATTATTTCATCACAATCAACTAAATGACTAAGCCTTGAAAAATACAGTCAGAATTAGTTTTGTATTCTCACAACTTGGTAAATATTGGTAACAAGAACCCGAAACGTTCTTTAGACAACTCCAAACATTTAAAACATTAAATCAAAACATACATCTTTTTTTTTTTTTTTTAAATATTCAACGACATCACATACATTGCTCTGACTCCGAAGTAAGTAGCTTAAGCACTTGTGTTACGGATATCAGAAACAACAGTGGTATTACAAATATATACTTAAATATTGGACATTAACACCCAGACACAGAACAAACACAAGTATTCATCACACAAATGTTTGTCCTGGGTGGGGATCGAACCCACAACTCTTAGCGCATGGGGCAGGGTCACTACCGAATTCGCCATCGAGCTTGTCAAATCTTGTCAAAAATCTTGAATCTATTCTTCGTCCGTTTCATATGTGAGTAGGTCTTGTGTTTGTCAACCCGTTCCATTAAGCCCGTAGACTATCCCGGTCGTACACAGATTAACCCCAGGCGAGGCGCGTAAGACCTGGATTAGCGAGCTTCCAGACACATTAAGCTTCATTAACATTACGTGACGTCACGAAACTATTCGGAGAATTAACGTAGAGCGTAGATTTTAAACAGATAGTAGCATTAATTAGTTGTTAAATTATTAAAACATTTGTTTAATCAAAGCGAGCAAGGCAATTTCGTTAAGCAAAACATTATTTAACAAATTACCAGTACCAGGAATATAATTGAACTGCCTCTGCATAGATTTAAATTACATATTACAGAGCATCTTATGAGATAGGCTTATTATACTATAGAAGATTTTTTAATAGACAAATATTTGTACATGTTTACCTTTTATAGATTTATTATAGCATAGTAGTTTAAAAATATTATAATTTTTATTAATATTTATTGTAAATTTGGCGATGTAAAGAGTAACTATCGAGTTTCTTGTCAGTTCTTCTCGGTAGAAGCTACTTTCCGAATCCGGTGTTAAATTTTCATTTGTATGTACTGACGATTTATAAGGGCTTATTTAAGCCTACTTAAATAAAGATAATTTCATTTTATTTCATATTGTTTTAGGATACTATACATCTATACACACATTTAGGCATGTGCTAAATGTGGTGTATATAGATAGATGTTTAGAATATCTATTGAGAGCCCTTTTAATGCATGTTTTAAACTTCCCATCGAACGCAAAAAGCGCGGGTGAACCCTTCAACGAGACATATAGTTGTCTGTAAAATAGGTATTGGACTCTGGTCTGACACCAATACCTGTTTACAGACTATGACACTGATAAATGTATTAGCTTGGTTGATTTTTATTTCTATGATATCTCTAAGCTACTTACTGTGAAATCAGATCGATGTATGTGAAGTATCAACATGTATAAAGAGCAATATCCAACTCTGAACTACTGTTGGTAAATTAATAGTTATCAAATAATAAAAATAAACCTCCTTTCAAAGGTACCAGAACGGGTGAGGGCAATGAACTCGTCAGTGCGACTCCTGCTGATCGTGCGGGAGCCGGTGACGAGAGCCATCTCCGACTACACCCAGCTCCGCAGCCGCGCGACGCCGTCGGCGCCCGCGCACCCCCAGCTGCCCGGTCACCCCGTCCCCGACGCGGCCAAGCCCTTTGAACACTTGGCTATTTCGCCAGATGGGTCCATCAATATTGCCTACAGGTAATTAATTATATATGCGCCAAGTTACAGTTCCCATGCTTGAAAATACCATGACAATATATATATATTTAAAAAAACTTAGCTTATCTACTTATCTACCGAATAAAATTTACATTACATTACATAGTAATTTGAATTTCAAAAATGCTTTAGCAAAGACTGCCTTCAATGTATCTAAACAAATTAGACAAAATAGATTAAGAAATAAAATAATAGTATTATTTCTAAATCTATCAAAACTATACAACTAAATTATAAAATTATATTTACTAATTAGGGTGGCTTGTACCAGGGCCGGGGTTCAAGAGGGACTCGAAACCCTGACCTACCACGTAACTTTTTGTTCTTTGGTTAAAGTTGTCTCAAGAAACTTATTAAACATGTAATGTATTCCTGGGTAATGCCCAATAGACTCTATTAGCCCGAAAACAATTCATATCAATTGTAAAAATCGATATCAGAAATGGCATCATGGCGTCAAATGCACGAACCATAGCAAAATAATGTACACAGGAGAGCATTTTTCTCGCACTGCTTGAACACATGGTGAATTGTATAAAATGCAAACCGGCCGTAAATTCCGTTTGCAGTTATAGCATCGTGTGTTAGATAAATGTTCCTAACGGTGGCTGTAAATGGAACATTTGGAACATTTGCAGCAATATGGCTCGCGTAAATCAGCGCCGCGACCGGATCGGGGTTTAAATGTTCAAAATTATTTTTATTGCAATCCCGAGCACACAACAAAAAAACACAATAATTTGTACAGAAGCCCATAGCTTACACGTGTGGAAATTTACAATATGGGGTTTTTGCCCTTTGTATCGGTATACATAGTTAGTCCGATCATAAATATGTGAAAAGCTTTTTATGCAACGAGTAAATCAAGTGATAATCGATAAACCTATTATTGTACCCAAATTATACATATTTACTGTCACACCTTTACCCTACTACTTAAAGACCCTTTTACCCTACTACTTTTAACTACTTATAAGACGAGGGTTTGGAAAATTTTGAAAAAATATTGCAAGAGATACTGGAAAGCAGCTGGATAAAGCAAAAGCTTTGATTATGGAAATTGATTAGCACAACAAAATAGATCAGCTAATTTGATTATAAAACAAAAATAATTCTAAACAAAAATATTCTTTCCCAGGCCAATAGCAATATCCCTGTACCACGCGTACCTCCACCGGTGGCTTGAAGTGTTCCCTCGGGAGCAGATCCTGGTGGTGAACGGCGACTTGTTGATCGAGGACCCGGTGCCGCAACTCAGGCGCATCGAGAAGTTCTTGGGGCTTGAACACAAAATCGGTAAGAAACTTATCTACTGCCTCGTCGAATTCTCAACCACTATTAAGATTAACCTAATGTCATAATCTTTAAACGATTATACGTTTTTGGATAATACACAATAATCAGGTATATTTTCTTTTCCGTCATCTATCGACTTCATGCAGTTATTTAGTTCCTTGATGATTTTACAATTTGACTCCTTTTGCATACACCACTACTCTGTTGACCTGTTTATAAAGCCTTCCATTCACAAAATAACATAATAATAAATGAAAAGCATTTGACAGCAAACTTCAAGTTTACATACAAATAAAATATGTGATATACTGTCCTAACCAATAACTTGTAAGAAAATATTACAGTCCCATTACCTAAAGCTAATCACTCACATAACTCCCAAACTCTCACCATGACTGCGTTGCTCAATATTTTACCTCGTCATACATGTGGATAAAATATCAACAACGCAAAATAATGGCCCCGAAGAGGGTTGGCACGAACTAATGGAAGCCTATAATACACAGTGGAACACGAACTTGATGATGATGATGACGATAAAAGATGACAAGATAAATTGCGTGTGATACCTCCATAGCAAATGGGGAGCGGTGGAATTAATTTACGTAATTCCTTCGCACTCTCCGTTTACGTTCGCAAGAATGGAGCGTAATGCACAACCGTGCATCGGTAGCATTTGTCTTACGCGTCAAGTGCTTGAGTACCAACGTGTACGAAGAGCTTTACTTGTAATGAGCACATAAATGTAATTAAGTTATCGCTTATTTACATTTGCACGCCATTCGCACATCCGGATGTGCCTATTAACATAAATTTCTATTTAAGCTTGAACCTAGCTTCACGTTAGACAAATTAGTTCGACACATTTAAATAAATTAGGATAATATCGTGTGTTTTATTAATTTATCTCCATCAATAAACTATCGGTTCAATATTTAATACAAAAAGTACAGATAAAATCGCACTACTAAGTAATTGGGTTTAATTAGAGATCGGCTTGGGAGTCTTTGATCCCTCAAACTTCAAACTTTTCCCTGAGTTTGACGCGGTCTATCTCTAGAGATAAGCCTGGGTTTGGTACCCTGATCATACAGAAGCCTTATATGACATAATATTGAACGTCAATTTCCTTGAATTGGTAATGCAATTCCGATCCAACAAAACCTTACACAACATGCCCGGAATTTAAGGAATAGAATGTACGACACACAAGGATCCTGCAATAATGACTGTGAACTAAATGCTGTAACCAGTATTACAATTTAAAAAAAAAAATATTATCAACATAATCATAGGCATCTTTTTTATTAAAACTTTTAATTCAATTCCATTGCACAACAGGAAGAAAAAACTTCTACTTCAACGAAACAAAAGGCTTCTACTGCCTTCGGAACGACACTACGGACAAATGTCTCCGCGAGACGAAGGGTCGCAAACACCCTCGCGTGGATCCTGCCGTCGTCACCAAACTGCGCAAATTCTTCATCCAGCACAACCAGAGGTTCTACGACCTGGTCGGTGAAGACCTGGGCTGGCCGGAAGACTAGAGAGTAAGTTAGGGGCGTGTAGCTAGGGGCTTGCGCTCTCTTGGGAAATAGGAAGATCGATGCTTTCAATTCGAAATGGGTCAATATCCAAATGTTTGAAAGCAGGAAAACAGATGGTGAATTTATAACAATTTGTCATAATTAGAATTGTCATGGCATGGATTGATGATCTTGATTTAATAAAAAAATACATTTAAAACCCGTTTTTAGAAATTAAATTATGCCTCAAACTCCGTATTGGGTTTTGCTATAAGTACTACGAGAAGTGATTGGTTAATTTCAGAGAACAAGTATTTTTATGACTATTTTGTTTCTATTAAATAATATAAAAATAAAAATCTCAATAATACAAAATGATACTCCAGTGATAAAAATAAACTCCGCGTTGAGTTTGCACTGATAAAAAATATTTATTTGATTTTATAATGCTCTAATATGATAAACTTTAAAAAAAAATTGAATGGATATAAATCATAGTCTATACTGAGTCAGCAGCGCGGTCCCCTAGCTACATAAATTCTGCTTTGAACCTAGGCTGACTTGAGGACAAGGTCGGCCGTAGCCATTACGGTGTAATGCACCACGTTGTGATCTAAACATATCAATATAATTTACACATATCAATAATACATATCAATAGCTAGTAAGTTTTTTAAATCGTTTATGTATACATTTAGCATATACTAGAATAGGCCATCTGAAATAAATTTATTTATAAATAGCTAATCCATTGTATTCACGTAGGGAATTGTTTTCGATACGACTTACAAATATTGCCTTGCGTTGTAAATTTTAATGTTATTAATTTTAATTGCCTACCTGAAAGTAAAGAGGGAACAACAGAAAATTTATGAAAGATAAAAATGAATTAGTAAATTTGTTTAGCGGTAGGCAAATATTACATTATGTTAAGGCATTAGACTCTATCATAGTGCATTTCACAGGCGATTATTGCACTGATTTGTAAGACCGACCCACTGGAACCCTGAGCAATATATTTTTATATATATAATTAAGTATTGTGTGCAACCTTTATATTTATACAACGTTTATTATACAGATTTAAAATATTTTAACTGTTTGTGATGATGGTTTCTTTTATTAGGGGTAATTATTTTACATAGGTGATAGGTGTAAGTATATTGTGTAACTAGATTAAAAGATGAATGAATGTTGTAAATTTTTCGCTTTCTCTTTTTAGATGTCGTGTTTTGGTCGGTGTGTCCTACATGTGTTTACGTTATTAGTGAATGTGGTTTCCGATATTACCTTAGACATACGCAATATTTTCTCAAATACGAAATTGACAATTTAAAGTCTTAGCTTAAAGTATCGTTGAATTTTCTTGTTTCTATTAGATTGAAAACGTGAAAATTATACATATCAAAAAATCTGTGTATATCTCTATGAAAATGTGTATTTACTACTATCAAAAAAATCATTCTGTGGTATTTAATTTCATGTGTGTGATAACCTAACGCTGAATCTAATGAAATTTATAAGTTTAAAATATGGAGAGATATTAATATAAATTCGACGCGGGTTTTAGAAGTATTCTATTTAAGTAACGTAACGTCCAAGACTGAAGAGTTAGTTAAGTCTAAGTAATACCTATTTAGCATAAAATGTCCATAGGTAATACGTAAGACGGTGGTCGTATCGCTTGCCCTGGACTACTTGACTTCTGGAACATGTTTGTCTGAACGTAGCGATCACTAATGGTCTTATTTCACCAGTAGGCTAAGAAGGTTGTGTTAAAAGAGTTTTTTTGTTTCTTTGACTCAAGGCAGAGTTATTTACCCGCTATCCTGCTGGAGGCGAAAGCGCCTTCGACGATTGCGGACGTGATGGTTTATATAGGGTGAAGAAACAATGCTGGCAGCGGACGCACAGAGGTAAAACGGATGATGTAACGGTAGGAGTAAGGAATCCAATGGAACTAGAAACCTATTTCCATCAAATTTTCTAAGCAGTTTCTGGTTCCTAGTCGAGCTTAAGTCAGGAAATTAGCCAGTCTCGTTTTAATATTGAAGCAATTTCAACCGATTTTTGTAACTCCTATAAAGGGGTAATAAACAAATTGTGATAAAGAACATGATACTTATTCATGATAACAGTACACCATTTTTTCACTTTCGTATCACAAAGGAATTAAAAATCTTATTTTAACATTAAAAAAAATAAAATAAATGATTGTGAAAAATAAAGTGTCTTAAGTAAGGTTTTGTAATAAGGGTTTTAACCAATAGTGATTTTTTTTATCCTGCCTCATTCGCTCCCGGTTCTAGGGCAATTTTCTGTCCCGTTCACCGCTCGTTGCTGTTGTCCTTTGTTCTCATCCTCTAATGCACCGGAAAATACAATAACAGAACATATTGCTATTAAATTCAAACGATAATACATTATAAGCTATTGCCGGGAATACAAATAAGCCGAAATCTATAGTGAAATGAAACACTGTTGCTGAAAACTCGCGTGAGGTATGTAAGGACCGTGCGATATGGCGTTCGGTTCTCTCTGCCTACCCCGCTAGGGAAGTGGCGTGAAGTTTTAGTTAGCTAGTCAGTTAGTTTGAAATAAAACACATTAAAACTAAATTTATGCTTTTCAATATATTGTAAAATAATAATTCACATGGATACACTGTATTTTGGTTAAAAAATAGCGGGCGTGTTAAAGAAAAGACGATGCTTTGAAAATATCGTTCACATTTCATGATATATACAGTGGTATCTATAGACATTCTCATAAAATTTTCTGCAAAAGCAATTTAACTATTGGTAACATTTTCGTTTAGTTACATGTTCGTTAATTCATTTGTATTGCTTGCAGCATTTACAACTTAATAATATCGAAATATACAAAATATACATTAACTTCACAGCGTCCTGGCGAAATAAGACCTAAAGTCTAGTAACTCACTATATGGTTTCGTCCGAACCAACTCGATATTTTATCTCTAGTCTTAAATTACATAGTGCAGCTAGATTTAACCTTACAGTAAATAACAATAGCCTTTGCTTTAGTATCGACCTGCAGCCATTGACCCCTCGTACCAGTGGGAGCTATATACATTAAAATGCGCTTTCTTCGTAAAAAATGGGTCAGATTGCATATTCTAAAGGTTCGCGGGAAAACATACAGTGAGTTCGTAGTCTGTTTGTATCGAGAACTCGTTATTTCATATCTTGCACTATCTGACCCTGTCGTAGCTTGGAACAAATATAAAGTGAGGACTCACTTTTGTTGAGGATTTTTTGTTGCTGTACAAGCTGTATTGTGTGAATACATGCATAGTGACAAAACTACAAATATTCATTTGAAGCGATTTCGCTAAAGATTGAAAATATGTGTCTTAAAGATATTTTGGTAACGTTCAGACAAATAAGTATTTGTCTTTAAAGTTTTAATTGTGGTTAAAGGAGCTAGCTGCCTCATTAACTCTGCCTACCCCTTCGGGGATTACTGGCGAAATAGTACTCAAATAATAAAAATAATTAATTTTCTATTGTAAGAAATAATTGCTTGAATTTTGAAAAAAGCACAACTCTACGTCCAGTAAGTAAATAACACATTTACACACAAAGGACTGTCAAATAAAAGTAAAGATTAAAATCAAATCAAACTTCACTTACATATTCAGTAATTTTAAATATTAATATTAGAAGTAAATTGAAAACTAGCCTTATTGCATAAAACATTCAAACCACTGACAAGAAGGCTAATATTTTTATGTGTACTTCATTAATAATACTTATAAGTTAAATTCAAGGGAAAATACCATTGAGCTATTGTTACTACGTATAGAGAAGCTATGTAAAACAAAAATATTATCACGAAGCATGGACTGAGCGTGTTTCAGCAGTTGCAGCGCTAAAACTAACAATTGTCGTCTTATTAAGCTATTAAAACACGCAGCGCTAAACGAAAAAACGTCGTAAACGCCGTGAATTTCATGGCGCTTACGCGTGTGAATGCCGTGAACGTAGGCGAGTGACTAATCGAGTTGTTGCCGATCGGCAATAACGCATGGCGCAAAACAACTTGTTCGCTGCGTCGGTTGCATACGCTAGTAATAATAGTTCAATGGAAAAGACCCAAAAAGTATGACTAACTAATACATAAGCGATGTTATATAGCGTAAGGACCTCACTTTCTATATGCCACAAGCATTATAACGACAGGGTTCCCAAATATTCTCGATACACTGTAAGTATCGCTAGCCACTATGTCAAGCCAGCCACACTGGTTTCTTTTAAAGCCAGATGCACTTTTAACGTCGATTTAAGGCAAAGTTCTTTTGATAGGAAAGTTTGCTTCCAATCCAAATTTCAATCAACGAATATTTATATGTTTTTATAAACCCGATTTAAAATAATTTTAGGCACGTACGCGTGATATGTGAATAAAATACTCCCTTGTATGTGTAATAGGAATAAAATAAATTACCACCTTACTTGATTAAAGCACACGCTGCTATGTTTCGGTGTATAAGTTGCTGAAATTAATTATGTATGCTATACATAATTAATCATTTTTAAAGCGTTTATAAAATATACTTCTTTAATAGCCAGACAAACCATAAGATAACATTATAAAATCATAACATATTCATTCAATCTTCACAAAATTAATTATTTTTATAACATTGCCCACCGAAAACGCAAAATTCATTGAGACATATTTATCTAATAATATTCAATTTCTACAAAGTAAAAGTGGCACAAAAATTATGTTACCTACTTATGAACAAAAATATGAGATTATGCAAATTATAAGTTATTCAAAATGTTTCGGCAACTTATGCATCAAACAAGAATATCAAACATATCAACATTTTTCAATAATAGTTAAGTTTTTATTATAAGAGTTCTAATAAGTTACCTTTTGAAGTTAAGATATTTTATTTATTTAGGACTAATTCGATAGTTGATAGATAATTTTAATCACTGTTAAATGTTGTGCACGTTCATAAGGCGTAGATAAAATTTTGATTAGGGCAATAATTTTTATAGTAATTATAATTTCATTTTTATTATGGAACCAATGGGAACTCTATGTATATTTTATTCTTGCGACAATCATTTTTCTAGTAGTGTTGTGATGATTTCGATGGTTTTTATGAATTTTATCTTTATCTATCGTATTTAATTGTGTTTTAAAATTTTAATTATAGTATATTTACACTAAAACAATTTTAAAAGTATTACCTAAATCTTAATGTTACCTACAACCCCTTGTAAATATCTTCTAAAATTTCTTTCAATAAGTTAATTGTACCTACATCTTCAATAAAATATCGAAACAGCTAATCATGTATTTTTATTCATAATTATAATTCCGCCAAGAGAACATCCTAGTGATGAATGAAGAGTTAACCTAGCATCTCATTTTATATCAGTACAATTGGAACGTCGTAAACGCCGTGAATTTCATGGCGCTTACGCGTGTGAATGCCGTGAACGTAGGCGAGTGACTAAACGAGTTGTTGCCGATCGGCAACAACGCACGGCGCAAAAAACTTGTTCGCTGCGTCGGTTCCATACGCTAGTAATAATAGTTCAATGGAAAAGACCCAAAAAGTATTTTTGGGTCAAGTAATTGGAACATGATGAAACGAAACGCGATACAAAATTGCATCGACTAACGATATCAATATTTTGTGCATAGAAGACAATCTGTGAACCTAAGTAAGGAATCTTACTTCGGACCTCATGACATATTGGATTGCAACGCGAAAGTTTAAAATCATATATTAGATTTGTAACAGATATAAGTAACTTGTTCTCGTGAGATAGAAAAATCTACTCGAAAGCGAGCCCCCAACCTTGATCGAACGCAACACAACATTGAGATACCTACAAATAATAAAATATAACGTTATCAACTGACTTAAAAAAAAGGAGAAGTTCTCAATTCGACTGTTTTTTTTTTGTTTTATAAAAAACTTCGTTCACTATAAGAGCATGTCAAGGAAAAATACAGCACAGCAAAATATAATCTGAATTCATACCGTTGCCACGTGAATTTACATAAAACAACTACCTCGTAGGTAAACAGCCGCGACCCAATTGGCTCATTTGGTTGAAGCTTTGCCCGAACGAAGTGTTGCGAATTCAATTTCTGGTCGACTTGCAAATGTTTGTTAACTAAATAAATATTTGCGGGTTATACTTTAATTAGAATGTTCGCGGTTTGTTAGCTACTGGGTACCAATTTGTGTTAAAGATAACTTTGTTGTGCAATATTGAAGTGAATATCATCTTCCTAGCGTTATGTCCCGTGTTTAGACATGGTCCGCTTAGACCATGATATAGGATTTTCGCACTCCTCGTCTAAGAGGCGCGTGTCCTTACGATTGAGCTACCACCGCTCTTATATAATAATAAGGGGTAAATAAAATAAAATATTTTAAAATTGGACAAAAATACAGAAATGAAATATCTTTTTATCCAACTATTGGTTTTGTACTATTGGTAATGGTAAAGAGATAATCCATAAGACAAATAATATGTTGTCAAAGATTAAAATTAGAAGACTCATTAGTCCATTTCTGTACCTAATCAAAATATATTAGAAATACATATAATATTACATAAACAAAAGTTAAATTTAGGTAGCTTATGGTTTATAAATATAGTTAGTTAGTTAAATATGTAAATATCAGACTACATCACATACATTGATCTGACTCCGAGGTAAGTAGCTTAAGCCCTTTTGTTATGGATATCAAAATCAACAGTGATGTTACAAATATATACTTAAATATTCAATATTAACACCCAGACACAGAATTAACACAAGTATTCATCATACGAATGTTTGTCCTGGGTGGGGATCGAACCCACAACTCTTGGCGCATAGGGCAGGGTCACTATCGAATGAGCTATCGAGATAGTCAAAAGTTAAAAGTTTTCTTTCGAGTAAAAACGTTTAAGGCAAAACGGGAAAATTCATTAAAATATTTGGCAATTGCGTCCATTTTTCATTACACCCTTGAAATTTGAAGCGTAAAAGCTAGCTAAAGAAATTACTGGTAGTTGGAACTCATAGTACAATACCTATAAAGGTACGAAGCATTTTTTGCGTAGATGTTAGGGCGCAATTTCGCGCCGCGCCAAGCAGCGCGATCTTGGGCGTAGGTCCGCGTTATGTCATTGCGCACTGGACGGTTGAGTGGTTACTGATACTAGTATCAGCTTATGGATTTATATACAGCGTGATCCATGCAACCTGTACTAGCGAAGGACAGTGGTCAGGAGACATCAATATCTATCGGTTGAACCCCTAAGTGTTCTACGATATTTTGTAGTTTTCGAGATATGACCATTACGCCGGACTGAATATCTTGTAAATAATTTTAAAAAAAATTTAGGTTTCTTAGCTCTCAGAATAATACAAAAAAAACAAGTACTTAACGGACTAACTAACTTTTCTCACATTATTGCTATCATATAAATAGAGGCGAGTGAGGTGTGTAAGGATCGTGCCATATGGCGTTCGGTTCTCTCTGCCTACTCCGCTAGGGAAGTGGCGTGAAGTTTAGTTAGTTAGTTAGTTTAGTTATATGAATAGCAATAATTATGAATTTTGAAGTAAAAAGGCGAATGTGCAAAAATAAATTTAGCATTTTGAGTAAGATTATTGAGATAATGGTCCGCCGTTTATTGCCTACTTGCACTCACTCGTACTGACAACTGAAAATTTTACTTATATGGTCATATCTCGAAAACTGCAACAAATTGTAGAACATACATGGGGGTTCAATCGAAAAATAAAATGTTCCCTAACCACTGACCTTCACTGGTACAGGTTGCGTGGGACACCTTGAATATCTACTTGACAGCCCAATAGGGATGATGACTGCATTAAAAATCTAGAATTCTATTTAGTCCGTCAGTTACATTATACAAAAATACTAGACACATATTTTTCGCTTTATCAAATTAACAAAAAATTATAAAGTTATAGAGCATCAAAGTTTTAGAGTGGGGGCATGCGTCGTCGCTATTTAGTAAAAAATTTAATATGTAATCAAGAAAGTTGTAATTTGAGGTCAACCTTTTTGTTTACGTCATCGATGAACTCAATAACATAAAAAATACTTCAATAAAATACATATAAAAATACCTACAAGGGATACCGCAATATGACTTGAGATCACAAAATATATTTTTATTGAATCGATCTCTAACATAAACCAGTAACTAAATCATGAAAACGGATTGAGCAAAATAAAAATTCAACAAAATATACATAAAATATAGTTGCGAATAGTACTATGATGTATAATTTATTTTAGTTACAAACTTGTTACGGACAGACACGCAATGTGGCAGGGTTCACGATATTAAGTTTACAAGTTACGATTCATACGCTAGCAATTGACACTTAATTATAAAATTGCGAACATAGTGCGAAGGGTTTCATAAATAGCGTTATGCTTTTTAAAAGAAATTAACTAGCTTTTTCATGTTATATGAAGTTGGAGATGGAAAATTGAAACTGTAGAAAGCACTCTGAACTGATCTAGATTTAGTAAATTTTCTGACTTTAAATATGTATAGGATATTTTAAAAGTAAATAAATCATATATTTATATATTTTTCCCATGTTGGTCTGAGACTTGGCCCATTTTGATCTGGGACAAAAAAAAAAGAATGTGCCAACTGTGGTTCTTGCCTAGCATGTCGTAAGAGGCGACTAATGGTTTACGGGATTTTGGGTATGTGACTGAGTAGGCGACGAGCTAGCCACTTGTCACTCCTTTTTCACAGCTTCCCATCCAACCCAGCCCACTGTCCCATGTTGGTCTGGGACTTAAAAAGAATATGCCAACTGTGGTTCTTGCCTAGCATGTCATAAAAGGCGACTAATGGTATATCGGGTTTTGGGTGTGTAATTGTGTAGGCGACAGGTTAGCCACTTGTCACTGCTTTTTCACAATTTTCCATCTAACCTAGCCCGGCTTTGATTTTGCCTGAATGTGGTTGAAGGGGCTTGCTGCCCCTTCGACTCTGCCTACCCCTTCGGTGATTATGGGCGTGACGTTATGTATGTATGTATATATATATATCAGACTACATCACATACATTGATCTGACTCCGAGGTAAGTAGCTAAGCTTGTGTTACGGATATCAGAATCAGTGGTATTACAAATATACACTTAAATATTGGATATTAACACCCAGACACAGAACAAACACAAGTATTCATCACACGAATGTTTGTCCTGGGTGGGGATTGAACCCACAACTCTTGGCGCATGGGGCAGGGTCACCACCGAATGCGCCATCGAGCCAGGCTAAAATATGTAGTAAGTGAAAGTTTAAGTCGATGTCAGATACCACCTGCAAAATATAACATACATAACATAATAGCAAATGTAAGAAATAAAAAAATATCTGCCTACTAGAGAAAAGGGCATAAGTATATCATGTTTTTAATTTAACCGAAATTTTTCACAAATAATATGACTATGAAATACAAGCATTTGAAACGTTATTTAATTTCTTTTTACATTATAATAAATATAGATATGTTAATGTTCCTTACACACATACTGTCTAAATTTCCATTAAATTTAATTATTAAAACGCGTATAAAAACTTATTCAACAAAATGAAATAAACATGTTTACACATACAGGAGCAAATAGCTCAACATACAGTATTCAGCACGGCTCTCACGCATCATTCACTGGCGATTTCATCTAGAGGCGCAGAGCGACACTGTCACTGTATACATACAGCGACAGTGTCGCGGATATTTGACTTTTTGTCCTGCTCTACAGGAAGAAGAATGAAAGAGGCAGAAATACAAATGTCCGTTGAAGTGCGATAATGTATCCTGAGTATAAAAGAGGCACAGATGAAGAGCGTGACCGATAGCCTTCTCGGGCTAAACGGGGAATAGCTTTGGAATGACACTAACGCATGCAACGTACCACAATGTTATCACTCCATAAACGTTAATAAAAAATAGGCCATGTTGTTTAACAAGTAACTAAAGTGGTATTAAAAAGAGGGAGTGTATGAGTCAAAGTTTATTGCGTGGATTAACAGTTACAGTTTATGTTTTGTTTTTACAAACTAATCTATGTAGATGTATTAATAATCGGCAGTAATTAATATCTTACTTATATTTAAAGGGACGTTGTTCTGTTGAGTACAATATATACTTCAGATCGACTAGAAATATTTCGTACATGTCTTATGAGTCCAAAGTTAGGTACCTACCTAGATATTCAAAGATTACATGAGTGAAGTAAAAAGCGTGCAAACCAATAAAGAAATGAAGGGTTTGAAATAAATATTAACCCTGTTACAGGGAGATGTTTGTATATTAGTCCTCTAATTTCTAGATTTAACTGTGATATCCTAAAATGGCGTATCTTTAACAACAGTTCAAAGGCTATTCGGAACGTGACCCATGCGGGAAACAAGCGCATCCATCACAGCGATCTCCATCTCACGGCGCAGCGAGAAGTAAATGACCCCCATTTCGCTGAGCCCCGCGGAAATTGCGAAAGAGTTAATAAGTTATTTCGAAAAAAGAAGCGGGTCCTACCTGCAGTATATGTATATTTTTTTGAGAATTTAAAGAGAATGGTAATCCAGATAAAAAAGCGATTATGGATAAAATTTAAATTCGTTCATGTTCGAGAAGTTTGTATTTATCCTATTTTATTCCGTTAAAAATTTAAATTCCTATTGAGTAAACCGAGAATAGTGTTGTTTTTAAGCTACCAAAAAAAATCTAAATTTTAAATTATATTTTCTGAATTTACAATATTTCCACAAAAACAGAAAATATCTCATTTTCACAGAAAATTATCATTTTAATGGAGGATGGCTTACATTAAATCTAATAAACTAAGATCAACGTCTGAAAGAGCAGTCTTCGATATTTTACGTAGCAATTCAAAGGCTTCGTATTCTAATGGCGATGATATTGTAGAATAAAAATTTGCAAAGGACTTCGACGAAAATAGAAATTCTAGTTTTAGCCAGAAAAAATCAATTAGCTGACACTAGTACCTAGTCTCGTTAAGAAAAGCCTATGTCGCTTCAGTTGAGGAAAACTATTCTTATAAATAAGTAACTTTAATGTCTGTATTTCTTAGAACATTTTAAAATAGGATTCTGAAGAGTTTTGCGATACATTTTAGATAGAACTAAACGATTTATCAATTGGACTCTGCCTCCCTCTTTGGGGATTACGGGCGTGATATTGCTAGGTAGATTTATCGATTAAATAAAAGCACTTCATATCCGGATAAGATAAGAAGGGTATAAAAACTAGAAACGTAGTTAATGCAAGGACCTTTCTCACAGCTTAGTGAATTTTATTTTATTTTATATTTAACGTCACACTGCATCTGTTATTTTATTTATATTTTCTTGGATAAACAGTTTTTACAAATATTTTATATTTCATATAGATTTAGTATTTATTAATCGTGAAAGCCACATCGTAATTCACAAAATTTTAGATCTATTTATGTATACAGAAAGTTACGAGATATTAACTGTATATCTAAATATAACTGATACCTAACATAACATAACATAACATCACGCCCATAATCCCCGAAGGGGTAGGCAGAGTCGCCAGAAATTAAGCCGGGCTGGGTTAGATGGAAAATTGTGAACAAGCAGTGACAAGCGGCTAACCTGTCGCCTACACAATCACACACCCAAAACCCGATATACCATTAGTCGACTCTTACGACATGCTAGGCAAGAACCACAGTTGGCACATTCTTTTTTTGTCCCAGATCAACATGGGCCAAAGTCCCAGACCAACATGGGACTGATACCTGATTCCTGACCTTAATAATCTCAGTTTTTTTTTATATGCATTTATGGATACATATCTATGCAATATGTGTAGGTCTTTAATCTGTGGAATAGATTTAGACGTTGTTCAAACTCCAAAACGTTCGGTTTTATTAATACAATAAATTCAAGTCAATGTCACTGCAGAACTTATCTTCCGTATAAAATCGAAAAAAAACCCTTGATGTTTATCAGTGCACAGACTAAGTCCAGTTCTCGGAAGCAATCCAATTTGCCTGACAGCTGGAACAGCCATAACGACACGGCTGCATTAAGATACGGCTGGCCTTTGTGCCGGCCCCGTTTGTGCCCGATGTCCCTTTAATGGGATAATGGGTATGTTCAATGTGCCATTCGCTTTGCTCGCTATGCTCATCACTAATGTATGCAACATTAAACTTGTTTCAAAACAGAAATACTAATTTAGTTGTGCAAAATTTATCATCTATTATATGGCTACAAGCTATATGCTGACATAAACGCTTCGCGGCAGGGTCAAGAATTAAACGAAAAATTAACAGAAATTAAAATCGCAGTGATCGTAAATTACATTTTTCTTTTTTTCTATATAGATAACATATGTCGCTATAATCATCATTGTGATTTAAGGCCGTTTTTTAATGGTCAGATAAGAATTAACCGACTGATAAAGTATAAAGTCACCAATTTGCGGATGTCATAAGGTATTTTACTTAGGAAACAGGCAATGGCGTTTTACAATCATCCGTTATAATTTATCTGACTGTTGAAGCATCAGCCCTTATTACGATTAATGGATATTCAATCTAATTAATACATAATATCATGTACCTACCTATCACTAAAGGAACAGTAATGTATGATATAGGAAAGAAAAAACCCATATGATTTATTGCTGTGTTTTGATATACTATCCAATATTCACATAACTAAAACAACGCGAAATACTGCTATTGTGTAAAAAAAGACGTTGAGTAGGGTATTTAAAAACGCTAAAATAAATAAATAAACATTCAACCATCCAATTTCTGAAAAAAAAAAGCAATACATCGGCAAAATTTAGAAAAATAGCGTTTATTCCTCAGGGATTCAAAATTATTCGAAAAATTCGCCTTAATATTCTAAAAAAGCGAATTATTTTACATAGAAATTAAGCGGTTTGTGTTGTGTTGATTTTACAGACACTCGGGATTACCTTTTTAGAATACATTAAATAAAGGGTCCAAATTTCCGGCCAGGCATATTTCGCTGTATAATAAATATACATTGCTTATTTTTCTTATTTTTTTAAGGTACGTGATTATTTTATGAGAAACACAAACTTAAAATATTCTTCTTCTTCATCTTAACAAAACATTAATTGGAATTCATGTTGTTTCAATACACTGGATTGTTTGTTCCCAAGGCTTTTCGATCCATTCCGTTCATAACAACGTCCCATTCCATATAATCTTTACTATCTTTATTATCTTCCATAGCTAAAGACTTCCCTTTCAGTATATATATAAAGGAGGATAGACTGTAGCCATACATTAAATTTAATAAAAATCACAATATTTACAAAAACATTAAACAAGTACAAACATTTAATCTAGACACATTTGTAGGTTACCTCCATAACATCGAACACGATATGGTACCTATTTTAAAACTTACGAAGTTACCCTTTTGTTTTGTTCGTAATTATCACGTCAAGGTAGTTGGCGGAGGGCGCGGACGAGACAAATTAGCATTTGGCAGGTTGCCCGCTCCTGGCATCCGCCGCGTGCAGGGCTCGTCAACCTTTTGTGCGCTAGGAACTTTTAAAGCTATATTTATAAGTAAGCTAAGACTTTTTGTCGCCTACCTCGGGTGTATATACGTACCTAATCCTAAAATGGAGGGGAACCTCGAGAAGTACCTATAAGCAGGTTATGGGGCTTCTTGCAACATATATAAATAAAATAACAAATGCTTTTCTCTCCATTGTAAGTAAGTCACCAGCATATCACTATCACACAATTTCTGAAAATCAGATCGTTTATATAAGGACACGTTTAAGATATTAACAGCTAACTACCGTCCGCATCGTCTTGAGTTTCTCTTATTTCATAGAAATTGCATTTAAAATGAAGATAAAAGATAGCTGGAAAGTAATAGATAAAGGTAGTCTAGATAACCTAAGATACAAACTACCTGTGTGCAAAATTTCATCCAAATAAGTTTGCGTAATGAGCGACAACCATACAAACTTTCATATTAATTACGTAAGTAGGATTAGGTAGGCCGTAAACGGAAAATGAAACGATTTAAATTTGACGAAATAACAACGTTTATTTATCTTCATAATTAAGAGCGGTGTTTTGAGCAACTTAATTAAAACATTCTTTCCGCGTCTCCCGCAAATCATGCTGACGGCTACCGACGGTGTTTCTTTGTTAACAACTGTATTTCAAACAACCTTCGAAAGTATAATAAAATTAGTAACCGGTAAAGAGTGAACAGATTTTAAACGTTACTATAGCAGGTTACGTTACTATAGAAAACTTAAAAAGTAAGTAAGTAAGGCTTGAATAGTTTTGAAAGCAGACGGGCGACGCGTTCGTCGAAATAATAACTAAAATATAAATACGAATTTAAATAATTCAGATCGTAGCAACGTTCATTATTATCCTTGTTCCGCGAAAATTGAAATTTAAAATTTCAAAATATATCTCTATACCTGACTACCTACTTACAAAGTTTATAGCTTTCAAGCAATTGTAATGACACTAAAGTAATATTATATTGACGTATCATGACATTCAATACAAATGAAAAAATGTCGCAAAAAAAATTACCTATTTAAAAAGTGTTGAATACCATTTCATATTTACGAATACTATCAAAAAGCTTCCACGTTTCAAATTTCCTTTGTCTTAACTTATTGATGCGCTTTCCTTTGAACCCGAAATTCCTGCTGAGATACCCAATTTAAATCAAAGTCCTTTAAAAATGACCATTGTACCAGACGTTATTAAATCCAAAATTAATTAAATAAGATCGCGAATTAATTTCAACATTTCAATTGAAATGAGAGCTATAAATAATTAATACAATTTTAGCTAATGAGTTGAGCCATCAGTGCGTTAATCTGGTACATTAATCAATTCGGAGCAATCCCACCTATCAAGGTAATGGATGACGTCATCCCGTGCGCCTGCATGGAACAGCCCTTTGTAAGTTAATGAACCGGTGTCGGTCGCTTCCCATTAAAAATAAAGGGAATGAAATCTGTAAGAAATGTTGGAATCGTTGATGGACATAAAGATACTTAAATCTTTTACGACTTTTGAAAAGCGTCAATTAATAAATTATTTGTTATAAGAATTAAAATTATGAGAGGGGTGGACATACCCCGGTTATAGAATTTGCGTGGGTGAAATAAATGATGGCTAACATCGGTATTTTAGTAACCTATAGATGGTCCTGGATTCGTTTCAGAACTTAAAGACCTATATAGGAAAGTTGATTTGTAGGAGGACAAAGAAACTTTTCTTATGTGTAAGGGACATTAGGTGCCTATAGAGACGTTAATTGTCAATCCAATGACATTCTAATTAACCTAGTCTTCATTTGTTACTCAATTTACAGAAAAGCACTTGTTTTAAACCAGATGCTTAATATCCGTTTTGTTTACTTACAAAATAAACATATTATTTAAAAAAACAGCTTGGATTTCGACGCCCTCAGTGGCTCAATGAAGTGTAGTAATATGTCTATATTATTTGATTCATTCAGTTCCCTTCTCCTCTACAAAGTCAACAAAGCAGCGATATTCAAAAGATAACTCGTTTAATCAAACGGATAACGTGAAAACGTTTCTGTGTGAATGTTTAAAAGCAAAAACGTCGGGGCCCGCGTCCCCGGGGCGCAACTATGCAAATTTGTCTCCGTTCCCCCAACTTTTGGTTTTGCCACTTTTTGCACATAAAACTGTGCTTGGCCCGGCAAAATAGCGAACGAGCCAGACTGCGGAAGTTTTATTATGTAAATTAATAATTTGCATCTTTCTAATAAATCGTTTTAACCTCTTCGTGTTACTTAAACCACTATAATTGCAATAATAAGTGGGTGCGGTCCCTTCTGTAGCAAAAATAGCACTAACCACTTTACTTAAAAGAACCAAATTAGCAGTGACCTATTATTAGAACCCGCTTCAACGTAGGTACACGGCTGAATTGTAAAATTCCTTTTATGTGGTAGGTACAAATATATTACAGAAGATTTTTTGCACATTCGATTTTCATATTAGATGTTAATAAAATAACATAACATTATTTTGTATTTCATTAATAATGCTTTGGACTATAAATAACTGTCTGCTCGACATGTAAGTCTAAAAAGTTACCACTTTAATAAACATTTCCATGATCTGTCCATAGTCATCCATCTTACACGTTACTCTTAAAAGAAGATAACGATACGTGTTAATACCTACTGTTACTTGACGGAATCACATCTTTATTAACAGAGCAGATCAATATAACAAAACACTTTATTACAAGAATCAATACTTATAATAAAACTGTAGAGAGGTCAATTCTGTACATGAAATATATTTTCAAAATAACTATCAGGGGGTGATTAGTGATCGATACTGATGCCAAAAATGCAATCAGTAAAATTTTTGTCTGTCTGTCTGTCTGTCTATATGTTCCTTATAGAAACAAAAAACTACTTGACGGATTTTAACGAAACTTGGTACAATTATTCTTCATACTCCTGGGCAGGTTATAGTATACTTTTCATCACGCTACAATCAATAGGAGCAGAGTAGTGAAGGAAATTTTTGGGAAAACGGGAGAAGTTACTCCATTTTTTGAGCTTCCGTCGCGTGTGCAGCCTTAATGGTTAAAGTTACATAGAAATCATGTATGACGGAAATAGTCTTTATAATTAACCTAAACGCAGGTAACACCGCTGGCACAGCTAGTAAAATAATATGACACTTGTGAAAACCTCTCAAACTGTTTATTCTAAGGACATGCCAAAAAATAAACATGTATTTATGAACTCAAAAAACTTAACCGAAGGAGGGTTAGGTGTTTTACACACCGTTCAGTAAAAACAAGACGATAAGAGATGAGTCTTAACACAATTGGGTAAAAACAAGATGACAGATGAATCAGACCTGCGGGAAAAATGAAAATTGTGCGTGTGACTTGGGATAGAACATCAAACCTGTGTGAAAACTGAGTGAGGCGTGAGTTGGACATTAGGTATGCAATATCGTTAGTCCTCGGCGTCCGCATACAATATTCATTTCCAGGATCCTCCTAATGAGACAATGTATTCCAAGTTTGCTCTGGACAAAGGACGGGCTGCGCCGTCTTCGCTGGAAGTGGCTAATTGCAACCTGGAATAGATTATATTGATATTTTTGAAAAGGTATAAGAGGAAATTTGTATGAATAGACAGACATAGATTCAATCGGACACAATCGATCGGATTACTTAGATAACACACAATTGGTGTTTACTTAAAACCATGTAATATTATTTCATTTATAACAATAGATTTCAAGAAAGGATAAGGTTTTCAGTTTGTCCAATATTATATGGATGTATAAAATTTAATGCAACTTAATCTACGAGTGTATTTTTTTTCAGGACTATGTTTCTTCCGTACAATTGTAGGTACTCATAAGTCCATAAAAATGAATCTTTAAAGAATTTCCTCCAGTCTAGATAGTTAGGTAAGCCAGTTCCTAATGAGACTTACTTCGCCACTCTGGACAGTCTTAAATAGCACTTTAGCCTTCCCTTTGATGTTGATATGTTATAGCTACGCTACTATAAACTTTTCAGTCTAGACAGATAAAATCAGTTTTTCAAACATACGTATAACAATAACAGTGGTGAATACGGGCGAATTGTGCTGGTGTCACTCACACGTTACGCCATCGAGGTTCGACAGTTCGACGTTTAAAAACTAGTTTGTCAACTAACCAAGTGAAAAACAAAATGGCAGCGCTAGGACGGACATCTCAATAATAGAGATAATAGAATGCACGGAAAATATTCAAACGTAAGTACGTAGGTTTTTTAGTAATATCACTATTATATCTTATTGTTCGTTCAATCACTTACAGTTATTTTTAAAATTTGGAATTTATTGATTTGAAAACTATTTTTTTTTATGCGATTAAGCATTCATTACCTAATAGTAGCCGTAAGACTTAAAAATTGTAAAACCTCAGAATCCAGGGCCAGTCAATAAATCTTCATAAGAACTATGGGACTATGGGACAGTTAAAAGCACAAAAAAAGAAAAAAAAAATTGTCCGCCCTTGAACAAAAAATAAATAAACTGTTTGGCGTATACCACGCAAACTGTATCAGCGAATTTATTGAACACCCATGTATGTTCTACGATTTTTTGTAGTTTTCGAGATATGACAATTTTTGTTAAATTTTCAAATTTGATGTCCCGGTTAGTGGTTTGGTTCTAACTTTTTTGTGCCATGTTTATTTAAGATATTAGTTGTCTATTTTACACCTAAAGAGTGTAGGCATCTGTGAAAAACACAAAATACGCATTTTACATACATACATGCCATAAAATTACGCCCATAATCCCCGAAGGCGTAGGCAGAGTCAAAGGGGCCGCAGGCCTTCTTAACCACATTCAGCCAAAAACAAAACTGGGCTAGGTTAGATGGAAAATTGTGAAAAAGTAGTGACAAGTGGCTAACTCGACGCCTACTCAATCACATGCCCACAACCCCATAAACCATTACGCATTTATTACGACTAAAACCTCAATAATTGATTCGAAAGTAAAAAATAAAATTAGGTTTTAAAGATATAAGCAATACATTCAAATTTGAAAAAAAATATAAGTACATATATATAATTGATTTCGGGTCTTCTTTGTTACAATTATTATTGCTGGTAATAAACAAGCTTTTTATACTATGTGGATACTAGTATTGTTATCCAAGTAATACTCGTACTTATCATTTTGAATATTGGCTAATTGTTTTACAATTAGGAAGATGATGTTTTTATAATTAGTTCGGAAAACGTAGTGTAGGACGCCCTTATGCCAGGTGGAGTGACGATTTGCGCAAGACGGCTGGCAGGAGCTGGATGAGAGTAGCCGAAAATCGATCAGAGTGGCGAACATTTAGAGAGGCCTATGTCCAGCAGTGGACTGCAACAGGCTGATGATGATGATGATGATGATAATTAGTTCAGATATTTTTTGAATACCTTCTCAGGATTTTCGGAGAATAATCGCATTAAATGATTTACCAAATTAACAAGAACCTAAATACATAATAGTCACTATATAAAAAACCACATACAAAGCCATTAATAAGTATAATACCACAATGGATTTATGAGGCCATAAATTCCATTATTCACTGTAATATTCAAGTATATGTCGCATTCACGTTGTCCCTCATATTATTGTTATCACGTAGAATATGGCATTGTATACGTCAAATGGCAAACAGGACATGCACGGAAATCCCGAGGGACTTAAGAACAACGTAGGTAACTCTATCCTCGGTACAGTCGCCCGGGCACATGTCGAGTACCTTCCTGAAGCACGAATACAAGTATGATCTGAGACTACAAGTTACATGAGTGGCATACTTGGCTGAAGTTAGGTTTGCTGGGCGTAGAGAAGCGTTTGAGACAAAGCGAGTTATGTAAGACAAAGACATGAATAAAACATTTGTAAAACTTTAAAGGGTTATTTGTAAAACATCAACAACCTCGCAGAAGTAGATTACTGGCATTATGAATAAAAACATTTGTTGTATGATTTTTCCTAAATGGACAAAAAAAACGAATTTTCTTACAAATTACATCAGCTGTACCATTTAGTATGAAAATTCATTTTTTTTTCGTCGTAGAAAAAACGTCGTTGTTTAGTCGTCAGTAATCTACTCCTGCGAGGTTGTTGATACTTTACAAATTACCCTGTATATTTATGATATGCTTGGTCTTCGTTTGGATTTTTATTATTGTATAGCTCTATAGAGTGAGATGCAGAATTTGCAATCAGTTTCTAATGTCTGATTGAGCTGAAATTTGGCATATTAATGTAAGTTCTAACAACGCCATCTAGGTACATAGGTACCTATCTACGGGCCCGTATCATAGTTTGACGATGAGGACGGAAGTTGGCTCCGTTTTCAACTCAGCCTGTGTACAGGTTGTCCCAAAACCGGCAAACAAAACATTTTTGCACTTAGATAATCAAAAACTGTGTAAGAATATAATAAAATTGGACTCAATAGTTTTTTAAATATTAATTATTAAGTTCACATTTTCAATTAGCTACATAAATTATGTTATGTACGATAACCCATTGCTCGCGTACAGTAGGCTGGACGAAAATATGTCTTTTTATCGTCTGTAAGCCGTGGCTGACTGTACAAGTGTGCAAACAAAACGCTCGCGCACTGAGCAAATTTGTCGAGTGCGAGACATGTCAGCGGCAGGACAAAAGCGGCCGCGGGCTGTGGACACGCCGCCTGAATCGCACGTAACTGATTTTAATACCTACTGTTAGCATTTTGAGATTTGCTTATTCATATTTCATGGATATTTTGTCGTCACGTCATATATTATGTAACTTAATTTCTGTCGGAGAAGAACAAATGTTAACAATGGCTACTTGCAGCTTTTATGATTTGTAAAAGAACGAGGATATTATGATGCTAAGATACTGGTTAATACGTTATTCATTTAAGAATTTAATTCACCACTGAAAATATTACGAATATTTTCAGAATAGTACATTCTACATTAATTAAAAATTCTATTCTGATATACAATTCAATAGTTAATTGTTTGATTTCCATGGAAAACAGAACTTTAATTATTAGAAAACCAAAATATGTCTAAACTATTATTTTTCGTCTTCTTGTTTTTATTTGAAGTAATTTCATAGTGCAATCATGCTTTTGGTTTTAGAAATAGCCTCGAACTTACGCGTTATGTAAAAAGATAAATATCCACCATAATTAAGCGGCCACTTAGTTACATTTCTATTTGCGAATGGGGAATAACATGTTTGTTATTCCCCATTCCGTGGGGTCTGTTGACCCGACTCATAAACTACAGCATTACAAGCACCACGTATTAATAAGTGTAGTCGACGCTAATGATAGCAATCGTTCATGGCTGAGCATTACCTTATTACGTCCTATTTATTCTAGTTAAACTAACATCAGCCCGTCCCCAGGGCCTAGGCATAATACCGCTCTGAATTTAACACTTTATAATCTAAGCACTTAAAATTAATGAATCTGTTATCGTCACTGTCCCTCGCCGATAAGTTTTGTGTAATGGATTAGTGTATACCGAGTTTAAATTTGTTGTATAATCGTAGCAAGATAATTTGACCTAGTATTAATCATCAGAGCTTATCAGAGCTTATCATCGATACATACAAGTATCTAATAAGTATAATGCAAAATTTAATACTGGCCCGTTGGTCGAGTGGTCAGAGACCCTGGCCACGAAACCAAGGGTCGCGGGTTCGAATCCCGCTAGGGGCAAATATTTCGTGTGATGAACATGGATATTTGTACTCGAGTCATGGATGTTTATAAACGTATTTAAGTATCTCTATCCGTTCACCTAGTATCCATTGCACAAGCTTATAAGCTTAGTTTGGGATTAGGGAATTGGTGTGCCAGTCTGAGTAATTTATTATTATTTATTATTAATAATCAAAAATATTGTGTTCCCTTTTAAATTGGGATGAATAAAATAATCATAGGTATATATTTACTAATCATCTTATAACCTACAGCCCTCAGTAAGACAGGTTTTCTCCTTTTTTCTTTTAACGGCAGTCTTCACATTATAACTACCTTTCCTGAAGAAATTATTAATGTCTAGCTAAGGAGACGGCTAAGGTTGGACACACCGCATAAAATATGTGGTGTATACAATCATAAAACCTTGCCATATTCGTTTACTTACATCTATTTATTCTTTTTAACGTTGAAGAAGGGCACAAAAAGCTGACCAAAGTAAGTGTTAACTACACAGACATTTTGCAGGGAAAGTTCTGAATGAAAACACGAGTTACCTGTTAGGGTTGCCAGAGCCGGTGAAAACAATATTTTTAACATGTAAACTATCATTATTTCCTACCTAAATATCGTTTTTAATAGTTGTATTTGACCCCTTTTGCAATAGACGATTAAGATATTGACACGATATATTAAATGCCTGTTTTTACAGCCGTTTGACCGCTCTTAAGAGGACACAACGCCATTGACGAAAACCCAGCCAGACCTAACAAGGGTACCAATTATGTGCACGACGAAACGAAGACATAGATTTAGATGAATTTCTTTCACCTGTGCAAGCTTACCACACCACTAATCCCGCTCACCGCTTCCCGCATCACTTTAAAATGCTATAACCACGATCTTGTATTTACAGGAGTAAGCTAATGCTAGCTAGGAGTAAGCTAGGACTGCCCGTTGTAGCCTGCAATTTGTAAATACATACAATTGCGGCAGACCAACAAAAATCAGTGGACCCCGGACAGTAAATAGCTACCGGACACGTAAAGCCACGTCCGGCTACGCCCGGATACTTGGCAGCCCTATTCCCTGCGCGCACATGCAGATCGTTCCGACCTTGCTCCGTCCAAAATTCCTACATTATCTATTTTATTACATTTTCCTTTTCAGTTCCCTTCGATTTCCCGGAAGACTCGAGAACATTTCCTCTAGCAATTTCCTTTTGTTTTTATTTTCTTCCCTACCTGCCTGTGGGTATTTAATTGAAAAGGGTAATGTATACCTAGGAATACAAAACAACGAGTTATTACGGAACTTCGCTTAAGCAAACAAAGTGAATTTTCGTATATTTAAAATATACATTAGATATGGATGTAATCTCCAAAGATAAACGTTGTGCTTATTGGTATAGCTGATGAAATTAATGTTCTGCAACTTACCTATAAGTATGTTGATAAATAAAAGGGATACATATTTACTGTTATTTTTTTAAACCTGGCTGGGTAGGTAATTGGGGATTGATATCTATTACTTAACTAGTTAGCGAGCACACAGCTTTCATCTATACATGCTAGATAATAGATGTACCTACTAAATACTTATACAGACACTTATGATTCGAAGCGAATTTTTATTTGTAGGTATATGTTGAAATACATTTGCTGTTATCCACTTTTTTTTTATTATTCTAATATCTCCATAACCCAAGAATGGAATTCCACCATAACAATACATTTTAAGTCAACTTTTGCGTTCAAACAAGGAATAGTTAGGAAAAGCTTCCAACGGTATTGTGCACGCTAAACAAACCCAAAGCCCGGAAATAATTTAGAATAAATTACCCAGCTGGTGTCTTAGTTAAACTGCTGACACTATCGAGTGTTGAAGCAATGCTATCAATCTTGCCTTTTCAATTTAAGACTTCGTATAGCTAACTAGCGCCTTTAATTAATAAATAAATTCTCCAGACTGATACACCAATTCTAAGCTTGTGCTATGGATACAAGGTAAACGGATAGATATACTAAATACGTTTATAAACATCCATGTATCGATTACAAATGTCTATGTTCATCACACGAAACATTTTCCCCCACCAACATTCGAACTCTACCAACGGGCCAGTCTAATACTAATCAATATTTGTTGTTGTTTGACAAATTACAATTTTTAATCACATCACCATATCTAAGACAATGTAGAAACAAAATACTTACTACATATTATACGTGTAATTGGTGGTAGATAATTTACTATTTTTGTTATACTCTTATATCAAAAGTATGGAAATTTAAGTTCGCGTTTATTTGCAATTTAAATATGAACGTGGTTCCTAAATTGCATTGAATCACAATTGCATATTAGAATGAGCTTGGTGTATTTAAGCAAACACTTAAATTATTGTACATGTTAATAAGTACACGCACTACGTCAGGTCTTAAACTGTTTGATGTTTAATAAAATTGTTTACTTACTGATTTAAAAAAAAAAACGCAAGAAATTCTATAGCTAAATACCAGTTTCTTAATGTAAGGGGCGATGGTTCACACAATATCACATTTAAAATTAAAAATCAAAGTTCGAGCTTATACTGTGTAATTCAGTGGTGAGGAAAACGTCATGACAACAGCCTGAATATTTGAATAAGTACGGATATGTGACCATAATTGATTTTGTCTGACTTCCGAAAAGGTTAATGAAAGTCAGGCTACAATGTAATGACAAGATCGCTTTATAGAAGATCATGGTTAAAGGATAACATCGAGGAAAGCACCACAATCCGCTTAAAGCGATTGAAAGCACAACACGCGATCTAAAAGCTTCTAGTATCTTCAAATCGGTATTCCATTAACGAATCAGTACGGAATTTATCAATGAATCGGTAATTAGTGAGAAAGAGACGACAGATTAATTAGCGGGGGTTGGAACTTCCCCCTCGCCACCCTTGCGTAGGTACTGTTTACCCGAACGAAATTAATGATTGTCGATTAGTCACACCAGGCGAAAGTCTATATATTTTCTAAAATAAATCGTCATGGGATTCGCATACCGTTTGAGCGTTGAGGTACGTTTCTTAATTATAAATTCCATTCGACGATTACACAACTTATTGATTTTAGAATAAATAATGTTTAAGCACTACAAGTCAAAGTAACTAACTTCATTTACACGCCCGTCATAATGTAAATATTTCTATCCATTAGTTTTACCGGATAAACACTACCCTATGTAATTTCTTTATATATCTGACTAACATGAAGGAGTAAGGAACAAACTTCCTCTCACATTTATCAGTTAAGATGTACCAGTCAAAAATCGGTCAAGTATTCTTGTCATCAAAATATTCTTAAGAATAACAAGTATGGACATACCGACATACAGATATATACCAAACTCTATACCATAAACTCACCCCTAAGTATCAGTTAAACTTCTCAGCACCAAGCAACAATACAAACGAGGTTAACCTTGAATCATGAACAATCAACCGCAGGTCATTGACCCGCATTGACCGCAATCAATAATGCCACTAATCACCCTGCTCCAAGACCACGGTCGCTAATTTGATCCATAAACAACACTTTTAATTGGTGTATTTTTCTCTGTGTAGGCGACAGGTTAGCCGCTTGTCACTGCTTTGTCACAATTTTCCATCTAACCCAGCCCGGCTTTATTTTTGTCTGAATGTGGTTGAAAGGGCATACTGCCCCTTTGACTCTGCCTACCCCTTCGGGGATTATGGGCGTGATTTTATGTATTATTAAATATTAGTAAAATCCAAACAAAAACAAGTTATGGCACTAACTGTATTCAATAGAAACTCGGAACACAACAATTGTACATCTCAAACGTTATGGCGCGAGAGCATAAGCCTGTCAAAAAAAATGCTAGGGCTGGGCCCAGTATTGCAATTGACTAGGGATGGGATGGTAATCGCCGATTATATCTTCACATCTAGCAGTATGTATGTATGTATGTATTTTTCTCTCAGTCTATCGTAGACTATTAAAATTCTATACGAGCCCTTCTAAGCTTTATAAGTTCTAATTAACGTTTCATTTAGACAATTTGTTAACTTTTATTAGTTTAGTTGCCAACAAAACGCTTTTCACATTGAAGTTCACAATCTGTATCAACAAACTAAGAAGCTAAATTAGTTAAGATACAGAACGTGATATGGGCGAGATACGATCCACCAAATATGAACTATAACCGCCGTCTAGTCCTATCGATATAGTATAGTATAATAAAATATTTTCTATCCGTCTGTCTGTCTATCCCATGTTAGTGATTATCTTTATGGCGCTATGTCCCGTTCTTAGTCAGGGTCCGTTCAAACCATGATCCCAGATTTAGCCTTTTTTTTTGTCGCTGGGAAAGGCCTTACGCACCGTCACCTTACCCGGAAGGGTGTGTGGGTCTCCCGGGGAACTCTGGAATTGGAGGACCCTGCTCCGGCCAAGGATGGAGAATGGCCGGGGTATACCCACTAAAACACCATGGTTATAGTTGAACCTTACTACCATAATCCCCTCCAAGATTTAGCAAGTCTGGTATTTACGATCTGACCTTCGTAACACTTAGATAGAGGAACCTTGTCTGGGTCCTCTATCTTATTTGGATTAGTTAACAGGCATAGTTGTTCGAATGTGCAGGTTTCATCACAATGTTTTCCCTCACTGCCGAGCTACTGGTATAAATACTTAGAAAGGTTTTTATAATCCAGGGGTAGGTTCATGCCCGGATTTGAACTCGCTCCCCCACTCCTATATGAGGGACGTGTTCTTACCGTTGAGCTACCACTGCTTTCATGTTAGTCAGGGTCTGAAAAATAATGTACCAACTGTATTCCTTGCCCTGAATGTCGTAAAAGGCAACTAATGGCATTTTTAATTATGTAGGCGACGTGCTATGAACGTAATTATAGCTAACCTTTGGAGCTATAAGCTTTATCCAAATAAATATTAAGTCCATAACTTATTTGTGTCACAGAAGGATTTAAGTGATTTTTATTTCTAAAATATGAATCGCTTCAATGAAACAAAACGCTCAGCTCAATCACTACAAGTTCATAGATTGACTGGCTCGATGGCGCATTCCGTAGTGACCCTGCCGTGTGCTGCTGTTGTGGGTTTGATCCCCATCCAGGACAAACATTGATATTGAGTGATAATATAAATATTTAACGCAAAGAGCACCTTGAGCTGGGCGTTTCGCTCAGCTCAATCAACTAAGACAAGTTCATAGATCAAAGCATTAAAAAGTTAAAACAGGAAACACGACGCAAATCATCGTTTTCCCAACAGCGTAACTACTATGCAGATAGCGGTTCGGCGTCTGTCGCCGCGGGGGTGAATGACGCCTACGCACACACCGCCCACGCTCTACGCGCTAGGCCCGGAGATACGCTCCGTAGTAACGGTGAGCTCGCTGGATGCTGTCAAATGACGTCATTGACGCAGCTACATAAATGTTTAACGTAAAGAACAGTATGTGACGGATATGAAAGCTAAGAGCTATAAACGCAAGAACACGTTCTTTACTCAAGGTATAAGTACAAATGGTACATTTGTATGATAAAATATTAGACGCTTTATCTGGATTATTATATTACCAGCCTATGTGTATAGTACATTTTTTTCGAATGAATCGGGGAATCGAATTCCCCATACATTATCTCCTAAATCAACGATGAGAAGACACGTCGACAATAATAACGTAATTTGCCGTATTAAGTCCTAATTTCATACGGTCAATCGTGATGGTTGATTACATCTATACTAATCTATACATACTTATATTATAAAGCTGAAGAGTTTGTTTGTTTGCTTGAACGCGCTAATCTCAGGAATTACTGGTCCGATTTGAAAAATTATTTCAGTGTTAGATAGCCCATCTATCGAGGAAGGCTATAGGCTATATAACAATAACCATGGACGCGGGTAAAACCGCGGGCACAGCTAGTCAATATAAACAGTGCCGCATAATCTAAAATCACGGTCTACAGGCCCCTAAGAACGTAACTCTAGGAAGATGATGGCATCTGTAAACCCCTTGCAAACTTAATTTAACTTTTCAATGAAACAGAAATATAATTCCTATCTTCTAGAGTACACTTGGCGAATCGCACCGCGTGGGCGGGCCCGCCCACAATGAAAACAGACATTTTCTACACCACCGGATTATGTACTGAACCAACTCAACAATTATAATGTAAATGTTCTCTTAATTTATATTTCTTGAATTTCACCGCTCGTAATTATAGAATGAATAAAACAATAACAATGTATACTGTTGGTGTACCTTTGTAAATAAATTAATTAATTAATAAATAGACATGTTGTAATACTAGTTAGTTATATGACAACTTATATAAGGGAACGAACTAAATAAAACCATTAATTGCTTTGCACTTTTCACTCTTAATTAAACCTCGGTAAAAAAATCAATAAGCCCCGGTAAGTATTATATGATGTAATTAAAAATCGAATCACTTCTTATATTACTATTGTAATGTAATTTTATATAAATTAACGTTGATCGTTTCATCGAATGTCTTTTCGATACGGTTTTATTTCTGAATTTAATAAAAGAACATTCCACTAGTATAAGTTGCCAGCTCTCCGAGTACGCTAGCGTATTACGTAGGCGGGGGCCCACGCACTGGCTGATCAGAATAAATGTTGGCGACGAGATATTTTCACGCGACCGATTATGTAACGTGATACATCGTGACCGCGGCTGAATAATATTTGTATTTTATTTGTAATTTGCGGCTGTTTGCACTTCGGGTTGATTCCGAAATTGCAATCGTTCATTTTACCATTACGCTTAAAATAAAATATAATTACAAAGATAAACGGAACGTGCTCTGCATTGCGACATATTAAACTTCGTTGGGTCTTCAATATTGTAGTTGCTGAAAGCATTCGTTGTACTGCTATTCGTAAATAAGTAATTGACCAATGTGGTATTTAATCATTGGCTCGCATTAGAAAGTTCAATCAAAAGTGTCCGTTGCAGTCTTCCTAATATCCACGACTTCGAGATAAAAATAGACCCTTAAAGCGTTTGAGGTCTTTAACCCTAGCTCCGATATCGTCATGCCGGCAGTGGCGCGTGATTCGGCGCTCGCTAAGATAAAGTAAGGCGGGCGGCGGTAAACGTGACAAGATTGATGACGTCTGACCCGCGCCCGCGTTGCCATACACACCTTAAAACGCTAAACATACTGTTTTGTGCTTAAACGTGCACGCACTATATTATGAAGTTAAACACACGTACATATACATATACATATGAAGTTAAAATACAAAATACAGACAAGTTTATTTAAATGTAATTTTTTTTCCATTGTTTGCATATGGATCATGAAGATTACGAAATACTTTACAGAGTTGCATAACAAGCGATAATGATTACATTAACATTGTGGATGCGGGAGTAACCGTATATTGTTCTATAATCTATACTTATAATAAATCTGTAGAGAGGTCAATTCTGTACATGAAATTTATTTTCAAAATAACTATCAGGGGGTGATTAGTGATCGATACTGATGCCAAAAATGCAATCAGTTAAATTTTTGTCTGTCTGTCTGTCTGTATGTTCCTTATAGAAACAAAAACTACTCGAGGGATTTCAACGAAACTTGGTACAATTATTCTTCATACTCCTGGGCATGTTATAGTATACTTTTCATCAAGCTACAATCAATAGGAGCAGAGTAGTGAAGGGAAATGTTGGGAAAACGGAAGAATTTACTCCATTTTTTAAGCTTCCGTCGCGTGTGCAGCCTTAATGGTTAAAGTTACATAGAATTCATGTATGACGGAAATAGTCTTTATAATATTAACCATAAACGCGGGTGACACCGCTGGTATACAATACAATTCAAGAGTAGGAACTTTGCTAAAATGTAAGTCTTCCTATAAATATTGCTTAAGCACGACTTTTAACGAAGAATAAACCGTTAAGGTCTTTAAACCTTGCTCTGTGATATCGTCAAGCCGGCAGCGACGCGTAATTCGGTGCGGCGCTAAGATAAACTAAGGCGGCTGGCGGTAAATCTGACAAGATTGATGGCGTCTGACCCGCGCCTGAGAGGTTACGATACACGCCCTTAAACGCTAAACATGTCATGTTTTTGTACGGAAACGTGCGCGAAGTTTAACCCTTAAATATGGGAACTACAGGAAAACTAAGTAAATGCATAATTTACCACTGATTTTTAACATATGTAAATATTTTACTACTACTAAATACTTTATTACTACTAATACTAATGAGAGGAGGATATTAGTGTTGCTTACAAATCTGCGTGATATAGTAATTAGAAGTGATAACTGCGTGACATTAATTACAATATAAAATTGCCAACACTACTTTGTAAAACGCCGTAATTAAAATTAAGGAGACTACTTAGACCTTATGTTCGGTTGTTTGTTGTTTTAACCCTAACTCGCCGGTATCCCGGTAAAGTACCGCGGTTCGTAATTCGGCGCGGGAGGCAAGACGGACGGAGGCGGGCGGCGGTAAATCTGACGAGATTGATGGCGACTGACCCGCGCCCGGTGCGATATTACCATACGCGCCTTCTTGACGTACCATACGCACTTTACACGGTTAAATTTACCGCTTCGTAGGTTTCCTCGTAACATAGGTAGTTCATACGACACATGTACGAGTATGTCTCAAAAGCGTAAACGCGTATAATTTGATCCCTCACTTCATATTTTATTAGCTTCTTAATAATGCGGGAATCTAGTAAGTTTGTAATTTTGAAAACTAATTTATAAATGCGGATATTACAGAAGACCTATTTTAATTAATAACTTGACATTTAATTTTTAGCGCTTGTCGATTCATACTTATGAAATCCTTAAGCACGGCTTCGTACTATGAATAGGAATCATCACACTTAAACTATATACATACATACATTGTTCAATCTTAACATCATAATTAATTGATGATCGTTATTTGAATAACATCTTGTTCATAATACTGAAGTTTACTCGGATAAAACTACGAGCACAGGATGTAGACATTGTATTATCTACATGTAATGGTTCTTACAAATTATGCACCTGCAAGCAAATTTATGCACAATTTATGGCGAGGGTTTCAATTACAAATCCAATAACAACTAAGGCTCTAATGCAATCGCACACAATAGTTTCAGTTAGCGCTAAGTCCAGCATTAAGCCTAGCAAGTACCTATATAAATACGGCCACAGTTAAACAACAGGCAGTGCAACAACTTTACTTTAGGATTAGCATACTACATAAGACCTAATGTATGAAAACGTATTAAAACTTAATGCAATTGTATAATCGGAATAGATAAAATGATAACGTCTATTTACATAAAGTTCATCATTATCCTAGAGTTATGTCCCGTGTTTACGCGGGAACCGCTTAGACCATGAACCAGGATTATGCGAGTCTGGTAATTACATTGAAGCAACGGCATATCTGACCTTCGTAACCCTTAGATAGGGGAACCAGAATTTTTTTTCATCATGGTTACACATCCATAGCTGTTGAAATATGCCGGTTTCATCACAATATTTTTCCTCACCGCCGAGCTAGTGGTATAAATACGTACATAGATTCGATAAATCTAAAGGTACGTGCCCGGGTTTAAACCTACACCATGTTGTGCGGTTAGAGGCGCATGTCCTTACCATTGAGCTACCACCGCTCCTTCCATATACCTACTAGTTATCCTAATACATACCATACAAAGAAAAAATATAAAAACTATCATGTCCTTTATTTGAATTACTATATTCAACTAGCTGTGCCCGCGGTTTCACCCGCGCTTATGGTTAATTTTATATAGCCAATAGCCTTCCTCCATAAATGGTCTATCTAACACTGAAAGAAATTTTCTAATCAGACCAAATAGCTCCTGAGATTAGCGCGTTCAAGTAAACAAACAAACAAACTCTTTAGCTTTATAATATTAGTAAGTATATATTTATGAGAATATATGTTTATTACAGCTCGCTATATACAATGCAGTGTTGATTCCTACGCTCACATATGGAAGCGAGAGTTGGGTATGGCAGAAAGAGCATGAAAGTAGAATAAACGCGGTCGAGATGCGTGCGCTGCGGAAAATCTGCGGTGTATCGCTCACAGACTTCGTTCGGGATGATGATGTAAGAAAGAGAGTCGGTCTGAAAGTCAGCGTCGAAGTCAAGGTAAGAAGAGGCATGCTCCGGTGGTTCGGACATGTGGAAAGAATAGATGACGAAAGATTGACTAAACAGATATACAATGCGAAAGTGGAAGGATGTACGAGCCGCGGAAGGCCCAGGTTCACCTACCACGACCAGATTGGTCGTGTATTAACAGAAGATGGTGTTAGGAGTCATAAAAACCGTAGAGCTTGAAAAGGATTATGAAAGTTGAAGAGGCGAGTGAGGTGTGTAAGGATCGTGGCATATGGCGTTCGGTTCTCTCTGCCTACCCCGCTAGGAAAGTGGCGTGAAGTTTAGTTAGTTATGTTTATTATTCATCATCTTCCTAGCGTTATGTCCCGTGCTTAGACGAGGTCCGCTTAGACCATGATCCAAGGATATAGCGAGTCTGGTAATTACATCGAAGCGACTGCCGATCTGATCTTCGTAACCCTAAGATAGGGGAACCAGACAATTTGTGGATCATGGTTACAAATGCAAAGTTGTTTGAATTTGCAGGTTTCATCACGATGTTTTCCCTCACCGTCGAGCTAGTGGTATGAATACGTACATAGATTTGAAAAATCCAGAGGTACGTGCCCGGGTTTGAACCCGCACTCCTCGGTTAAAAGGCGCGTGTCCTTACCATTGAGCTACCACCGCTATATAGTTATGTTTATTATTACTACCAGTAAATATTATATCAGAATCGTTTCAGCCCTTACAGAGACTGAATTACTTGAAAATAATCAAAATGTCAGTCAGCTTATTACTTTACTGTTCTTTTCAGAATGTTCCACCACAAATCGGAAACTGCATATAGGACTATGTAGGTGTATAAGCATAGTGGTCGTCGGTCGAATGCAGAGCATCTATTTTAGTTGAACTTACTCCAAGCGTAAGACGTAGTAAGACTTAAAATAAATATAGTCAGTTGTAAAGTTAAATACAGACCTTAACAGAGTAGACCTAAACGGGAGATGCTTACAATAAGCACGTTCAGTGCTTAATATTTGTAGATTAACATATGAACATAAATATTTACAAAGAGGGATTTCTTTAGTAATATAATTTTCTAATACATACATACATAGCATCACGCCCATAATCCCCGAAGGGGTAGGCAGAGTCAAAGGGGCTGCAGGCCCCTTTAACCACATTCAGCTAAAAACAAATTTTCTAATAGATCCGTATAAAATATTTGACTTTAAAAACGTAATAATGTGCCACTATTAGCATTTTACTCTTTAATATATTATTACTACATGTCTTTTTTAACACAAGAAAATATTTATTTTAATAGAAAACTTGTTTTTTTTGGTCGATTTGTATAGCCGTTAGATTTCGACAATTAACATTAGGTAAATATTATTTTTCTAAATACACCGAATTTATTGTACGTAAGTTTATTTTCATAGAAACACCAATTTCTTTACAACTTATATCAGTAAAGATAGTAACTAACCCAAAAATTGTACTGCACCTAACAGGCAATCGAGCGCTCTCCAGTTTCCCAGAGAATCCCGTTTGCATTTTCAGCTTTCACTGCAGCCGGCTTCATCTAAATTCAGAATAGCTAGCGACCGTAAATAGAGGGCTCAGTGAATGCTAGTGGAACTGCGTGACGGTTGCGCTTGCGATGATGCAGGTAGGATCCGATCGAGCTAGACAGATTGTGCTTTACAAGGAGCAATAAGCGCATTGTGCTCTATAAGGAGCAATAACCTTCATATACCACTGCACAGGTCTACCCCTCGGGAATTGGAGGCGTGAAGGTATGTATCTATGTAGCTTGATCCATTGTTTGTTGTCCTTATTCTTGTGCCCTACAAGGAGCATTCAGTCAAAAATAAAATTAAGTTGTGTTAGTTAGAAAACTACTCTTTTAGACACCCACCGCGCCCGGCTATTCTTATTAGTAAAATAGCTAACGGCCTAAAATTTTTCATTCCAGTTCACCTAAGTCAGATTTTAGATCATGACAGCTCTTCTGCCCAACAACCGTTTATTAACAAAAGATATTAACCCAAGTTAAAAACATCAACATTTTTAAACCAGCCTTCCCAGCTTAAAATGTTGTGTTCAAAAAGCATTACTGAACCATGGCACTAAGCTAGTTTTACTGTAGTCAAAATAGCTCTTTAAGCTTTCACTATACCTTACCTAAAGTTATCTGTTCACTCTACGCTGTGCTGTTTTACCGGTGATTCTCAACGTGGTACTCGCTATGCATAACAGTGGGTCTTGGATCTACTACCTACAATCTACATGGATCAAATAATGGTACATTCATAGATATTTTATAGTTCCATATTTTAAAAAAAAACCATATCTATTCAAAAAGAATAACCAGTATAAAACAAATTATTAGTCAACTGAGCTTTCTGAAAGCTGGAAAATTATGAGGGGTTAAAAGACCATAACAGTTTGAGGACCATTGCATCGGACTCTATCATGTATGTACACCTTTAAATTTTGTTAGCCGTACGTACCCCGGCTTAAGAATTTTATCACATACTTACCTAGTTTTACCTCTAAGCATAAAATACTATTAAACAAGTTTTCGTAAAGTTCAGCTTCCGAAAAGCGAAGCCACTGATCTGTGGTCTGGCCGGCTAAGCCAGGGATCCCTCTTTGCATTTTCATCTAAATTCAGAATAGTTAGCGGCGTACGCGGCGTAAATAGAGGCACAGTATAAGTAGATAACAGTAAAGTCTGCTTACGTCACTACGTGTATGATTGAATTCAGAACAAAAATTAAAAAGATATGTAAGCAGACTCAAATGGCGCAAGGAATAGAAAAAAAAAATATTTTGGTTTGAATTTCAAGATTTATCTGCGTAAGCAACCTTATGCCAGCGTCTTTTGTATTATAGCGATTAAGTACAATTCAGTTTAAAGGGGTGTAATTGAAATTACTAGGATACGATTGAATAGAAAGAGTTGTTGGGTATTAATATAAATAAGTACTATAACGATGTGGAAGTATTACGATGCACAAGTTAATACACTATTAAAATGTTCTGATGTGAATTCGTATTCTATGTGATTTAAATTTAAATTATGTTATGTTGAATATTATTAAATTGCTTGCACATATTTAACAATCACGCAGTTTCAATAAGGAGACAGATGTGGCTCACTGCTTCAAATCTCACTGTGCCAGAGGGCTCAATCTCGTTGGTGAAACAAAGCTACGGTACTCACGGGCATCGTGCGACATAATGTGACGAATAGGGTTCACTCGCCCTCTAATTTAATACTCCGCCCGATCCGCAGAGCAGCGTGTGGGGTGACGTGTAGCTACAGAGATGTATCATGATCGGAGCCTGGGGATCCATCTTGTTAACTTTGGCCGTGGAAGTGCGGTTTTTCTGAAGGTGTAAATTAATTTAGTCTGAATCCTTGAGGGGTGTTTTAATATAATTTAAATTTAAATTTCGAATCTCTGTATGATTAAATACCTCATACGAACACACCATACTTCGTATACCACATATTTGATATATTTGTGCGTAAAAGACTCCATTGATACGATATTCATCACTTGACTATTTAACAGGATTCGAAGCTGCGACCCTTGGTTTCGTGACTCAACCAATTGACATGTCAACATACACCAATAATTAACCCATATAACTTAATGTTAGCAAAATAACCAAATTCATCTAAGTTGCCGTATGTATAAACTTCAAATATGCCGATTAATAATAGCCTATTAATAAGTTGAAGCTATGAATACTTGGTACTACAACATATTGATATTCTATAGACCCAAGATTGATTGCCTATAGGAAAAAGGCAATTCGAAAGATTTCTTGCCCGATATTTAATATGGACCTAAAATGTACTAATAAGGTACATTAAGAGAAGAAAATTGTGTTCTACATTGAACGTGGTAATATTGAGTTACTAATGGATATTTGTATGATACATTTATTTTACTAATGACTAGTCTCATTAATTATAATATCCTTTAATAATAAACAAGTAAATGAACAGGTACTACATAAGTATGTTAAAGTAAAATAATATAAAAGTAATTACGATTTAAAAAGTGCTTCAGTAATACAAAATAGTTAGCAAATGCAAAAATTCATGAGAATTGTATGAATGTTGTCAATACTCAAAAAAAAAGTAAAAATAAGGATTTATTCTTGAGATAATTGATTTATTTCTACAAAAAACTCCAGGAAGTTTGTATATATTATATTGTTAATGGGTAAATTCAGATCCTGGAATAATATTGTTGCAGTATACTAGTCTAAAGCCGTCTCCATTCAAGTTATAATACGGTTTGTTCCGAACGTGGGTGGACTCAACGTTTGTAACAATATTTTTCCATCGCCTGCGCTCGGCAAAAAGGGAATAAACTAGAAGTTTCGCAGCCGAAAGGTACACAATCTTATTTGTTTTATGTTTCACAGAAACTTAATACTTTTTGAAGGAAATCCTTGAAACTACTCAAGCGATTTATTCCTGCAAACCTGAAGGTTCAACGCAAATGTAAGTTTTTAGTTTGGGACAATGTTCCTTTTATTCGTTCTGTTTGTGTCAGTCCTTTTTCTTTTATCTCGTGTTTTTAGGAACTTATTTTTGGAAATCTATTAATACCAAATTAAAAAGGGTTTAAGACTGTTTATTACTCCTATATGTATGTACAAAACTGCAATCATTAAAATACCTAGGACTTATCAGTGGTTTAAAACCCATTGACATGGTTAACCTCACGATCAGAAAATGTAGTTATAGAGAGTTTTCCTACAGCAGCGAAAATATACATGCATTACACAATTTTCCAGCCCAGTTTTGTTTTTGGCTGAATGTGGTTAAAGGGGCCTGCTGCTCCTTTGACTTTGCCTACCCCTTCGGGTATTATGGGCGTGATGCTATGTATGTATATATGTACCAAATCACTTATTATTAAGCACATCGCTAACATTTTTATCTTTACTATTTATTTAAACTTCTAAAATCCTACAACCCTAGCATTCCTAAATTAGCAAATAGAAATTATATTATGTAGAAAAAAATTCATAGTGATTACATGCATATTAATTGGGACAAAAAAATATAATACAGACTTCCATTAACAATAATATCAGCATAAACATACACCAAAAGGCACATCTTACAAACACTACGCCTTCAAGCTCTATTCCAAACGATCACCGATAAGATACACATTTCTCACGAACAGCACGCTCCAGGTGTAATGTAATATTCAATTCCGCGAATCGGCCGACAATAATTTAAAGCGGCACAATAGTGCAGAAGGAAATGGCTGAAGACCGACTATTATGTAGACGGGTGATATAGCGCGGGGGGCACGCAAATTGTGCCGCGGGGCGCGATCTAGCGGCAACACTTTAAGAGCTCCCTGGAGTTGCTTTTGTTGCTTGACAAAAGGAGTTTTGGAGTTGCATACGAACGTCAGAGTGTGGGATTGGAATCAGGTTCGTTGTTCTTAATCAGTTTAGACCAAATCGACATTAATTTCGTTGTTGTTAATAGGTGTAGTCCAAATAATTTGCCTTTAATTGATCTCAGATTAAATTTAACATTAGAATAAATATAAATAGTTCATAAGGTATTCTTATGTAAGAAAAAAATTAAGTTAATACTTACACAATATTCGGTACTGCTGAAATAAGCATTTTTTTATTTAAGTATTATACTTAGTTAAAAACTTCACTGTTGAATAATAATTCATTGACAATTTTCCTATTGTTAAAGTGATTCTGGAAGTAACTTTAATATTTAAATGAAACATTGCCACGTAAGCTGAAAATCAATAAAACAATGCAAGTTCACCCCGTTAAGACGTTCCAAATCCATCTGTTAACCAAATAGGTATTATATATATAATATTTGATCAACATAAACAATACATAACCTATTATTACTTGCGAAACAAAAATTAGATCCGAGTGCATTAATGAATGATTGACATGACAAATTATTCTTACATCTAGGTATTACGTGAACGTCATAATTTAATATTGAGTACCTAGTTATAGTAATACTGTGTTTTATAAAGGTTTAATTATCATAGCCAAATAAAAATAACAGCTGAAGGTGTAATTTTCAAATAACATGGTCTATTTCAATCTGATAAGCGTTCTTAAGCAAGTCATATTATAGTTTATCAACCTTAATTTTTATCAATGGATCGTTAAGATCAGCCCTAAATATTTTATAATAATTTTAACCATGCCTTTGCAAAACTAACCGAGCGTAATTTACGAGTTTCATCCACAAATTAGCTCTATTTCTTAGTTCATATTTGTGCGTACCATTGTCAACATGCTATCTCCAAGATTGTCCAGAAATATTCGCGTTAACCCTTCAACCGCCCACGTCTCTAACTCCACATTTGTCGTGGGTACGCGCAAATTCCCGCGATCCCGGCCCGAGCCCTCGTCTCCTAGTGACAGTTAAAGTCGCGAGATCTACTAAAGCGCAAACTTCTATCGGCTAGGGAGTTTAGAAATCGTTTTACTTTACAACACGATCCGTCATTGAAACCGCCGAATCTGTACGTTCTGTTACGAGGAACGGTCAAGAGGGAAACGACGTATTCTGAGTAGATAGACATTTCAACTTCAGCGAACTTTTTCAGCAGAATTACGATAAATGTCCGACCGAACATACATTTGAAGTGTTAGTGCGTATCAGACTTGCAACGAATATTCTGCTTATTGCGTGACTCTTACTTACTCGAGTAAATTCACAGAGTACCCAAATATCATCAAATCAATACATCATATATCAGATGCAAAACGTAAGAAAAAATTATCCAGGCATTTCCCATCGGCAGTAACTTTAAAACTTGCAAATAAAAAACTCTGAAATCCCAGGACTTTGGATCTTGAACTGTATCCGCTCTCTCAAAGTGGTATATAGAGTTGAAATACATATTTGTCTATTTCGAATATATTTTGATTTAAAGCTACCAATATATAAATAAGGTACAAGCTGTCGGAAATATCTGCGAACCCCGCTGGAATGCGCTTCCCTTTCGCGCTTCCCCGCACCTCGTCCCGTTTTCACCTATCCAGTACCGTTGCCAATGTAAGCGCCGGCGCAAAATTTGAATGACGTCATAAAGCCAGGTTCGCAGATATTTCCGGCGGGTTGCACACAAAAAAACTATGCACGCGTAACCAGGTGTATTTCCTTTTAAGATTTAAAAAGCTGTCGTCATAGGTATGTACACAACAATCAAAAACGCTGGTGTATATTGCCAATAATTACAAAAATACCCATTTGTCCTATTTCTACGGAACCCTGGGAGACGTTTGCATCCGAATAAATTATCCGCGTTTTCTTTATATCTTTTGATTTGATTTCGTGGTTGGGTACCTCCAATAAGGATCTCGGAATAATGCCAGCTAAATCGTGCCTTTTATGGATCTGTTTGTTAAAAACTCGGATGATATCAGATTTAGGAAAATGGTTCGTGAACGATGTAATGCTATGATTGAGCAAACCAACGATGAAACGTGATTCTTATTTTTATGTGAACATGTACGTAATTATGTGTTTACTGTTTGAATTTAGTTATTGTTTGTAGTGTGTTAGGGAGGCTGTAATTTTACGGTAATTTTATATGTTTAACCATGCATAAACAGCTTTAATAAGATTTGTGTGTGATGCGAAGACAAACAAAAAAAAAGTACACTTGTGGTCAAATGTTACATTAGTGTAATTGTCCTAATGTCAAACAAAATCCTAATCGAGACGGGCCAAATCTTACTGTCTTAAACCATGATGATCTTGGATTTAGCAAGTCTGGTTTGATTACATTGGATATACTACAATTTAATATTCGCATTAGATAAAGAAACCAGCCAAATTGGCTCATAGTCAATCTATTGTTATTTGAATATCTTCATCTTTAAAAAATAAAAATTCCACCAATATTATTCCATCGCCGAAAAAAAGTTATACAAGTTTAAGTACAGCTAAAGTTACCCTTGCTTTAGAACCAAAACTCCTCGCATCAAGGTGCGTATGCACCCAAAACCGCATTCGTTCTGTCACTTTTATTTATATATATAGGCACATAAAACAAAGTCAACTACTTAAGTACACCATTTATGACTCCAAACAGCTGGAACTACTTATGATGGTTAATTTCAATTCGTGACACCCCTTTATAACAAAATACTCGTAACTATATGAACATGGGAAAAAAACAATCACATATATTTTGTACGAAACGGATGATTTTATTATATTTGAAAACGGGGCAGTACGAAAAATTTTTTTTTTCACAAAACTATCAAAATATACCACATGCTAAAAGCATAGCTGAATAGGGGTTAACGTAAACATGTAACAGCCATCAACATGACCGTTGCTTAAACTAACCGAACTGGCCGCCACCGCAGTATGGCGCCAATAAAACAAAGTACCTACCCACTACATTAGCGATTACTTTGTTTACTGAGTTAGCCGCAAAGTTGGCTGGCACGCGGGAACGCAGAGCAGCATGGACCAGTGAGACGACTGCAGAGTTTCAACACACCACGCGGTTTTGATCAGAAACCCTGGGCACGAAAACATAATAGCAAATTATATACCTACCATGAAATAAATCCTTAGAAACCTCCTACACTATAGTTCAAAGACTAAACTGAATAGAAATCTGTATTACCAATAAAAACTATGAAAAAGTTAATCGGTATCCATTTAACTATCTTACTAGCTACAGTTTTCCGAGTATTTTATGGGATAATATGATTATAATTTATTTATTAGGAAAAATAAAATTTCTAATTCAGAGAAGTAAGAGATATAGTTAAATATTTTCTAACAATGTTTTTCCAATATGATGCTGCGTGTGACCTTTCCACATACACGCATCACAGCTGTGTTAGAACAGGTGTTGTATGGAGACGCGGTTCACCCCACTTTCATTCAAAAATAGCCCTACACGAGGGGAAAGTAACATAATAACATGACGCACGTTTACACTCTTCAAGTAACAGTTTACTGTTATTGTTTGTACTGTGGTCAAACCAAGATTCAATTCACTTAAGTTTGCTTAAATTGTACGAACGAGGTTGATTGTAACAAGAATTGGTCAAACCGTTGTAGATGGAACATGGTGAAAGAGTGAAAAATAAAATTTTATTGTAAAACAATATTCCCAACAAAAATGCTGGAAGTGGAATGGGTCTATATACCCATAACACAAATGAATATGTTACCGACATATTAATTTGCATACATATATGAGTATGCATTTTTTGGGATTGTACGCACCAATATTACCTACCTTTTCATTAAAAAATCTAAAATTAGCCCTGGTGATATTAACGATTAAGTCTTACATTCATCGAGTGCATTTTATCTGCAGAGGAAATGTGCTAGCCTAAACTTGAAAAAACCCAAGTGCGCGGTTTTAGGCAACAACAAACCACTGAAAACATTTATCGGACAAGAGTTTAGAAATAAATTGTTTAGTCTTTCTTGAAACGTTATTTTGAACTACCTCGTTACGTTCATCCAATCCATCTGCTATAACAGAGAGTGTGTTATTTGTTACGACGAAGACACACTGAATCAGTGACGCTGAATTGCGATACCAGTGAAATACGTTCCCATTGATGTCCGATGCGGAAGCTCGACGAACATTCACGACCGAGTCACAATTCCTCGCTGCAACTCGATGCACACTCGGTAACAACTTGATGGATACTCAATAAGGTATGCATTTACAACCGAGTCACAATTTTTCCTTTTCCTTTAATACTTAAGGTTACAAAATATAAGTACTATGTATAAGTGTAGGTATTGTTACGAGACACATTCACAACAGTCACAATTTTATTTTGGTTACAATTCAATGAATACTCGGTATAAGCCATTTAATTTACACAGGCCTATGTTTTGTAACTGTCAGTTTCATATCCAACATTAAATCCTAACTATAGAAACTTTGGGATAGTCAGTATGTAGGTATGCAATGTCACATGTGCGCAAAATTTCGCAAAAAAAAAAAAAGGAAAGAATTCTATTCTACCTTTAGGAAATGTGTCCAGCAATGGACCTTTCGGCTGAAATGATAATGAAGATACTCTACAATTTTATTAGTATAGCACACGGACTAGTAAAAAAAGAAGGACTCCACGCTATCATACTATAGCGTGAGGCCACGTTTATGCATGTGTGTGTGAGATACTTATGGATACCACATATCGGATATCTGTCATTTGGAGCCCTTGTTGTGTCAGTGTGTGACGTAAGTTGCGTGTCAAGGTGGAGCACCTGATGAGCTTCAATATTTAGTTAGTGGCGCGGAGTCCTTCCTTTTTTACTTTTTTTACTTATATACAACAAAACGATATACCACCTCTATATGTTTTACTTTATCGTATCATTTCGACGCAGTGGGATGCGAGCGTATTGACGTCCATTATATGATGTGGGAACCCGGCGAACATTCACGACCGAGTCTCACTCAGTTTACTTACGATTCTCAAACTGGACAACATCGGAAAATCTGTTAGGAAACAAGACGTTCATCCGATAGAATATACTTTCCAAACAAGCAATTTTTTTTTTAAATTATGATTTCGTAAATTTGAATTTTTAATAGTTACCAAATCAGCTTTTTAAAATAATTATATCCGATCAAGAATAAAACGAAATTAAAACCAACAAATTACGTCGAAAATTTATATTCCCGTACGAAAGGTATAGAGGAATAATGTTGACAGATATAAAAAATTTAATTGGTATGTCAGATTCCATTTTTCTTAAGAACCTTTTAAAAAAACCTATAGTAGATTTGCCATATTGCTTCATATCTTAAGAGATATATGTTCAACTGTTAACCAGTTGAACATATTTTACTCGTGGCTAACGCACAATTAAACTTGAAATGCCAGAATTAAACAACTTTAAATTTTCAATAGGTATGTTCCTAAGCAAGTTAACTTATAATACCCAAAAAGTTTGAACAACGTTGCCTTAGTGCAATGTATCGTGATACCACTGAAGCTGAGAATAGATAATAGTTTACTGAAACGTCGAGGTGCTCAGACCGTGTGTTGTTATGAAGATTTGATTCGTATGTGTGCGGATTCGATGCCCATCGATCGTTTGTTATTCCATATGCGTCCGATCATGTTCAGCGGGACATAGCGATTGTTTGAATACAGTAGGATGGTAAGCAGAAAGGTTATTTATAAGTCAACGCGGTATTCTTCTTAGCAACCTTTTTATAGTACATTCGTAGTTACACACAATAAGTCTACTTGAAGATCACTAACAATGATTCAGGCTCAAATGCAAATACAACTACAATTTACATCAAATGACATTGCTACTTTTTTATAATAAGCTATTACGTATGCGTGCAATTTTAACGGTCGAGTTACATAAATAGAGTTTTATATAAAATATGTCGTTATTTATTTGTGTTAAAAGTATACTATAGTATAAAACTATACTTATTTTAATATTATTAATTACCTTTTCAACGAATCAGGCTATCATAAATCAAAATGCTCAAAAAAAAGTATGATTTTTAAAAACAAAGTTACATAACTATGGATCAATTCAAAACATTAGTAGTCAGTCGTCTTTTATTTGGTGAACGTGACTATTTACAAGTTTTCTTTGGCGGATTTCCTTCTGTGTTTGTTTTGAGAAATGAAGATTGCGGAAACATTGATAGCACGAAACGTTTGTAGAAACGTCACGCAAATATAATGACATTTAGTGGATAGAAATGGATGAAATGTATGCCGTCATTTCTAAGAAATGTGTGTGCTACGTCGACCGGGTTAGGTCTTTTGTAGTTTACTTTGTTAGCGGATTTTTTTATCGTACTGCATTTTAAATATTCAGTTTCGTTGCAGCTCGATGGATACTCGGTATAAGACATTTATTTTATACGAGAACTACGATTACTATAACAGAACAAAGCCTCGCTGTTGTCAGTTTATTATGAAAAAATAAGTTTTCCTATTTCGCGAAAACTTCGAGAAAGCATTCTTCTTATTATGAACTTCAACCATGTATGTAATAAATCAGCCGACGATTTCTAGATATTGGATAGCAAAAGAAGTTTGATGTAAGTATAACCTATAAATAATAATAAATAAATAAATAATAATAAATAGCAGACTTAATCACAAACATTGATCTGACTCCGAGGTAAGTAGCTTAAACACTTGTGTTACGGATATCAGAAACAACAGAGGTATTACAAATATATACTTAAATATTGGATATTAACACCCAGACACAGAACAAACATAAGTATTTGTCACACGAATGTTTGTCCTGGATGGGGATCGAACCCACAACTCTTGGCGCATGGGGCGGGGTCATTACCGATTGCGCCATCGAGCCAGTCAAACCTATCTACAATGTATATGTCTAGCAGTGGGCGCTTTCGGTTGAAATTATGATCAACACCATCATCTGCTTCGTCGACTTCCGGGTATAAACCTCTCAAGACGAATGAAGGACAAGATCTATAATTAACTAGCTATTGCCCGCGACTTCATCGGCGAGGAAACGAACAATTGTTTTTATCTTATATGTTTAAGTTCAAAGTCCTATATCTATATATCTTGGCCAATTTCATCAAAATCGGTTTAGCCGTTTTTATGTGTAAACGGAACATAAATACAGAATACGCATCCATAACTTCAGTAACAATAATTATGTTTGTATAATGTAACCTTTAGTTAACAACAAAACGATATACCACCTCCGTATTATTACTTTATTACGTTATTCCGTCGCACGCGATTATGGCAACACAAACAAATACATTGACCTCCTCAGAAACCCATACTTGGCTTAATTAAATTCGCAGCAAACCAAATAAATGCGGCATGGTAATTAATATGCTGGCAAACATTACAAAGCAATACAATGGGAAACTAAGTAATTATGAGGATTCCGTTAAAAGGGATGCCGGCTCACGGGCACAAGGACTTACCTGTGCTAAAAGTTAACAAACTCACCTCCAATGTTCATTTTGCTAGGAACTACTTAATTTGACTTTTGTTATGTTTAAAATGAATGCTCCTACATAGTCAAGTGTTTTTTTTTGTACACATTATTGTCATAAATAGTACTAGCCTTATATAAAACCTGACGTCAATTACGAATTCGCATTAAGTTATCATCAAACTGTTTCCTCATTTCCTTTTCTGAAAGGAATCATCATCATCTCCCTAGCGTTAAGTCCCGTGCTTAGACGGGGTCCGCTTAGACCATAATCCAGGAATTAGCAAGTCTGGTAATTGCATTGAAGCGACTGCCGATCTTACCTTCGTAACCCTAAGATTGGGAAAAACAATTTTTGGATCATGGTTACAGAACATGGTTACATGGTTCAGTACTTATCAGAAGCAACTAGAACACAATTAATGCCGTCTATACAATAACAAAACCCTTTGCCCCGTGATATTTATATAAGCTGTTAATTACACATGGAAATGCTTTTAAAGGCTCAGTCGTCCACTTAATAGAAATAGAGGCAATAAAATATTTCCTTGTCGCGAAAGCACGCGAGAAACTAACGCAATATCAAGCCGACATCTGTGAAGGCTTCTCGTAAATTCCCCACACGAACTCGCTACAGCCTTGACATAGTAACAGCCATGAAACAGGAATAAAGACGGAAATGGTTTTATTAAAGACCGAACTAACGTCTCTTGTCACTTTTTTTAGGAAACGTGACTGGAAATATGTTTATTACGTACATAATAATGTAGTGGTTACGGTTAGCACTTTGCCTTTAACTGTAAAAGGCTATGATTTACGGTGTACCCAGAGCTGGTTCTATGAAAGATTTGATACGGACAAACGCTTAGTAAAAAGATACCTAAACTGAACTGACCTGGCTATAAATATAAAGACGCCAGGGGTACCGGACTATTGCAAAAGGAAGCTGCCTTGTAACATCATCAAGAGAAATATTAAAGAGAGGTATATTAAATACTTACAAAGAGGCTTCCATATAATTTCCATTCCATTCTATACCATTCCGTTGCGTGACAATCCATATCGTACTAACCTATTCTATACCATTAAACAGCAATGTTTCCATTCGCGGGATAGTTACTATGTCTCGAAAAATCCACTTTGGTCTTCGCAACTCATAGGTCAAATTAGAAATCACCAAACTGGAGAAAAAAACAGAACTGTTTAACTTCCGTTTTTACTACAAAATATAAATAGTATTGCTTACAGTCCAGTATCCAGTAACAACTTAACGTAAAGTCATGGACAGGGATTTACTACTACAAACTACAATGCATAGTTGTCATATCAAAATGGTGGCAACGGTTCGTTAATTGTATTCCAGTTGAGCAACACACGTCACGGTCGGGAATTGAATCTGTCTGTCCTGACCTAGTTTAGTTACATTCTAGGGCGTAGAAAGACGGATGAAGCACAGTGCTTAATTATTTTACCTAAATTAAATCTGACCCAACTGAATTTGATTTTCGGCTGAATGTGGTTTTAGGAGCTAATTTCTCCTTGGCCTATGGGGATAATGGTATGTATGTATGTAATTAATAAAATCTACCGATTTCAATAATCAATTTTGTGATGCCAGTGTCTATAGGTTATGGTGACCATTGACCACCGGGCTTGTACGTTTATTTGTCGCCTTTGTGGTATATAAAGCAGGTTTAAGTTGACAGGAATTATTATTTTGGAAACAAATATATAATTTTGCTGGAACAATTGTTGCCAATTTGCTACTAATCTAAATAAATTAGACTATTTAAGACATTCAGTCTGCGCCTACCACTATGTACAATGATATCATATATAAATTACTGCAAATTTACATTACTACAACTTTCACATTCATTTCAGTTATAAACTTTCTCCTGAAATAGGTAAAGACTTCAAAAATAGTCTTATCTCGTATATTCTCATCCTATCTATCTAAGCTCAACATTGCCAGCTGTCAGTCGTTCTATTTATTGCGAACTCGGAAACTAGGATACTGCAGTCAAAGTATATTTTTGGGACGAGGAATAGAGTCTTTTATTATTAAGCTTACAGTCGGTGTTTTAAAGCCAAATCAGAGAATGGAATAGCGCCCAAATGGTCATGCTAGTTTAGAAGAACCACATTTAATGTACTTAAAATAGTTGTAGAAGAAAAAAGTAGTGAAGTTTAGTTAGTTTTTAGTTTAGTTAGTTAGAAGAAAAAAAATACACTTTGCCCCTTTCCTTCTTTTTTCGTATTAATAGGTGACCACTATAACCATCCTTTAAACGAGTTGACAAATTGCTTCGTGGTTAGCCAGTGTTATATGTGAATATGCAGGTATTTGCAATGTTTTCCCTAACCACTGGACGAGTTTAAGTCCGTAGATAGGTATTTGGATTTCTATTATTCCAGAGACAATAATTTCTATAATCGGAATCTAACTAGCGCTGGTAATACCGTTATTATAAACTAAGCTAATACAGCTCCTATAGATAACAAACTTAATTTTTTTTATTAAAAGTTTAATTGTATGCATATTTTCTGTTAGATAAAAAATCTACTAGACGATATTCCTTTCCATAGGAAGCAACGTGTACCTAACAGATATTCAAATAGCACAACACGTAGTCTTTGACTATTCGCGAACGTATAAATACCTGTATATTATAAGTACTAGAGACAAGAGTACTCCCTTTATTCAGTTAAAAAAAGTTTTTACTAGTGTTGCCGAAAAATCTATAGTTATGCAATCGATAGTTTAACGGCCAAATCAATCGTTTGATAGGACAATCGATAGTATCGATGTCTCTGTTATAATCTCTGCTATAATAATATTATCGGTAAACAGTAGTACTATCGATAGTATCGATAGTTTCGATCGCTGCCAACCAATGAACTATCGATAGTATCGATACAATCGATAGTATTACTCTTCAATATCGTATACACTATCGATAGTATCGATAGACAATCGATATTGGCCTATTGAGCGGCAACACTAATTGTAACTACTTCAACTGATCTATGATCTATACGTACAGGTGAATTACATTATGATAAAGTGTTATATATTTTCTTAACAAATTGTTTGGTATCACATTATATGAACGTATCCACCTACACATAAAAGTTGAACGAAAGAATGTTTTCGAACAAGCAATAAGTATTCGATATACAGGATGCCTATCGTGTCAATTGAGATTCTTTTCAACAAGTTACAAAAACATGCTTCTTGCTTTATTACTATAGTAGGATTACATGATACCATGATATTGATGGCAAAATTATTAAACAATTTATCATAGCAAATCTATGTTTAATTCCAATGTGATGTAAATATCTAAGTTGCGTTGTAAATATTCTACAATTAGTCAATTCATAAACATAATATCCTTGTGTAGGAATAAAATAAATTTTACAAAAATTTTCCTATCTGCATTGCATTATATTAATAGAAGTGTATTATCCTATAAACAATTTTGTCAAATTAATCAATATATATGTAATTCCATCGTAATGTTAATATGTATTAAGTATGATATTTTCTAAATATGTTGCAATATTTGTCAAATTAAAAAAGTAATATCCTTGTGTGAAATCAATTTAAAATAATTGCCTTTTTATATGTTCCAACGTTTGAATATCGAAATATCTTCTAGGGAATTGTTTGGGAATCTATCCTCATAGATTGCTACTGTATAATGTGCGTACTTAACGTTCGAGTGGTATTCCCTCCCAGGTAGGCCCAAGCTTTGTGGAGGTGTTCCCTTGAGATTAGAGCATGGGGTTTCCCAAAAAGGGTTTACGAAAGCACCTGCGAATTCGGCAACGCTGTTGTGAAATATCCGGTATTTTTAATGGCCATAGACTAAGCACCACGCTAACAACATGAAGCATAATAAATAATAATAAATTGAATTAAACAAAAATATAATAGAATCAAGCGATATTACAGTTAATACAATTACGCTCCAAAACGCTTCATACAGATGTTTCTCAGTAAACAAAAAAGTCTAATCTCAAAGCCGTTAGAATAAAGCAACAAGTCCTTTCAAGCATTTGACGTACCGCATTAAATATGACTTCCTCTATTACCTAGAAGTCCAACGCTCCTTCCGTAGTTCTAACAAGTAATAATTAAATGTTAGTTAGATCTTAAAGTGAAAAGCAACTCCAACTACAGGCAAGTTTTGAATTCAAATGCCAAATGGACTTTTACATTGAAATACAAGCTACTATATAAAGTAAGTACTCAATATAAATGTCAAGAAACATCACATAGTATTGATTTGATTATTTTAAACACTTATATTAAGAAAATCAAAATTAACTAAAGAACCGCAAACGGGTGTTTGTGGTACTCGATGTGACGCATACCTGATTCGTTAATTGTCCCGATGTAGGGCTCAAATCCATTCTTGCGTTGGACGCGAAGTCGAAATCATTGTACTCACTGGCTAACGGGGCTGTCAATATTTAGAAACGCGAAAAATCATAAATAAATACGAGAAGAAAATAGAATAAAAAAACATTCAAAACAAACGGCTCGTTACATGTAACGAGCTTGTCTTAAGACAAGCTTTGTATTTTCACCGATGGATCGTTATGAGTTGGTTTAATTAATCAAACCAACTCATTATATTGGATATAGATAAAAATCCTCTATTCTTCTAACTACAGCCGTTCCCCAATTTCTACTTATGCATAAATCCCCATTTACCGCCGAATTTAATCGATTAAAAGCAATAGAAACTTCCCGTAAGCAAACCCAAGCAATCTTTATTACAATAATTTCCATCGGAATCAACCGCAACGTGCAATCGTTACGGAACGGAACCGCGGTTTGTTCACGAGACTTTAACGATTCAGATGTCGTTAACGATAGCGCAACGGAGATCGTTACATGTCGCCCGTCGTGAACAGCGCTGTGGGACGCTTAGGCTACTCGCTGAATATTCAACGTGTGTTTTAATTCGATTACGGCACTGATTCCGTGCGATTATGCTGATATCTTACTAACTTCGTCTATGGTGGTTTTCAGCGGGACAGAGTGTTAATTTTTTTTTTTTTGTAGAACTCGGACTTCGTTGCATTTATAAAGTAATTACAAATGCTACGGATAAGTAGTCCAACGATCAATATATATATATAACATAAATCGCCTCTAATTAATAAGACAAAATAAAAAAAATATTGATTAATGAAACTCACTATATTCGTACTCGATATAGGTCTGGAGTAATACAATTGTTATGGGAAACTGGCAACTCTATGTTTACTGCCTAACATGAGCAAATAATGTTTTTAATATATATCATTATAAATGTATCAAAACTAGTTTTGTATTTAAAAGTACTAAACTAGTTTGCTTAAGGATTGACCACAGATAATGAATTATTTGGAAAATAAAAATAAATGTACAACCAAAATCAATCAGGAATATATGTGGAAGAAGTGAAGGCACAGAACAAATACAAGTATTCATCACGCGTGTGTTTGTCGAGCGGTCCACTCTTGGCGCACAGGACAGGGTCACTATCGAATGCGCCATCAAGCCAGTCAGAGAAAGATGTTCATCCAAATTTTTCTACATTCAGTTAATAAATAGTGAGTGATAGGCCTTACTCGCAACACGAGCTCCCGCTGGGTGGCGGCGACACCTCGTCCCCACTCAGGGAAAATTTTTAACTAGCCTGGTTCCCCCACCTCGGCTAGTTGTAATGCATTTTTCGTCCGTCCAAGAAGTTTCGCGTCGACGCTCTGTCGGCTAACGATGCAACCGTGCAGGCATGAGCACATGATTTACATATACATACTTATATATGCACGCACATATATATAAATAATAAATAAATTCTTCAGACTGGCACACCAATTCCCTAGTCGCAAACTAAGCTTATAAGCTTGTGCTATGGATACTTGGTGATCGGATAGACATACTTAAATACGTTTATAAACATCCATGACTCGAGTACAAATATCCATGTTCATCACACGAAATATTTGCCCCTAGCGGGATTCGAACCCGCGACCCTTGGTTTCGTGGTCAGGGTCTCTGACCACTTGACCAACGGGCCAGTCATATATAACTTAAGTAATGTTACTCCGTCACAAAAGGGTAGATAAAAGAGTTGGAATATAAGGTATATTGACGATTACCGATTTTGACAGCATTAAAGAAAATTTATGACGTCACAGCTAGCTTAAGCGACGTTATGCTATTATAGCGAAAATCCTTTGGCTACAATTTGGACTGGTGATCGATATTTAACTAGCGCCAATTCTTAATTAATTCAGGAACAAAACAAATCATATCTTCAAAACTGACGTCAAAGTAACTAAAATCATAGATTTTTCCGCGAAAACAAACATAGATAACCTTACAACAAAGCCAAAACAAACACAGTTGTAGTAAGACCGAAATAACTTCCTCGTTTGTCGACTTAGGATCCAATCTCAACAATGGCTCGGTGGACAATAAGGATACATAACTCGTTGATTACCCTTCACCTGTAACTTTTGACAACACGTCTTTGTTTCCCGCAACACGAAGCAGGAACAGATAGAAGTTGATAAACAAAGTTTAATTGCTCTATCGGCAACGACGAGGATCATTACCACAGTATGCAACGTGAAACAGTAAAGCCTAGTTAACGGATCTTGTATCTCATGGATAAATAAATAAATAAATAATAATATAATATTCGACTACATCACACACATTGATCTGACTCCGAGATAAGTAGCTTAAGCACTTGTGTTACGGATATCAGAATCAAGAGTGGTATTACAAATATATACTTAAATATTGAATATTAACACCTAGACACAGAAGAAACACAAGTATTCAGCATACGAATGTTTGTTCTGGGAGGGGATCGAACCCACAACTTTTGGCGCATGGGGCAGAGTCACTACCGAACGCGCCATCGAGCCAGTCAACCATATACCACAATGGTGCATCTTCGGCCGCTCTGATGGCATAAGGGCATAAGCATCAAATGTAACGACTTTGCTGTAAGCACCTCAGTGGAGTATAAAGACTAGAATTATGCAGACTTTTTCCCAGAAATAATCTTTGCCAACGGTGTTATAACTAAAGCTGTGAACTCCCTCCTGATTGTTCTCCAGCTTGCAGCCTCTTTGTTAGACTGGCAAATCCTTTTGCTTCAAGTGTTGCCTCTAAGGCCAGTGATAACTTACGCATCGTCTTCACCTAAAATAATATCCTTGTCCTTTGTCCCATGTTGGTCTGGGACTAGGCCCATGTTGATCTGGGACAAAAAAAAGAATGTGCAAACTGTGGTTCTTGCCCAGCATGTCGTAAAAGGCGACTAATGGTTTACGGGCTTTTGGGTATGTGACTGAGTAGGCGACGAGCTAGCCACTTGTCACTCCTTTTTTACAGCTTTCCATCTAACCCAGCCCACTGTCCCATGTTGGTATGGGACTTAAAAAGAATATGCCAACTATGGTTCTTGCCTAGCATGTCGTAAAAGGCGACTAATGGTATATCGGGTTTCGGGTGTGTGATTGTGTAGGCGACACAATCACACACCCGACTTGTCACTCCTTTTTTTACAATTTTCCATCTAAGTAACTCAGCCCGGCTTTTTTTTTGGCTGAATGTGGTTGAAGGGGCATGCTGCCTCTTTGACTCTGCCTACCCCGGGGATTATGGGCGTGATGTTATGTATGTATTTAATATCCTCGGGTGAAGAAACGCCAGGGATAACTTTGACGCTTATTCACCTTCATTCTTAGACGCTACACGATTGACGCTTTATGACATTAACATCGTTCGGCCTACAAGTAAAAGGAAAGCCTCCTTCTAGTAGGCCTTGTTAAAATATCAGGACATGGTTATTTGAAGATTAAAATAAACTGAGGGACATAAAAAAATCACTTCATTGTTGTCGCAATTTTCAAACTCCCACAAAAGTGGAAAGTATTAGGGGAGACCTTGGCCCAGCAGTAAGACACTATAGGTTAGTTAGAAAAATAAACATATAATTAGACTTGCTTTACTTATTTCTAGACTGTGTCCGAACTGTCAGCGACACACGGCCCCACGCCACAATCATAATTGAACCGTTCCATTCCTCTATAAGGATCTGATGTGAGATTGAAAATTAATCCGAGGAATAGGTACCCTTCAATTAGCCAATAAATTGTTGACGTACAGTCAGCATCAAAAATATAAGTTTAACAAAGGACGATTTAAAGAGCCGATTTTGTGAAATATTTGTAAAGATTTCTCTATTTCAATAAGTTCATGGGCGTGTATTACTTGTTAAACATGCGACTAAAAAAACGTGTCCTTTCTGTTTCTTTCCAAAAAACTATTGGTACAGCTCAAACGAAGCATTGGATTATAAGAGGAATTGAAGTCACGTCGAACAAAAAAAAATGGTACATCCAAAGTGACCGCACTATATATTTTGCGGAAATCCTTAAATACTATGTAATAATATAATAATAATAAATTACTTATTCTGTTTTCTTCTAAGATTCATTCCAATCGTTACATTTCCATTTAATTAAAATAAGGCCTAGTCTTTAGTTTTTTTATCTAACTAAACTTCACACCACTTCCTTAGCGGGATAGGCAGAGAGAACCTAACGCCATATGGCACGATCCTTACACAACTAACTTGCTTCTTCAAGATCCTTTTCATACAAGCTCTACGGTTATGACTCCTAACATCTTCTGTTCACGACCACGTTGTGGTAGGTGAGTCTGAGCCTTCCGCGGCTCGTATATCCGTCTACTTTCGTATTGTATATCTGTTTAGTAAATTTTTCGTCATCCATTCTTTCCACATATCTGAACCACCGGAGCATACCTCTTCTTACGACTCCGACGCTATCCTTCAGAGATCTATTTCAGATTCCATTGAATTTTTTATAATACATGCAATACGGAAGAATGCATACATAGCTCCAAAATATTGTATACTTATATATAGTGGATATTATGTAGGTAGGTACATAAACAAGAGCTACGAATATTCTGACCCTATGCTCATTTAAGGAAAAGTGGTTTTAGTGAAATTGACTCTTTGATGTTCCACGCACTTTGATCTACTGATTAAATAGCAAATATAAATTGTATGCAATGCATACATCTACTGTCCTTTTCAAGTAAATGCCATTGTATTTCTAGCGAACGCTATCGAGCGTAATAATTATATGTGGCTTAATTACTAGTTTAATTATTTTGCGCTGGGTGTATATGGGGCACTTTGTTTTCACTATTGTGGGTCGGGTAGACCTGCGAAATTACAATTTCCATGTAGACGCTCGAATTTCAACCTTCAGTGGACGCTATATGGACATATGTGACCTTATAACAGAAAGTATCTCCTAAGCGTGTGATGGTTACCCAAAAGTAGTAAAATAGTTGTTTTTGTTGGGTGTATTGGCAAATTGAAGGGCCTCTCTCTAGAGAATTCATATATCTACGATATGTTGAGATGCCCTTTATATGCGTAAATAACATCTTAAGAGAACCGCTTAAGCTAGCAAATCTCTTGCAGTTATTTAGAGTAGTTAATAGCTGTTGGTGTAATGATTATGAGTTCGCGTCGTATGCTAGGGGTGCGGATTCGATTCTCGTGTCGGGAAAATAAAAATTATAAAGTACTAGGTACTTTTCCCGGGTCTGGGTGTTTGGTACCTTCATTGAATCTACTTATCATAAAACAAAAGCATAATTTTTATATTATATTCAGCATAAGTTTAGTATCAGAAAGAAAGAAAGAAAGAAAGAAAAATAATTTATTTGGTGTCACAAAATGTTACAAAATTACACAAAATACGTAAACACAAGTACATAAGTGACACTAAAAAGGCATCTACTCAGCATGTGTCGGGCACCTAGTGGCGCCACGACGCTGGTCTTCCGTAGATACCTTTATGTGTGAGAGCACGGCCGTATCAGCGTAATGTATATATCAGACTTCATCACAGTCTTATATTTATTACTATTATTTATTTTTCACAACCGGTTCTATCCATGTGGGCGAACAGGGTATATTTGTAAATGTGAGAGGTTAACGTAAAAGAAAATCTCACGCCTTCATGCAAAAATGGAAAGTTTAAAATAAATACGGCGCTATCTTTGACGCTGAATATGCGTGGGACTTAATGAGAAGTTATTTCCATCTCCCATCTCAATTTCACGGGTGATATTACGCATCAGTTCATAAATAGACCATTCTACTGGCGAATAAACGTTGCCTGCAATACCGCCTACGCGCAAATTCAAAGAATATTCGAATGAATGAATGCAAATGAATGCCATTTGCTTTGATCTCTCGAATACTGTACAGAATGCACAAGTTGAGAACCTCGTTGGTTTTGAACGAGCGAAATCTTAAAATGTACATGAGAAAATTGTGTAAGATAACTTAACCTTTATATCGAAGCAAAAAAGAAGAATGAAGTATCAAACTTGAGAAAAAAATATATAAATAATTCTACGAAGTAAGAATCATAAATAATGTTGAAATATTACTTGTTTTGTCAGGAAAGTTTACCAAAATAAATATTCAGATTCTGTACGATAAAAAAATAATAAGTATTATTTTTTCAACAAAAGGTAAGAAACTACTATTTGGCTAAACGAAATATAAGTAATAATAAATAACAATTTTACATTTATTTCATTTGAATTTTGCATTTCGGAATGTACCTACCCCTATTTTATAAATTACCAATGATATTTTAACATTTATTCATCATTGCCATCATTGCCATTTACTTTTAATTTATTAAATAAATTTAAATGGCATAATTTCTAGCAATCATGTCCGAAGCCCAGTTAGTATGGCGGCCATTAACTCATAGCTACGACAAAAGCCAAATCTGAAGTGCCATCGGGAAGACGCCGGCTCTTACAGCGAGAGCAGTTAGTCACAAGTCCGCTGTTATCAGCTGACCAGGGATGTATCGATGCAAATAGATTTATCGATAAAGCTGAGAGAAAATAGCAATCGCCGTTTATGCTTGAATACTGTAAAATTATCTGATAAACCAGTTGGAGTAACTTAGGTAATAAAAAAATTACTTTACAATAGGAACAATTTTGGTTTTGTAAATTTTTAAAGTAGGTAGTCGTCGTAGCCACTTACACATTTTTATATTATAATGGTAGCGTGTCCAATAACTCGTTACGAGAAACCTAATGTATGTATGCTCAAATAACTAATTTAAGTGAGCAAATATAAGAAATTACAAATTTTTGTCACCTTATCCATATAATTCTGCCATCTGCACGGTAATTTCATACGCAAAATTGTAGTGTGAATCATTTCTAAGTGTTAGAACTAGCATTCTGTAATTTCTAATAAATGATTCGGTTCACCCAGCTAGCAAGTCAGTGAGATTGAGCTAGTATTCTGCAAGATAATGTGTATAGAATGCCAACTCAGGACATTCCGAATCGCAATCGAAGCGAGTAATGAACAGGAAAGATCGAATTCGAATTAAAAAATTCATCTTTACAGCCCTCATCTTCATACTCGTAACAGGATAAACTCGATAACAGTTTCAACTCTAGCTGCACAACACTAAGCGAAGAGTGTAGTACCCTCTGTCACGCCCAAGGTACTACGTGCCTCGGACGCATGCCAACTGCATCAATGGAGTGCAGGACTCGTTAAATATATTATTAAAGAAAACCATTTCGCACCCATAAATTATTTTAATACGGGAAGAGCGAGCGGTGGTAGCCCAATGGTAAGAACACCTATCTTATATCCGTGAGGCACGGGTTCCAAAACAGGATTAGAACCTACCATTGGATTTTTTGAATCTGAGTACATAGTTATACTACTAGGTCAGCGGTGAGGGAAAGCATCGTGACATTCAATCAGCTATGGATATGTAACCATGATCCAAATTATTTGTTTCTCCTGTCTAAGTGTTATGAAGGTCAGATCGGCAGTCGCTTCAATACAATTATAAGACTCGTCAAATCGGACAAAGCACGGGATATAGGTAACGCTAGGAAGATGATGAAATGATGTTAATAAAAACCTCATACTGTACTGTACCTCCTAACCGATATCGATCACGGCGGCCAATCTCAACGAGGATCCAACTCCGCAGGAGATTTTATAGTGCACAAGTTTGTACTCAAACAAATGTGCACTCTCTGTTCTTTTACTCTCATAGTCCGGTGAGACGGCAATTCGACATGACCGGGAGAGAGGTCAGACGCTGGACCAACGGCTTAACACGCTTTCTGAGGGCCGTCTCTCGAGTGATTATACCGCTAACTTCCTGACTCTAGACTGTTACTGGATAATTTCAATATTGAAATACCCAGCAACAAATTTTTGGCCCGACCCATGATTTGAACCCGGGACCTTTTGGTCCTTAGGCGAAGTATGCTACCAATAGGCTAACGAGACAGTCATAATACACAAATAGTTTGGACGTTATAACATGATTTTTGCAGTACAATACTAAGCCTTTGCGGCTTAAACATCAAAAGACGAAGATACAGTGTTGAAACACGGGTCCGATACAGTCTTGATGTTCTAAAATAGGTATTTATTAAGGGTATTTCGGTACCTTAGTTAATTCTTAGTTCTATAACACTTGTGCCCTCAATTATCCGATTCTAAAGTAAACGCTTAAGTAAGGACGAACTTAACTAGACTAACTAACTTTAGTACCTGATAAATGTAAGTGATGTTATCAGATAATTGTTTATTTATCAATCGAAAGGACAGGTTATACAATGGGTGTAAGTTAAAACCTGAGCCTTCGGGTAATCCAATTTGTCTGGTTCGAAAGGATTGCGAATGTCGCTTTAATGTTAAAACCTAACTTGCTAAATCAAATGTAATGGTCAAGCAGACCCCGACTAATAAGAAAACATAGCGGTTGAAAGAAAACTTACGATAATTACAACCAATATTTCGGTTAAAAAGTTTACGCAAACCTCGTTACCGCGAAGTCCGTAACACTACTATCGAGTTGCGTAACGCGATACACCTGCAGCTCAAAGGCGCGTACACTCCGACGCGTAATGGCGCAAAATGCGCGTACCCCGTTCCCCTTGTTAGAGCCGCGATATGCACACTCGACACGTCCCATGGTGTTCCAGGGACGGGTGTGTGCTCTGTTTGATGGTATGTTTTAAGGGTTCCCAGCTTCTAATGAAATGAGCAAGTGCCAAAGAGGTAGCTACTATGACATTCGTCTTTTCTATGATTGTAATTTGTACCTCTTTATACTTACTAACATTAACCATACATAGAGATTACGTTAAACGTAAGTCAATGTATGTATTGTATATAGTGCCAAAGAACTTCGATACCGAAGACAAATTACGTGCAACTAATACAACGGTTAGATCATCATCTTCATCATCTTCCTAGCGTTATGTCCCGTATTTAGACGGGGTCCGTTTAGACCATGATCCAGGATTTAGCGAGTCTGGTAATTATATTGAAGCGACTGCTGATCTGATCTTCGTAACCCTAAGATAGGGGAACCAGACCATTTTTGGATGATGGTTACAAATCCAAAGCTATTTGAATTTGCAGGTTTCATCACAAAGTTTTCCTTCACCGTCGAGCTAGTGGTATAAATACGTACATAGACTTGAAAAATCCAGAGGTACGTGCCCGGGTTTGAACCCGCACTCCTCGGTTAAGAGGCGCGTGTCCTTACCATTGAGCTACCACAGCTCCTAATACAACGCTGAGATAACTTTCATCTTTACGCAAACTGCGTAATACTGTAGTCTGTTATAGGACCATACTGTAGTACGGTATGGTCCCGTAACACTATCGAGTTGCGTAACGCGATACACCCGCGGCTCAAAGGCGTACACACCGGCGCGTAATGGCGCAAAGTGCGCATACCCCGTTCCCCCTCGTTAGCACCGCGATTGGCACACCCGACACGTCCTATTGTGTCGGGGGCGGGTGTGTACTCTGTTTGATGGTATGTTTTAGGATTTCCAGCTTCTAATGGAATGAGGAAGTACCAAAGAGGCAACTACAATTCTAATAATTCGTCCTTTTCTAAGATTGTACTTCTTTATACTTAGATAAAGAACCAAACATAGAGTTTACGTTAAACGCAGCTCCATTGCCATTAGTACACGCGACACGTCGCGTGGTGTTCCGGGGACGAGTGTGTAGTCTAGTTAGTGATATCTCTGTCTCAAATGGAATGAGGAAGTACCAAAGGGGCAGCTACTATATTATGGTCTAGCCTTGTTCCTGATCTAACCACAAAATGAAGTTATCGAAGAGTGTAGATTTAAAATTAAACACGCATTCAATTGTTTCACATTTAATACAAGATTTTTTTATTAAACTACTAACTGGGCCGACATTGCTGCTACCGATTGCTACCGATGGTCAATTTATATAACAAACGTTAAATTATAAACTACATATTATTAAGTACCTAAATAATATCCCAATTATCGACATTCTCTTAGAAATATTCAAATATCTTCTTTCATTTAAACGTTATCTTTCCACTATACCTATTCGGAAATAATACCTGTATATATTTCGTTATTTTCATTTATTTTTAAGTATATTTAGTTCCAAGACATTAAAATATTTGGTAAGGATTTTTCAGCTTACGGTTAAACTACAAAGACGTTCACGTCAGAATATATTTATTTGTCTTGTTTGTATAACACAAAACCCTCCAGTCCGGAAGTTCTCCTTAAAACCGCACGTATTTCCGCCGAAGTACCGGTGGATCACTCCAGGGCAAAGACGCACGAGTGGGCCGCACCGCAATGCATTATTTTTGTCGCCTTGAGACATCCGCGGGTGTGTCCTTCAACTTTATTGCTTACATAAAAAATAAGCACAACGACTGCCTTAATGTATGCTGTCTGATCTATTTCGGAAAGGTGTCATAAAAAGATTCAACGCTACAAGTATTTTTGTTATAAAATAGACCATAACGAATATGAGGGATGATTTATGAAAACTCGGTTTTTACGTTCAACTCTTTCTTTGTTGTTTTTTGTAGCGGAAAAATATGTATCAAAAACTTGAACAAAAATATCTCTCTTAAACTCTTTAAACCCAACTACTTTTGATATCCACCGCGTAAATCATGAATTTTACGCTGCCGTGTTCGTAAGACTTCGCGTCTCATTTAACTGCGTAGAGGAAAAGAAAAATATTAAATTTAATTTATACTTATCTACTTATAATAGGGGAAAATACTGGATCAAAAAACATTATATTTAGTCTGTTAGTTAGATTATCTAAAAGTATAAGACACATTATATTTCAAAAAATTACAAAGATAAAGAGCATTAGAGTTTTGGAGTGGGGGCTTGCGTCGTCACTTGTAGGTAAGTAAAAATTTTAATAAAAGTAAAAAAAAAAAAATGTCACAAAACAGTATGACACGTTAGATTATGGATAAAAGAATTATGAGACGAAATAGAGACCCAACATATGGGTGAAGTTCGTTTCTAATGCGGATCCTCCAATAATAGGAACTCAACCTTATCTCCTTACACCGGCCATTTAAGATGACTCAAAATCGCATTAGAGCGCTGTAAAATGTCGTGCAATGCTAAGCGCTACAATTTTTGAGTTCTTCCAGACTTGCAATGTGCCGTGCGCCAACACATTATGAAGAGGTGATTTATAATCACTTCCAGCGTAGTGGATTGAGTTAGCGCAATTTCGCTGCTAAGCTATAATTTGACATGTATTTTGTAATATCAAACAACTTTGTTTTACTTCTTCCTCATATTTTCCTCTCACAATGAATTTCCTATTCTAACACTATTTTCTTAGAACTTCATTAATTCCATTAAGCTCTGCTCCTCGCAGTAAGCAGACATATTTCATCTTCCGCTTCCACATCTAGGAAAATCTGGTAGTCTCTCTCAAGTCTCCTGGGGACAATTCACAACATGTAATACTTTTTCATATTAATTAATTCATAAACGTCTATGGCTTTAAATGTTCTCTATACCATCTCATCTTACTCTGATCTTAAGCCACATGGATTATTTCATCCTCATCGTCATCATCCATCTCTTCTTCGATCTCTTCTCCTCCTTGACGTCATACCTAAATACCCACCATTTTTCCACACGCTACTTCCATTCCCGATTTTCACAGACTCTGCTACACAAATAGTTAATCGCAATCAAACGGTTCGGCAACAGCCGTCGCCCGCGGCGGCGCGATTCGTTACCGCAGGACGCTAATTTGTTAATTACCTATCCAATTATACAATTTGAACGTCTCGCCGAAACTCCGAGCGGTGCCGCCCTCCGGCGATACGCAGTACTACCTACTCATATTTATAAACTACATTTCCGCCCCGGTTTTCAACGAGAGGCACCAAATTTACGATAATTATATATATCATATATATGAATGTTTATATTAGATATAACATTTACAATATTTAGGGGCATCTTAGTTATATTTAATTTATGTAAAATTTTGGCAAAGTATTTGTTACAAAGATTTAGAATGATATTAATTTTTCTTCGCCTTGCTTAGGGGTTTGCTATTGTAAAAAACATCATCTAAATTCTTTGTTAACAATGTTTCTAATCAACCCATTACTTTTTCTGTAATCTGAGAAAGTACTTTATAGGTACTATGTTAATTAATACCATTCAAATTCATTTTGTGTAGTAGTCTCAGGTAAGATTGGAGATAGGAGCTTAATTTATAACAATAACACTATGAAGTACCTAAATGCTTTCCTATTAGAGTTCAAGTTATTACTAGACTTGCTACTTAATTATTGCAAATACGTTTGTTAGAAAAAAGTTTATGCGGTATAACTTAACCTACATGTAAGTGACGTAAAAAACCTACGTTAGAAGTCATACGGACTGCCCTTATCTTTTCATCTGTTTTTTGGCCTTGAAGCGCTGCGGAATTATTTTAATTTCGTTTAATAGATGCAGCAAAAAATTCTGGACTTTTACAACAAAAATTATATGCCATTATATATTAATATTTTAAGGAAACTAATTTGACAATTAAAGTAATAATGGACAGGAAATGTATACAGATTAATTCTTAATAAATTTCTACAACTAGATTTAAGGAAACTGTAAAATATTAGAAGTAACAAATTAGCTGTTTTATTAATTTTTTTATTTAATTAGTGAAATATCCACAATGATTTAGATATTTGTAAAAATACTGTTTAATTATTATGCGAATAGCTGGCAGATGTTTAAGCCAGTGTTTATATGTTGTAAAGCATCAGTGCTCTTATATTTTGACATTTCTATAACACCGATTAACACGATTAGAAATAAAATAAATTATAAAACTAGAACATACTACCATTAAATACAGCATTAGGAGCACAATTATAACTTTCCCACGTAAATTACAAAAAGAAAATTGCTTGTTACTCGCTTTAGAAAATTGTAATTTATTAGAACAAAAGTAAAAATTAATCCCTATTAACCTGTCAAAAGTCCAAGCGGAATATTTTTTCTTGGACTTTGTAGAACATTAAATTAGCAGTTAGAGAAAAGTTGTGTAATTTGTGTTGCTATAGCTTGTAAACGGGGATTAGCTGCTGTTTTTTACGAGCGAACTGCTATGGCCTCGTTCGACTAATTGTAATTTATCCCGCTTCCCTATCCCGCAGAACTGGTACAAGTTGTTCAATTATAATCTGAGGATATTATAGACTAAGATGAGGTTATCTTAACAAAAGGTTCTTGATCAACAACCCGTTTTTAAATAATGCCTTTACTTAGAACTGGTACCATAAAAATTAAAAACAAGATCTTTAATATAGCTTAAACATATTTATGCCTTTCTTCTTTTCAATAGAGAAAGTCCCAAAATTTTACGGATGCACCTGTTAGATCAACCACGCACCAACCCACAATTTAGTGCTAATGTGCTTCCTGATAGACATACTAGATATACGATATGCACAGTACATATACATACTTTATAGTAAGCTATAGCTGGGACTTAAAAAAATGTGCTAACTGTATTCCTTGCCTAGCACGTCGTAAAGGCGACTAATGGTATATGGGGTTTTGGGTATGTGATTGTGTAGGCGACGTGCTAGCCACTTGTCACTACTTTTTCACAATTTTCCATGTGTCCCAGCCCGGTTTTATTTTTGGCTGAATGTGGTTAAAGGGGCCTGCTGCCTCTTTGAATCTGCCTACGCCTACGTGGATTATGGGCGTCATGTTATGTATTATTAGTATATAAAAAGTTTGTATTTTACGACTATGACAAGAGTCGGAGATCCCAAAAAAACTCGGATGGAAGCTAGTTAAATAATATAGTTAATGCACTGCATAGATACTCTACAACTCCCAACATCGTAAAACGTCAGCACTACGTTCGACACTTCTAGCGCAGTAATCAAAGACGATACACTCGGTATGTACACTTTTTGGAAAACTTCGGACAAGTCAGGACGTTAAGATATAAACTTAAGATCGTCATGGAAAGTTCTACGTTGTATAAGCATATTTCGTGCTGCTATTTCTCCTGATCACAGTTGGCACATTCTTTTTAAGTCCCAGACCAACATGGGACAAACTAAGAGCCTGCACTCTGGTACATATTCTTCAGCTTAGCTCTCCTTATATAAAACGTCCAAAATGAATTCTATGGAATAATGTAAAATGTAAAATCATTATTACTCTTACTTGCCGTGTTCAGAATTACTATTCTCATGGGTTTTAGAAGATATTCTTTTTTCTACTTATAATTTGGAGATTTTAGGAATTTAAAAAATCCAAGGTCATGGTCAAAGCGAACTGCGAACGGGACATTTGTACGTTTAGAAAGTTAAAGAAGTAGTCAAGGAAATTCCCGAGTTTCTCCCTTTCATAGTGGCCACCCTGTCACGTCAGACGGAGGTGGCGCGCAGCTATTCCATTAACAGTTTTACACCGACCCAAACGACTGCTTACCCTTTGTGGCGGTGAATGGTTATTTAGAAGGTCGATAGTAAAACGACACCGAAGTGGAAGGACGTTGCAACGAGTTCCAGTGACGTCATACGATAAGAATTTGGTTGCTAAATAACCATAAGAACTTTTGCAAACCTTTACAACTATATCTATATATAGCAAGATTTACATTGGGTTTTGAGAATTGTGCAATATTTTATAATATTAGATCCCATGACCATTGATTTTACAATTAGAATAGACTCCACGATTGTTGGATTGACTCCACCATCCACGAAGAGTGGATGAGGACACGATTGACACTTGACGATTCTGTAAAGTGCTCTAGAAATCTAGGGGCAAACGCATTGACTATCTTAATAATGCAGCAATATCCATACTATTACGAGCTAAGAACAAAAAGATCACCACAACATCGCTCAGGCAAAAATCAAATCAAGTTCATTTAAACGAAAAAATTACGGACCAGTAGTGAAAAGTGGCTCGCTCATCGCCGACATTACCCAATACACTACTACCAGTAAAAATGTCCTTAATAAATGTAACAAATCAGTGTTTTTGGCCTCTGCATTTATGGGGGTCCGATTTTCTGTGCACTTTATGAGAGAACTGCACTAAAATTGCACCGTGGAATAAAGCAACAAAAGAAATGTCAGATTATAAACCACAAAGGATATAACGTGTTTTCTGCTGCTAAACCTAGAGTTGTATTCGACCAGTAATGGATCCAGTATACTCAGCGCCCTAGTTTTGGCGCCCCTTTATTAAAAACTAAACAAAATATTTACCAAAATAGTCGCGCCAATAACAATTCTAGCGCTAACAATCTAGCTGCTAGAATTTTTGAATTGCCAATTTTGTAATACAACATTGACTAAGTAACGCCTATTGAATATTCTTTTAAGTCGGGTTTGGTTCGTGTTTTAAAGAAGAAGCGCTTACATGAAAAATATGTTTGTATAATAAATAACCTTCATGAAAATATTTACGTTGCTAGTCCGATTGGCTTCGATGACTGCTTACCAACAAGCAAATTATGATTAGTGTTTTTGATTTAGTAAGTCGTTTGCCACCTTTAATATGTAGTATAAGAAACTGATGTAACATGTTTTTCTTTTAAGACTTTGCGCAAAGATTATCTTATTAAAGCACCCTATCACGTATCACCTGGAAAAAGGATCCGGCCCTGTCTGCACCCGGGCTGAGCGACCATTAACAACTTAGTTCCAGAACGGGGGCTCCCGGAAACTTTGTGGATTTCCATTAATAAAAATCTTGCACCCACTTCGCGCTCTTAAAAAGTTGCTTTGAAATATTCCACTGCATTTGCATACATTCATTAGTGGCGCGAAAACTTTTTCTTAGTTCTTTGTCCCGATTAAAGTCACATTGCGTGAGTAAGTTTTTTTACAATTTACGATCATAGAAATTAGAATTAGGTCACTATATTGATTTGTACGGAGAGCGTTATTTATCAGCTCAGTATTCATTCAAATGTCCTGAAATAAAACCTAACTTTTAATTCACTGAAACTCCCTAATATAGTTGTTTCTTTGAATGTTCATATAACTATGTAAATATAAAAAAAAAACACAAAGTTGGTTAGCAATGTCCTGTACAATCTAAAACTAACTAACTAAACTTCACGCATTACATATATACTGACCTATGAATAAATAATACCATGTATACACAAGTATTTAAGCAGCAATAGAAATGCTTTAAAAAAATTTGCGACGAAACAAAAACTAATTGCGATGCAACGTTAAACGCTACATCGTAGCTCGTAGCAGCATACCGTAGCGACGCGTAACCTAACTTTGTAAATCGTAGCAAAAAAATAACTTTTTTGGTTTCTCGTCTAAAACAATTAGAACCCTTCAGACGGAGTCGTAATAATCAAAGGCAAAGTCAAAATCGTCAAAGTCAAAGTCAAAGTCAACGTCAACTCCAAAGTTAACATCAAAGTCAAAAAAGAAAGGTCATCACTTTCTTCCTCACAAACATAAAAAAAAATCATATTATTTGCAACCTCAATGCTATAATTTAATTTTAATAGCTCAATGGCATTTTAATACTCCCGTTTATAAATACACCCGTTTATGAATAGCCGACACGTTATAAGTAGGGTAGTTGAATGAATGAAATTGCTATACAAGCTTTATTAGTGGTATAAATGAATACGTTCGTATGCACGTAGTTAGCTTTGTAAACATCATTCATGCCGTGTTTATTCAAAGATCGATGTATAAAGTGCAAAGCGCGGTCGCTTATTAAACAGACGTAGAGTATCAGTTTCAGGGGTGTCGCGTCGACAGCTGACGGATGGTTCTAAGTAATTTAATACCAGCCCTACTTTGTAACAGCGAGAGTAATTTCAATGACAAAGCAGTATCAGACCGTCATTAAGTGTATAATGCCGGGTGAATGTTTACGCTGCCCTGACCTTATTCCTATAACAACAGAGCTCAAATTAGCAGAAATAACACGTGTGTGGGTGGTCTGGATTTCCACCTACGCGGTTGCACGCGGGCTAAATTTGAAGGTGTCGCTATATTCGCCGCCATACGCTAAAAGGACGCCGCTTTGTTCCAGCGGTTAATTAATCCTTGTACAGCCGTATGAGTGGGTGTGGTGTAGGTACATATGAAGCGTGTAAAGGAATGCACCGGGAGATAATACGTTTCTAAAGATCAAAGTTACCGGCAAATGTTATATAGGCAGGTGTAACAATTAGGTAATATAAAATATAAGTCAACTCTCTAGCCACATAGTATAGTAAATATATTATAAATATTAGGGGACGGATTGGGATGAGTTTGCTGTAGTTTTTTTTTAAATAAAAGTAGAACAGTTTACTATTAAAAAAAACATTCTAAAATGAAAAGTAAACAATCTCAATATTTAACCTCGATATGAACGATGCAAATGAAAACTTAAATTTGCTTAATATTAATTAATATTGGCATACTAATTGCACCCTCTTCCGGAGAGTATTTAAGATCCGGGGCGAATGCTAAATTGCAACGCGCCCTCCCGTATTTACCATGGAGCTCCGGAAATTCCATTATTAAAATCTAGAAATGCATATAGATGCGTTTACTAGTACTACGAGTATTATCATAGAAGAGAGAGTATATTATTACTACATAAGTATATTATTAAATAAATGTAATTTTTTTATTTTCGTAATAAATATCTGAAATACAATTTCGCATTTATAATATAATATTTTTAAATTTTGTATATTAAAATAATTTTACTGAATGTGGTTAACATTACCTACCCCTTCGGGGATGATGAAATACCAGATATATGTCTAGCATCTTATTTGGTATCTTAAGGGGTAATTTTTTAACAGTCAGATAAAAGATAACAGTAGAATAAATCACAATTCCGATGATTTTAAAATACCATTGCCTGTTTCCTAAGTAAAATACATTATTACATCCGCAAATTGGTGACATAATACTTCATCAGTCGGTTAATTCTTATCTGAACATAAAAAAATCGGCCTTTAGTAAAATCATCTTCCTAGCGTTATGTCCCGTGCTTAGACGGGGTCTGCTTAGACCATGATCAAGGATTTAGCGAGTCTGGTAATGACATTGAAGCGACTGCCGATCTGACCTTCGTAACCCTAAGATAGGGGAACCAGACAAATTTTAGATCAAGGTTACAAATCCAAAGTTGTTTGAATTTGCAGGTTTCATCACGATGGTTTCCTCCACCGTCAAGCTAGTGGTATAAATACGTACATAGACTTGAACAATCCAGAGGTACGTGCCCGAGTTTAAACCCGCACTCCTCGGTTAAGAGGCGCGTGTCCTTACCATTGAGCTACCACCGCTATCTTGGTAGCCCTTAGTAAAATAAAGTCAAATATTTCCTATTCATCTGAATCTATACCAATATTATTAAGTTTGTTTGTTTGTTTGTCCGATTTAATAAATTCTTTCAGTGTTAGATTTATCGAGAAAGGCTATATAACATTAACCATGAACGCGGGTGAAACCGCCGGCACAGCTAGTAAGACATATTAAGCATGTTCCATTAGTCTATCTACTAGCCTGTAGGCATGCTTTTAGACATACGATATGTGATTTACTCGTAACAAAAGATGACTCAGCTTAATTAAACCGCAGCAGCGCAATCTACCGTCTCCGCAGTCATAACAGTAAGGTTGAGCAAGGACTGGTGCAATAGTTTGTGGTCAGATAATTGATAATCTTCTGCTTATTATCTTACTAGCTTCTGCCCGCGGCTTCACTCGCGTGGTACATCGATAAAAACTAGCCTATATGTTATTCGGGTGTATGTGCTATATTATTCTAAAGTTTCATATATTTCATACCTAAATCATTTATTATTAATCATTTCATACTAAATAAATTAATAAATAAATGATCATAAATCATTAATAAAAAATAAATGATTTAGGTATTTCAAAGCTTGTCTATAGGTAAGCGTAGACAACTTTGAACTATGGGAATATCGTTACATGCTAATATTGTTTACCAACATCTCCTTATAAAAAATTATTAAATTAGTTTTATATTAAATTTAGATTATTAGTACTGGAAAAACAAAAACTGTTTTTTTTTTGTCACTGTTTTGGAGCCATGGAAAAATATTTTTAATGACAGCTCGCTTTCTTATTGTAGTAATCTCAAAATCTGATATTCAGAATAATAGACACGCTCGCTTGCCGTCCGAACCTGCAACCTTCAGATTCGTGGCCAGGGCCTTTAATCAATAGATCAGGTAGCCTATTGCAATGCAATTGGTCTCACACACTCTACACAAACACAACAATTACAATTTTAAATTAATATTAGTAAGAATCACGCTCTAGTTCGCTTTAATCAGCGCCGCGCCGCAGTGGACGTGCACTGGCAAATTGATAACGCCCCACTTCGGTGACACCCCTGGCTTGCCAATTGGTAACCTAGGGCTGCCACCAGCACTGCAATAAGACAGTTTTACTATTAGATAATTTTCAGCTCTCATTTGCGCCTTGGTGAGGGAAAAGATCGTGAAGAAACTAGCACTTTCTAAAAACTATGGATGTAAAACCATAATTCAATTTATTTGGTTTCCTTAGAAGTTGCAGTCGGACTCGCTTCAATGTAATAAACATAGTAATTAATCTTAACCGCGTTCTAGAGCGACGAAGAACGCGAAAATGTTAAGAACATGTTGATAAAAAAATATTTTTAGAAGTTAAAAAAGTTAATGTGTCTTTATACATTATACGAGTTAAAGTTTAAATTGTTCAATTTCGTTCGATAAACTTTCAAATATACGAGTAGGTAACTACTTAAGGCAAGAAGTGTTTCGATATTGTTTACAAATAAACTTGAGACAACCCAGAGGCCTAGGGCCTAGCCCTACGCGTCTGAGGGAGACTGTGGTGTGTAATCGACGACGTGTGCAGGTAATTGATAATGCCCGCTCCGCTTTTATACCGCTCTTGTAGGGCTACCACGCTTGATCATCTACTGATACTATAATTTGATGAATAAAAAAAACACGAATTCAATAACCAATACACCATTAGTCGTCTATTAAGACATACTAGTCAAGGAACACAGTTGGTGCATTCATCCAACGTAGGACACAGTACCAAGGACCAAGGACCATAGGAAACTGCTTAATGTTCATATTATGAGCTACAGGTAGAATGTTGGAATAATTTAGTCCCATTCATGGATTTAAATGAGGGAGAACTACGTAGTCGACATTTATCAGTGGCTACGCCTCAACCGGCGCAATACCAACCTCTCGCAGAAAATCGGAGTTTAATGGCATCACTTCACTTGTGCAGCTGTGTCTGCTATTCTGTTATAGCTGCCCTTTTAACTGCCTACCTCTTCGGGGATTATGGGCGTGCTGATATGTATAAATGTCACTTTTAAGATAATCTTTTTACATAAAATTTCCATTCAAAAAGCGACAACCTTGGTCAGCCCACCCCTTTCCGCCCCCTCCCCCCAAACTGCAGCTGGACTCAGATGCTTTATCCGACACCTGTATCGCTTGTAAGCCCGCGCCGCGGCAAATCCCTCACGTCATCTTTCTCTGTCGGCTCTAACTTTTGCGCGTTACTTTTTGGAAATATCCAATTCAATTTTTAAAAATTCCGCTTGAGAAATATTCCTGGCGCCTGCAAACGTAGGCGTAGCTTTTCTCGTCGCCGGGAAATTTATAGTTGGGAAAAGGTAATAGATTGATTCGGGGATAGTTGAACGGGAGGTATGGTTTACGCCTTTTGACGTCTTTCATTTTGAAAGCGTTTAGCTCGATATTTATTGGATTAATCGCTTGAAACTGGAGACTTCCTATTGCATAATACACATTTTTTTTTTTATTCCCATACATATGTTGTATATTTTAATGCATGCAGTAGGTATGTGTAAGGACAGTGCCATATGACATTAAGTTCTCTGCCTACCCCGCTAGAGAAATGGCGTGCAGCTATCTAGTTAGTTTTTAGTAGGTAGGTACATATACCTACTTGAACTAATATATTTATATCAAGTGTGCAATGACACAGGAAAATCTATTGCTACGCAGACGTTGCTGACAACACGAGAACTGTACGTCAGATTTTTCAGGCGATCTTATAAAGCACACTGTGCAAAATAGACTTTTCGTCGCACAAGGCGAGAATTCTCGTAAAAGACAGCAGCACTTGTTCTGGAAACATTTACGAGTTCGCCTTCATTGGTTTATGGAGTTGTTTAAGACTGAGAAGTCATAAAATCGAAGGTTGATATGCTATCTGTACATCGATTGCGGAATGTCCTCTAATTTAATAGCCGTCTGCAAGATGAAATTTCGTATACACCTAATTTTATAAGCTGGCCAATACCCATGTAAACTTTAATCCACTAATGAGAACTAATTTAATGTTAAATAGAATATCTTTGAAAAAATTCATATTAGTACTTACACATATAAGCAGTCTGTTTGTCATATTATGCTAAAGTTTATAAGTGTAACGCCTGCAACTTCATCCAGATGGACTTAATTCCATCTCTTTTCTTTGTTTACTTAATTACGAATATAGGAAAACTTTGCGCGATAACACAATTTGCTGTTCAATCCTTTAAGAGAATGCCGCTTAGCGAAAAATACGAAAATAAATAACACGAATTTTCCATTCTCAAGTCACGGAAAACCCTATTCGAAATCTGTTCCTCGACACGCATGCTCGGAATCCTCTGGACTCGGTATTCTCACGTTAATGTCAAAATAAAAAAAAAACATAAATATAGATATCGTCCGTTCATGAAATCTTATTATGTTATTTTTAGTAATTTTAATTTAAACTGTTCTAGCATTAATTATCCATTGGAACATGATCTCGTGATAGCTGACCCACTTTAAAGTTTATGTTGTTATCTAATTGGTACCTCATGTTCAACTTTAGAGTACCTACTCATCAGGCTTAACTTCAGACATTAAATAAGACCCTAGCTGACCCATGTAAACAAATTACTTTAGTTTATAATAAATCTTAGTCTTAGTTTATAATAAAACCATGTCAAACTATGTTTATCTCGTTCTTAATAATACCTACATATTTTATATATTAAACTTAAATAACTTAATTTTTTTTTCTGTAAATTCAGTAGGTAAAAAGTTTAGACCTATTGAATTTTCAGGAAATGTGTGGTTTCATAAGTGGTGGCTTATTTTAATACAAACATACAGCTTAGTAGTAAACTCCATATTTAGATAGCTTAGGATATTAAACCATAATTTCAATCTCTCCAAACAATTAAGAAAAAATACAGTATCTTTCTAATCCAGTAATATAATAATATGTATCAAGTGCTAATAGTAAAAATAGAAGAAAACGTTAAGAAAAATACCTTGATTTCTTCCCATAGACACCTAACAATAACAAATAAAGACAAACTTCACGTACAAATGAACTGTTCGGAACAACTAGCAGATTTCATCCAATTCTTTGGACAACTGTAATACAATAAAGTTCCGTACCTGTGCAAGACAATATTTTATGGAGCTTAGTTACTTGGCATTCCCGGCGTCGGTCCCGATGCTTTATTGGCCAGATGCGGTAAGTGCAAGCTGCATGCGCGACCCCTGTGTTACACGTCCGTTACTACCGGTACCAAAAAAATAAAACAGAAAAACTAAAGATTTTGTATCAGTACTTGTGCCTAGATACCGGTACGAAAAGTAGACCTGCATTAAAGGGCCTAATTTCCTATATACAGGCAAAGTACTGGTTAATTATTTATCGGTACGTAATTCAGGTGTTTCAAAGCGACAGTGATATTTGTTGACGGCAGGTATATCGTTGCTCGTATGCATTGCTTATGTACTGGTCCTTATTCTGAAATGCCATATAAACGATTAGTATACCACGGTAGTAAAATTATATAACTAATTACAATAAGCCATATTTTCAATTAGAAGTGAGTTCTAAATTTAATTCACGTAGACCTTCTGTTTAGCGGTATCATACAATATAACAGTCTGGTCGCGATACTAGACCATAGCCAATGGTACCGGTTTCCAAATATACCGATAGTAAGTTCCAGTTGTAAAACTAAATGCAAAAGTAAATTTAACATGAACCCGTATTTGGCTGTCAAGTAACATCTCAGTATTGAGATGGAGTCGCCTCTACCATGAGACCTCCCTGTTACAAAGTATGAGCCTTATTTTTCAATCTGGGTAAAATGTTTTACATATTTTACGAAAAGCTGCGCTCTAATCTTTTTAGTCATACTTTTACTACAAGAAAAAAAAAACAATTTGTTTTTTACCCGGGGCAAATCCCACGATGCTTTTCCTACTCTGCCATTCTCAAACTAAAAAAGCGATACATTACACGTCTGAAATTAGGTGTTTGTTGTAGATCCGACACAGATATATCAGGTCAGTATTGTAAAATTGCCAAATTAACGATTATTATAAAATTATAGTTAAACAATATATGTATATAATTAATAATATTTCTTATTAAAAATTCAATCTGCTCTAAATATAATTAATGCAAATATTTTTTTGGTACTCGTTTTGATACTGATGTCATGCTGTTAGAAAATATATGTTAAACAAAAGTAACAGATCTCAAGTCTGAGAGAGATATTTTAAGGAAGATACAAAATACGACATAAATATAGGAGGAAGTCAAAGTGACTCTTTTGACGCAATATATAACTGAAATGCAACTGAGTTTCGTCAACAACAAAATCATGATGGAGACGACAATAAGATATTAAGTTACTTCCAGTCCGACATTCCTTTCTCTGCCTCGGCAGAGAGACGGCTCATCACTCGCTGCCAAAAAAAACTAAAAAAAAAATCTTTAAAAAAGGATATATTACTAGTTGTTCCATATTTATATGGTAGAGGCTGCTAATACTGCTATGGACGCTTTCGCATATGCTTGTTGCTTTGCATGACAGGTATGATAGAAGGTAGTCGCCACCGACTATGAACGCATGTAACACCAGAGGAACAGCAGATACGACATATATTGTACCTCTTTTTGTGAGAGTGGTCTTCTCGGTAAAGCCAGCACATCATAAACAGCCAAGCCAAACTGGTAAATAATAATAATAATCTTTATTTACTCTCTCTCACAAAGACTTACAACAAAATACATATAAGTAACAAGTTAAATTATAACAAGCGTCTGAGTGAGAGACTGGCGACTGTACTAGGAGTACCTGTATGACAGATTGCCAGTCTCTCCTCACCGGGCCGAGGAGAAATTTCAGGACATGTACATTTTATAGAATCATATTTTGAGTACAATGAACGAGTGAGAACGGGTGCGTGCATAAAGATTTGTGTGTGTATGAGTATGTGAGCGTGTGTGCGTGTGTGTGAGCGTTTGTGCGTGTGTGTGTGTGTGTGTGTGTGTGTGTGTGTGTGTGTGTGTGTGTGTATGTGTGTGTGTGTGTATGTGTGTATGTGTGTGTGTGTGTTTGTATATGTGTACGTACCTACTGTGTGCTATATTAGGAGGGAACTGACACTGACTAAAATGGTGACAAGAACAACGCTCTCCCCCACTAAAATAGCTCAATTCACAACTTGTCAGTTAGTAAATTACTATAGTATAATAACTCATCAAACAATAGAAGTGCTCTAGGCCACGTCCGATAACGTTGCACCTACTGCGGTCTCACTACCCGGCTGTTTCACACAAATTCGTTTTAAATATAAATCCAAAACTTTACCGAAGTTTTGCATTTTGAAATTTATACTCAGCGGAATAAGGGCGAAGAACATTGTTCGCAAAGTACAGTCAGTGGATTAAACGCAAATAAAAATTTATGTTTCGTTTATTACCAGCATTTATGTGGATTTTAAAACAAAAAATTAATAGGTCGATTAAAAATATGAAGAAGACTTATTTTATTACTTAATTGAACAATATTTCTAATGAAATAAAAAATTCACAAGTCTAACTTTAAGTATTGCTCTTTATAGGGTTGCAAATTTATAACTGCCTGTTTAAAAATTACTCCTTTAAAAGTTCTTCTATATAGGTATCAAGCTCAAATCGGCTTGTTATATAATTATGTATTGCATAACAAAACATACAGTATATTCGAAAATTTTCTACTAGAAGTTAATAGAGTTTGATTTAAATTTATTTTACCTTAACAGCTAATATTAATTTATAATAATCTATTTGTGAATCCTAGGGTAAGGCAATTAGTATAGAGCCTAAAACAAAGAATATATATAAATACCCAACGCATCAAACCTCTAAGGTAGTAATTTTAAAAACCGTAAAAGATTTAAAATAACGCAAACTCCAATTTCACAGAACTCGGTTTAAAATGTTCTGGTAAAAGCCTTTTTATTCATTTTAAACTCAAATTTCCGACGGGATTTTAAGGCCGACTGTACCTTGATACGCCCATCGCGACAGCAACGTGTGTCCGGACGATTTTATTTTATTCTGATCGAATGTGCAAAGAGTTTTTTCGTATTTTCGCATTTCGGGCGGAGCGCGAAAACACAGGTTTTAGTTTACCAATGTTTGCAGCCCGGAAAAGTTTACCGAGGGCCCCTGTGACATTTGGCTTTTGTTTTTTCTCTTCATTTTCGCTTTGTTAACTGGAAACCACTGTGAAATTAGTAGTCTGGTCGGCACTTGACCTTTTTGGCTAGCGACAGAGTTATAATAATACCTAATAACAGCCGTATTTTGATAAAAAAAATAATTTGAATGGTAATATTACTGTAGTTTATTTAAATAAGAGAGAAGAATTAGTTACTAGTACTTAATTTAATTACGATCCTAGGTATTTTGCTAATTTATTGCTTGGCCGCTTAATCCCCAGATTATAGACGTAAGAAAAGAAAAAATCTTTCGTACTATAGTCGTGGAGGTTTATAAAAAACATATTTAAGTAAGTACTTGTAACTGTATCCAGTATCCATAAAATGAGCTGTACTTACTATAATGTGAATTGATTGCTATACCAGTGAAAAAAGTCCTCTTAGTTTCCTTTTTTCGACTCCTTACTCAAAAAAAAATCGAAATTGACAAATAAATTTATAAAAAAAATTCTCTACTTTAAACTTTAGTATTTTACCTAATCCCTAACTCTTGGTATAACTTTAGAATTTAAAGTGCACTGTTCGGGAAACGGCTCACGAACACTGTATAAAAATATCCGCTGACAAAACGCAATAAATGTGGCGGCAGACCATTTACTTATGGTAATGCTCCCCAACGTGATCCGACTTCAGCTGACCCGCACACCGGCTAGTACAGACGTACAGACAGACCAATTCGTATTAACTGTTCACACGCTACTCCACTGACCTAGCTATAGGATAAATTACAATATGAATACTAATAAAACTAAAAAACTAAGCTACCTTCACGCCATTTCCCTAGCGGGGTAGGCAGAGAGAGCCGAACGTCAACGTCATACTGTACGGCCCTTATACACCTTATTGGCTTCTTTAATCCTTCTCGTACACACTTTATGATTATTATGGCTCCTAACACCACCTGCTATTAACACACGACCAATCTGGTTGTATTAGTTCTAGGGCCTCAATTCCGAAATCCTTCCACTTTCGCGTTGTAGGTACACCTGCTTTTCGTATATCTGAAGACTAATAATAGATAATAAATAAATAATAAATTCTCAGACTGACACACCAATTCCCTAGTTCCAAACTAAGCATATACTTGTACTATGTATACTAGGTAAACGGATAGACATACTTAAATACGTTTTTTTTTATAAACAGCCATGACTCGAGTACAAAAGTCCATGTTCATCACACGAAACATTTACCCCTAGCGGGATTCAAACCCGCGACCCTTGGCTTCGTGGCCAGGGTCTCTGACCACTCGACCAACGGGCCGTCAAAAGATAATATTAATATTCATCGCATCACTACTTATACCTTTCCGGGTTACGTTTGCGTAATTTGATAGAAACTAAAAATAGATAAGATAGTATTTTTTTTACAAGTCTAATAAATTAATATTAAAAATCCAGTACAAATTAATTTGCCTTCAAATAGTGGCATTGTTCTCGATATTTAGATCGTCAGAACAGAATCTGAACTCTCTATAAAAGATTCCATGTCAGTTTTAAAGGCACCTTCTGTACTTTAGCATTCTATGGCCGGAGTTTGACCTCCGTCGCTGCGTCAGCATATATGACCCCCTCTGTAATATTTCTTGTATTTGCTTGTGGATTGTGTGGTGTATGTAGATAATGATGATTATGCTGACCAAGGGCGACGAAAACGACACCGTAGCAATACGGAAGACTGTGTATGACAGAGGAAATGGTTTTTCTTTAATACCGCTTATTACAACATGTTAAGTGATGTCAGAGGACAAAATGATTAAGAAAAACTATTGCCGTCAAGTTGACTTAGGTAATCATTCGGAATTATTAAAATCTAGTGATGTGCAACTAATGCTCCACCCTTTTCCACCCACAAACCCAAAATGGATACTGCGATTGAGAAAACGCTGGGTTTTGACTACATACGGGGCTGAACCGTAACATTCTGGATTATGCTAGGTGACGCATGACACGCGGTGGTAGTCGATGTTGAACCCACAAAAACCGTTGGATGCACAATAGCAAGCACTCCACCCAGCCCTACCTAGTAGGCTACCCAACGTATTTCTTTTTCCATGTCATCAGACGTTGGAAATTCCAGCGCCCAGTGTCGTGAGTCTTAGCAAAAGTACAGCAAAGAGACACACGCATTTTTTAATCGCAAAAAGTCAGCCTTAAGAATCTGTCAAAAGCAACCAAACTTCAAGTATCAGCCCTCTCGCTGCGGAGACAAGGCTGGCCCCGTAATGAGCGTTATTCAATTAGTAGTTAGGTCTAACACTAACGAGCGCCGCCGAGACAATTTCCTCAGCCCAAAGTTGGGAGGCGGTCGTGCGACGTGCCGAGTTGCGGCCAACCCTTGAGCTGATTACGCCGCTTGGTTATTATACAATTACTTGATAAACCTAAGGAAGGAATAGTTTTACAGAAATAACTTAGTCTGTATTATCTACCCCACGAAATTTACACACACACAGTGTTACGATTTTATTTGACAAGCTCGATGGCGCATTCGGTAGTGACCCTGCCCCATGCGCCAAGAGTTGTGGGTTCGATCCCCACCCAGGACAAACATTCGTATGATGAATACTTGTGTTTGTTCTGTGTCTGGGTATTAATATCCAATATTTAAGTACATATTTGTAATACCACTGTTGTTTCAGATATCCGTAACACAAGTGCTTAAGCTACTTACTTCGGAGTCAGATCAATGTATGTGATGTCGTTGAATATAATATATGGTTAAAGACACTTGCTTTTGAATCCTACGGGCGTGATGTTACGTATGTACATATTTTTGTATGTTTACACTAATTCAGATATTGAACACTATCGCAGAACAATACCTATCTAAAGGTTTAAAATTATATTGCTTAAAAGTTATGAGTGGTCATAAAATCTGCATTTAGTAGAGATGGAAGATACTCCGCTGATATAGAAAGAAGAGTGAATGCAGGGAATAGGGTGAATGGAGCGTTAAGAAAACTTTTAGGCAGCAAAATCTTAAGCCAGAAGGCCCAGCTCGCCATACACAATGCGGTGCTGATTCCTACGCTAACATATGGAAGCGAGAGTTGGGTATGGCAGAAAGAGCATGAAAGTAGAATAAACGCGGTCGAGATGCGTGCGCTGCGGAAAATCTGCGGTGTATCGCTCACAGACTGCGTTCGGAATGATGATGTAAGAAAGAGAGTTGGTCTGAAGGACAGCGTCGGAGTCAAGGTAAGAAGAGGCATGCTCCGGTGGTTCGGACATGTAGAAAGAATGGATGACGAAAGATTGACTAAACAGATATACAATGCGAATGTGGAAGGATGTAGGAGCCGCGGAAGGCCCAGGCTCACCTACCACGACCAGATTGGTCGTGTATTAAAAGAAGGTGATGTTAGGAGTCATAAAAATCGTAGAGCTTGTATGAAAAGGATTATGAATGTTGAAGAGGCGAGTGAGGTGTGTAAGGATCATGCCATATGGCGTTCGGTTCTCTCTGCCTACCCCGCTAGGGAAGTGGCGTGAAGTTTAGTTAGTTAGTTAGTTAGTTAGTGGTCATAAAAAAAATATAGGCGTCGACTTGAGAACCTTCTGCATTTTTTTTTTCGTCGTTTAATAAATAACTGAGTAATCGTTATACCATTGTACTCTAGCTAAAATAATGGAACACTAACAGCCGGTTTCTGCAACGAAAACATTTTCTTGAAAATATCACAATCTCATCATCTTCCTAGCGTTATGTCCCGTGCTTAGACGGGGTCCGCTTAGACCATGATCCAGAATTTAGCGAGTCTGGTAATTACATTAAAGTGACTGCCGATCTGACCTTCGTAACCCTAAGATAGGGGAACCAGAAATTTTTTGGATCATGGTTACAAATCCAAAGTTGTTTGAATTTGCAGGTTTCATCACGATGTTTTCCTTCACCGTCGAGCTAGTGGTATAAATACGTACGTAGATTTAAAAAATCCAGAGGTACGTGCCCGGGTTTGAACCCGCACTCCTCGGTTAAGAGGCGCGTGTCCTTACCATTGAGCTACCACCGTTCCGCTGAAAACATCACAATCTATCTGTATCAAATGTCGTAATGAAACACTAACAATGAAGGTCAAATTAATAGTACTGAAATAAACTGAACCAACAACGTGTCAAATTTCACCTCGCAGTGCGAGTGGTTCTAACGCAAACCTAACAAGATTTTGTCTGAATAAACAAATTAACTAACATACAAATATTGCAAGTCAAAAATATACATAAAATCTTGTGAGCAATGAGTTAAAATGAAGCTTTTATTTGTTTTTTTTTAAGTAACTTATTTATTAACCTGAATTAATTATAAATTGTTAATTAGTATATTCATTAAAGTTGCAAATTTGTAGCGAGGTACTTGTATTATCTACATAAATTAATTGTGAATTGCAAATGTCTGTTTCTTTCATGTTGCCCATTAACTGCCGAAGCTAATCTACAGATTGAAATAAATTACTGAATCTGACGTCAAACGGCAACAAACACACTTTCGGATTTATCATTAAGTTACGGATCGTGGCACGTGCCATCCAAGTTCCGGTTCCAACCCTTAAATTGATTACATCGCTTCTCAGACACACCCCAGCTATAGGGCTGCCTATATTCATCAGAAGATAGGCTATTACTTAATTTGTTGATACAATGTTCATCTTTGATTGAGTAATAGTAGAACAAAAAAATGTATTCAGTATTTCATTAAAATTCGGTAAAAATGAACAGTAGACAGAAATATAATAATTTAATAACACCAAAAATGTACCGCAATTAACAGATATCCTTTGGGGAAGATGGCCTGATGCTAGTATTTTGTAGATGATAAATAACTTGTGTATTAAATACATGTTTATGACATTCACAGTTGATACGCCGTCTACTTACCGAAAAAATTATATCATTAAAAAGTTCTCTCCAAGAATGGGAATGGGAATGAATTTATTAACAATTCTGTTTGTTTTTTTTCATATTATACGAAACAGAGATTCCGCTTAACTTCCTTTGAAGTGAAATGTGTGCCTAAAGATATATAGGGCTATAGCTTGATTTAATTGTTGGGAGCGGTGGTAGCTTAATGGTAAGGACACGCTCCTTATAATCGAAGGGTGCGGGTTCAAACCCAAGCACGTACCTATGGATTTTTCAAATCTATGTACGGATTTATACCACTAGCTCGACGGTAAGGGGAAAACGTCATGATAAAACCTGCAAATTCAAATAACTTTGGATTTGTAACCATGATCCAATATTTGTCTGGTTCCCCTATCTTAGGGTTACGAAGGTCAGATCGGCAATCGCTTCAATGTAAATACCAGACTCGCTAAATCCTGGGTCATGGTCTAAGCGTACCCCGTCTAATTACGGGACATAACGCTAGAAAGATGATGAATTTGATTTAATTGTTGTTTTATTTGACGCTAAGGCTATAAGACGCTGTTCTGATTTCTCCTTTAGGTATATCATATATATATTGCATAACTAACGGTTAATAGAGATATCAAATCTAATGGCTAGGCGTTTTTTATTTGACCTAAATTTCTCCATGCTACCAACCCTAAATCAGCCGCTTGCAGTATGAATAATTGATACACCGATCAAGTTTAATCGCTCTTAGTTTATTGGCGTGTCAAGGTCAGTGTAGTTAAGAAAATTGGGAAGTTTTATTTTCGTAAACATCTAAAGGGAACTTTGTAATTTAAAGTGTGAGGACAAATAACAACATGGGTAACAATTACGTAAACAACATACGCATTTAGCGGGAAACATGTAGATGAATATATTGTAACTACCTACATGTACATTGTCCCATGTTGGTCTGGGACTTGGCCCATGTTGACCTGGGACAGAAATCCTTTTCTATCCAACCCAGCCCACTGTCCTATGTTGGGACTTAAAAAGCATATGCCTACTGTGGTTTGTGCCTAGCATGTGACTAATGGTAAATCGGGTTTTGGGTGTGTGATTGTGTAGGTGACAGGCTACTTGTCCCTCCTTTTTACAATTTTCCATCTAACCCAGCCCAAAAATAAGTTTTTGGCTGAATGTGGTTAAAGGGGCTTGCTGCCCCTTCGACTCTGCCTACCCCTTCGGGGATTATGGGCGTGATGTTATGTATGTATGTACTATATACCGTGTTTATATGGCGTAACTGACTTACAAAGCTCAGACTAGACCATCTATTTAATAATACCCTTTTGTATATATCAACGTTTCCAGGATTACCGTTCAATATTGTGTGGAAACAGTTTGTTTTCAATGTATTTTTTCTTTCAAACTATGAAACAGTACAAATGAATAAAATGGCTGGTTCTCCCATAATATCTGAATGAATGCCCATGAGTGTTTGAGTATAAATGGCTCCACAGGAACACCCAGCTTGTTGTAGTGAACATGCGCGTTGTAAAATGTAATGTTTTATGGTGTCCGAAGTTTTACTACTGTAGGTAAATTCGCTACTAAATGGTCGGGAGGATTAACGCGCTGGAGGGACTACAGTGCACGGGAAATGGCTTTGTACGGAAAGATGGACTGCATTCTCACATTGTTTGGAGTACAAGTACAAACTTCATAAATGATAGTTGCAGATTTGGTTCATAAAAGATTACTAGAAAAAAAAAATTTTAGTAACGGTGTGTTGGTAGGTAAGTACATACATAATGGTACACGCGATCACCGGAGAAGTAGGAAAAGTCCAATAAAAATTGGTTGGGTTAGTTTAAAAATTGTGAAAAAGCGGTGACAAACCCAGTTTTCTAATGGGTTATGTTATTATTCCGTCTAAGCGACAGACGTGATTAACGACTTCGATACTTAGTGGAATGTATGTATGATTTTATTACTATGTCGATTATTGGAATGTATTTGTGAAATTTTACGGCTGTAGATATAATCAATTCATAGTAATGTCAAGTCCCATATTGGTCTAGGACTCACAAGGAATGTAACAACTGTGTTTCTTGCTGTGCATGTCGTAAAAGGCAACTTATGGTATATGGAGTTCTGGATTTGTGATCACGTAGGCGACGAGCTTGCCACTTGTCACTGCTTTTCTTACAATTTTCCATGTAACTGAACTCAATTTTCGGCTAAATGTAAATGTGGTATAAGGACTTTATCGCTCCTTGGACTCTGCCTTCCCCTTCGGGGATTGCTTGATAGTGTGTGTGTGTGTGTGTCAAGTCCATTCCACAATTCCACATTCCATTTCTTGCTTTTCACTACGCCATAAAAATTTGCCAGACGGTACAACTGGCCTGCTGGTCACACATATGGCTACCTATATACAATTCCATTAACTCCAGGTACCTTATACCGGTAAATTGAATCCCCCTCGAGCCATCATACGAGCGGCCGAGTGCTAATGAGGAAACATCGAAATCAAATCACTCTCAATCAGCCGGCAAACATGCCGTAATTAGCACGCCTTACAAAAGCATACGCGAGTCAATTGATCGATGCGTTGCTCCAATATTTGGGAATGGTAATTTTCTTCCTGAATTATTATTATATCCTGTGTTCCTTGCCCAGAATGTCATAAAAAGCGACTAATGGTATATCGTGTTTTAGGTTTTATGTATTGTGTAGGCGACGAGCTAGCCACTTGTCACTACTTTTTAACAGGTTTCTATCTAACCAGCCCAGTTTAATTTTTTGGTTGAATGTGGTTAAGGGGGTTCGCCTTCCCCATTTGACTCTGCGTACCCCGCAGAGTCAAAGGGGAATTCGGGAATTATGGGCGTTATGATATGTATGTATGGATTACGAATGCCTAACTCAAAATACGTAGGTAAAGCAAATCTAGACGAAGAACGGGGCAAAGCGATAATATCATGTGATTTTGGTAATTTTCCGGTTAAAAAACTTCTAATCAGTAAAGCCTTCTAACCCGTACAAAATTTATTAGGATTACAAAAAACTCATTAACATTTTCACCCATTTATTCAAATGTGTAGGCGATTTTTCCATTATTTTCATTTTCGTTTCCCTGGTGGCCAGTAACATATTTTGTTCGTATAAATTATAAAAAGTTAGTATACGGAGTCGTAATTGAATGTACCTACTTTTCCAAGTCATAATTTAGTATATCTAAGGCAAACATATAAATTGAGAAAGTTCTTCGAGTTGTTCATTTTTATTATACCATTTTGGACATGATAAAAACATGTACCTACATAACATCACGCCCACAATCCCCGAAGGAGTGGGCAGAGTCAAAGGGGAAGCAAGCCCCTCTAACATAAAATATGTGATTTCCCAATTTCCCACTAGCTATTTTGAGCGTAATTTTCCAACCTACAAATAGCATAAACCATAATTACGAAAAAAAATTGGACTTATCTTCGTGTAAATCGTAAATACCTTCATATTTGTAATGGAGGAATAATATATTCTATCCAACCACATATGGAATAATTTTGCGGCAAGAAAGGTCTGCCTACCAACAACTGGTTTTTTATCAGAAAATTATAATGTAGGTATTTGAAAGCCCATCGGGTAAAACGCAACTAGTACATAAAACGATTTCTAGTCAACTAGTCAAAACCGTGCTAATTAAAAAAGTTGCAACACTAAAAATCGCGACTGGAAAAACGCCGCGCGATTTGAGCGTTTAATCGAATGATCCGAACAAAGACGAAGTTTCGCCGCGACGCTGCAAAAAGTTAAATTGCACCGGCCGCCGCTGTGTGCCCTACAGAATGTAAACTAATCTACACTGTCCTACTACTAATCTAGTAGAAAACTCTTTTACAAAGGCCGGTCGATTCTTGATAATCGATTGAGGCTTCGGTTGTTTGACTTTAGATAGAGGAGAATTTGGATTAACCTATATCTTTACTGTTTAATGTTTGGCAACCGTAATTATATTAAAGCTTATATTCTTTTATATGTCAGTGATGTAAATAAAATAAAAAAGACAAATGGATTGAAATTCGTAAGGATTTGTAAGGACTCATAGCATTTAAATTAGTAATTATTTAATTAATTATTTATTTCTGACTCTAACTCTGCTGTATTCTTAATTTCGGTACGTCATCATGTTAGTACATCTCACACCTAATAAAGAACTGGCTTCCGCTCCGTTTACTAAAATAGTACTCAAAATAAATGTGACTTGCGATAGATTAACCCAGGGTCCAGGCCAACTTCTGAATCAATTCCCGCAGTTGGGCTAAACTATTTAAATTCGCCACCATCCGAGCTGCTAACGGCCATCGACCAAAGTTGTCACTTGTCCGAAACTTCGCAGAGTCCTCACTCTATAGACTAGTTATAAACTCTTGCTTGTCCCGATTATGTCCAATTAACGTAGACCTGTCCCTCCGTTCAGTGTCATTCAACAAAGCCACATTCGAGTTTAAAACGGAGGTCTGCTATAAATGGACACCTTACCTGGGATGGTCTAAAAGTGCTAGCTAAAACTAGAATGTCGTTGGATGCTTTTATTATGTACCACCTTTAGCGTCCCGGGTTTTGCCTCTTATCTCATTAGAAATTAAGAGTAAAGTCGCCTGAAACTTTGTCAGTAATTCTAAATGGAAGTCGCTATGGTATTACGCAGTTAGGTGTTCTAGAACTATAGTACGTTAGTCTTTGTTTACTTTCCTCAGCTCGTGTAACTGGAACAAAGCTATTAACGTTGGTTAAATTATAAATGCACACAGTAAAAGGTTTTATATCAATAATAACGTTTCTATAATAGCTTATGGGGTTAGTAGAAATTGACATTAGCCATAAGTCTGTTTTATGATTATGACCATTTAAGTTATCTTAGAAAAAGTAGTTTTACTTTTTATTTTTAACCGAATTATGTTAGTTTTGACAACTTTAACCGATTCATTGCGGATGACACAGCAGTCGTGTCATAGTTATTTTTAACGTGTGGCGTATGACACGGGAGTCGTGCCATTTTGAAATCGATTGTATCTCCCTCAAATTGCATTTTAGAAGGTTCTACTCTAAACAAAACCATCCTAATTTTCCACGTAAACCAAGCCTTGTAGGCTTCGTTTCTAAATATTCTGTGAAATTTAAAAACTTAGGGGTTGTCAACCTTTTTTAAGCTGCATTAATGTTGACAAACGAAACCAAAACCAAAACTAAAAGAAAAATAAACTAATCGTTAATTTATTCATATTAACTCAAATTATTTTGTTATAAATAAACGTCCTAAATTCTAATGCAAACTTGTTCTTACAAAGCAAAAGCATCAGCAAATGTTATATACCTACTCCTTAAACTTGAAACTATGTAAATAATTGAATGTGTGTTGTAAACTTTTTAGAAAATAAAAGAGTAATATTGGGAGTCCATATTATTCTATATTATTATAGACTTTCAAGTTCTTGAGTAAAATTTTTAAACGATAATTTGGAAAATTACTTGCGTTGTCATCGAAGTATTACTAATCGACTAACGATCTTCGTTTTATACTAGTTTCTTTCGAAAATATTTCTAAGCTGCTTCGTCAGCGAACTTCGTTATCCATGGGAATAAGACGTTTTCCTGCGGTAACTCATTTTTCTAACTTTGAAACCTACAAAAGGTTTACAACATCTGAATAAAAAAGTCACTTACTTGCCATTTTCAGGAAAACACTTAGTAAACCTACTCAAAAACCACTCAAAACAACGTAACCTTCCGTTTACTTCCGTGGTTTGGGTTCAACTAAATAAATCAAGTCAATACACGTGTAAAAACCAAGAAAAACAATAAATATTTTTATACATGGCTGGTGACACGGTAGCCGTGTCATCTACTTCTATGGCGTTTGACACGGCAAACGTGTCACGAAACATTTGTGCCGCCGCTACTAAAAGTTTTTGAAAATGTGCGCCGCAACGAATCGGTTAAAAGATGACATTCAACAGCTTATTAAGTATATAGGTACTAGTGTGAATCACGTGAACGTTTTTCAAAATCTTTTGAGACATACGAGCACACAACTAATAAGTATGGTAAATCAGTCGGAATAATAATGTATACAGACTCACTATTATATATATTTTACTGCCTCATTCCCTTAAACTGAAACAAGCAATACAAGTTCTAAACCAGTCAACTTTACTTAAGTTCCTCGAGCCAAAACTAGTTTAGTGTACGTAAGTTCCACAATTAAGGAAAGCCACAAGGAGGCGATAATTGAATCGATCGCGAACAGTGTGTAATCAATCAAGCGACGCTCGCGAGTGCACTTCAAAGCGCCGCGAGCACCAAGATGGCGGACTCGATTGAGCGGAATAAATTAAATTAATGACTACGTCTTAGGGTGCATCTGTTAATCCATATAGTAATTAACGCATACGTAGGAAGATCCTGTGGAAATAATGGAGACATAAGGCTCAGATATGCAAAGAACAAAGTTATACAACCATCACTTCTTAAATTTGAATATGAGTCAAATACTCATTATTACATGACTGGTTCACGTTGCTAAAAGATTAAGAAATCCTGTATAATATGCTGTGTTTAGCAAAACTAGGCTCTCCACAGTAGATTCCACATCAAACTTTAATCAAAGATAGCCACAAGGAAGCCACAATTGAATCGATTGCGAACAGTGTGTAATCAATCAAGCGACGCTCGCGAGTGCACTTCAAAGTGTGAGCACTAACATGGCCGACTCGATTGAACAGAATGAATTAAATGAATGGCTACTTAGTGTGCATCTGTTAAAACACATTTTAATCAAAGTATATGTTATATATATGAATTATAGTAGAAATGAGGCTTACATAACACAAAGCGCGAGTTTTCTTGCAATCATCATACATATGCATCTACATATAGATACATTACGCCTGCCATCCCTGAAGGCAAAACATACATACATACATACATACATAATGTCACGCCGAAAGCAATAACCTCCTTATGCCACATTTAACCAAAATAATTCAGAAGATTGAAGAGTAGCTTAGATGGAAAATACAATCATCAGTTTTCAAAATTAGATCTAAATGCTGGTTGCGATACGGGTTCATGGTGTTAAAAGATGAAATAAGTTATCCTGTATCCATCAAAACTAGGCTAAGACACTCCACAGGACAGGTTTCTGAATACTAAAGGATTGAGAAATCCAGCTGTAGTAGGAATCTGAACCTAGCAAGTTCAGGCTACATGGAAAATTTTGGATGCACATACCTATTTTTTTTTGCTATTCAGAAGATAAGAGATCATTGTTATTAGCCACCAAAATCACCATAATGGTACACGAAACATGACTTTTTCAATTCTTCAGTAAGGAATAACGCTAAAATCCCCTGCAGTGTACGTTTCCGCTTCGCTGAACTCCAATCGGCTGATTCGCAGAAAAACTTTTAAATGAAACCAAATAATACAGTTAAATGTTTCTAGTGGTGTGTGAGTGGTGGTAGCTCAATGGTAAGGACACGCGCCTCTTAACCGAGGAGTACGGGTTCAAACCCGGGCACGTACCACTGGATTTTTCAAATCTATGTAAGTACGTATTTGTACCACTAGCTCGACGGTGAAGGAAAACTTCGTGATGAAACCTTCAAATTCAAACAACTTTGGATTTGTAACCATGATCCAAAAATTGTCTGGTTCCCCTATCATAGGGTTACGAAGATCAGACCGGCAGTCGCTTCAATGTAATTACCAGACTCGCTAAATCCTGGATCATAGTCTAAGCGGACCCCGCCTAAATACGAGACATAACGCTAGGAAGATGATGGAAATGTTTCTAGTGGTGAATCAAAACTCACATAAAAATAGCATTTCTGTTTGGGAATTCCTATCAATGCATTATTTCATAACCCTAACTTGTATCGTTGATTTCATTTTACGCCTCATCGAATTGTTTACGGGCCTAAAAATAGCAATCATTGAACTGAATACTGAAAAAAAATCTCTGTACTATTTTCCGAAAAAAGCGTGACAGCAAATATCAACCTTTTTTTTTAATATATGATATTATTTAAATTGGATATAAATTTAGTCTCATTATTTTGAAATTTCTTGATTGAGTTAAGTATATACATGATCAGAATCTCTTATTCTTTCATCAACACTAATCTTAAACCATAAAATTGCCTTGATGCTCCATTTAATGAAAACTTTCGATTAGTAAAAAAATAATAAATATTGTATCATGTTTCTAAAATTCCAGCTCAATTGAATAGTATCGATATAGATTTTTACCAAAATTGAGTGAACAATCATTTCCGATATACGGCTATAACCATACTCTTCTTTCGGGTTGAGACTATTCCCAAATAAATTCAGTTGGGCAAGTTCGCACGAGCTGTCGTTTCCACTGTTAATTAATGGCGAAGCCCGCACCTCCGCCACCTACGTGCCCGCTAGACAAATAAGCGCAGCTGCATGGATCGCTCTGAATCGCGTTGCTAAATTTATATGTCAGAGGGAAACGATAAATTCGGGAATTCCATCGAATACTGCTTTTAAGCAGTAAATGTGTAACACTTTCACCATACCTGAACGGGCGTGGAACTGTTTATCATCTTCTTCCTAGCGTTATGTCCCGTGCTTTGACGGGGTCAGCTTAGACCATGATCCAGGATTTAGCGAGTCAGGTAATTACAGTGAAGCGACTGCCGATCTGAACTCCGTAACCCTAAGTTAGGGGAACCCAATTTTTGGATCATGATTACAAATCCAAAGTTGTTTGAATTTGCAGGTTTCATCACGATGTTTTCCCTCACCGTCGAGCTAGTGGTATGAATACGTACATAGATTTGAAAAATCCAGAGGTACGTGCCCGGGTTTGAACCGGCACTCCTCGATTAAGAGGCGCGTGTCCTTACCATTGAGCTACCACTGCTCCGTGGCGTGGAACTGTTTATACGATATGGTATAACACGTGAAGGACATTGATGAATAGGAGTTTTCTGTATTAACATACACCATGGCTTACACGAGATGTGATTGGATGCCACAAACAAAAGCTAGTTTTTCCTATTGCATCAACTACTTACAAGAGAAATACGAGTCAGTTGCATGGTAAATTTATATGTTTAAGGGAAACGACAATTTCGGAAATTCTATCGAATATCTATTTTAACCAGTGTTACATACATACATACATAACATCACGCCCATAATCCCTGAAGGGGTAGGAAGAGTCAAAGGGGCAGCATGCCCCTACAACCACATTCAGCCAAAAATAAAGCCGGGCTGGGTTAGATGGAAAATTGTGAAAAAACAGGAACAAGCGGCTAACCTGTCGCTTAAACAACCACACACCCAAAACCCGATATACCTTTAGTTTATATTAGTCGCCTTTTACGACATGCTAGGCAAGAATCACAATTGGCATAGGTATTCTTTAAGTCCCAGACCAACATAGGCCAAGTCCCAGACTAACATGGGACTACCAGTGTTACACTCTATCATAATACCAAATGAACAAGAGTTTTCTGAATAAAATATCTACCTACCAGTCAGATATTACTAATATTAGTATATAGGATATATTCAATGTGTCAAGAATAGTCCCAATTTCATAACGTCCTTAAAGTAAGCCCTAGGATTTGTTTTTCTCAAAGCAAAATTACAGGCACGTGAGACTGAACAACGATGTCCTTATTTGAACGGAAATACGATAACATTAGGGCCTATTACCGGAGCTGCGCAGTTGTTAGTTGTCCCTATGCATATAGAATACGGAAAATCCTTTTTTAAGGCGACTAATGGCATATCGAGTTATGGGTATGAGATTGTGTAGGCGATGAGCTAGCCACTTGTAACTACTTTCTCACAATTTTCCACCTAAAACAGCCACGTTTTATTTTTGGCTAAATGTTGTTAATGGGGCTTGCTGCCCCTTTGACTCTGCCTACCCCTTCAAGGATTACGGCGTGATTTTACGTATGAAAGTATTCATAATTTTAGTGTATGCAGCCACCACTTTACCTTGCCTACGGATTTCTATTAAGGCAGTCTACGCAACGGGGGATTTTGCTGATATTTAGTTCAATCTTTTGAAAATCTTATGCTATGCCATCCCATCATATTGAAATCATCATTTAAGTAAAGGGGCTGGCCAGAAATTGTCGCCTAAGGCATGTTTTTTTCTAAACTTCATTGAAGTAATTTATTACCTCATCGAATTAACATATTAAAAAAAGTTCAATTAGATTGTACATAGTCTTCTGATTTCCACCTAAATTATCATAAGCCTATCGTTCGCCGACAGGTGCTGTCATTCAATCAACAGTTACCAAGTATTTCAAATTTTAACCTGGTCATTTTATTACACCCATATTTCATTTTAAGCGACACACACACCCACCCACGACAATTATCGGTATTCGAATTATGATTGAATTCGAACTTTACAACCCAAGAATATCAAGATTTTTTAAACAAAAAGGGAAATTGCTTTAGCCTTAAATTACGACTTTAACATAATGCATTGAATATAAAATATTTTATGTGAAAATGATGATACCGAATCTAAAAAATACTCTTTTTATGAATATTGATAGAATTGCACCTTAACTCGAAAGGGTTTTCTAACCTTCCTACTACCGTCTACCGTGCTACCTTCCGTTTTAATCACTTAAACAGTTTTTAGGTTGCACAACAAGAAATTGTATCCGCAGTCCGCACTTATAATACGTATACCAAATTTTAAAATTACATTTCAAATGTTGAAACGAACAATTTATATATGAACATTGCAATTGCAGTTAAATATAAGCTTGTAAAACTATTCTATACATATTATGAAATATCTTATCATAGGATAAAACCCCACAGAATCACATTTGAATGTATAATTTCCTACTCTTATATGCTGAATATTCTACGCGTGCGGCGAAGTCTGCTCCAACCTTTGATAAATAAACCAAAACCGACCAGCCCCTGGGAGGCGGCTTCGAGTGAAATTTATTGTCTTATCGGAATCATCAAAGGTACGTGCTACATGAGGGATTGCTACCACCCGCTTTTACCCACTCTGTTTTATCGTACTGCTCATGGGTTAACTTGTTCGTGTGGAGGAACCCTAATGATACGGATTCAACAGGGGTGCCTTGTCAAACTTAGTGCATATATAATTAATTAACTACTAGCCACATGTTCACATCTACTATCATTAAAATAAATCCAAAATATAAGGGATACTTTATACATCCGTTTCAGGTTTTGGTCATTTCAGTTTACCTATCCACCCATTACCCAATTCTCGTAAAGGCATTTTACGCAATAATGGGATTGTTGCTGATTGTTGTTGCATTTAATTTCCTTAATTAACTAGTAATCCTACAATTGATAATAGAATTAGGAAAATTATTCTCCTAATTCTCCTACGGAGGGAAAAATGTGTCTCGTCTAATTTAAACGCTTCTAGTATGTTCAACTCTTGCAAAAGTAACTAACTTTTAACACTTCCTTAGTTGTGTAGGCATACAGAACCGAATGTCATATGGCACGATCCTTACACACCTTTTTACATTCGTAATCTTTTTCATACAAACTCTACGGTTTTGAACGAATACTTTTAAACTAGTTTTAAAAATACTTCTTAATTCTTCATGAATTCTTAATGAATTTTAAGTACTAATTTGCGTATAGCAACCCTAATGCTAGGGCTAGTGCATGATATACGGGTGGGCGCGGCTATGCAACACTGATTCGGAATTCACCCCGAGAGGCGCGTAGGCCGAATCCTACCGAATATTTGCAATTAGATTACGCGGACGTACGCTAGTGTATTCTGGCTCAACGTAGGCGTAACTACTGACACTTATACATGATCTAACACGATTAAAACAATGATATAACACTATAGTTATAAGGGTCTTCTGCAATAATTGTGAATAAGCTTGTAAACCTTTGCGTTAAATTATAATTAGGCAAAATACTGACACAGTAACTAACCCAAAATTGTTTAATTCTAAGTGAATCAGTCTATTTTTCATCTAAACCAGCCTTAAAAGTAATGTGCCAACTGTGGTTCTTGCCTAGCATGTCGTAGAAGACGACTAATAGTGTATCGGGTTTTAGGTATGTGATTGTGTGGGCGACAGGCTAACCACTTGTCACTACTTTTTCATAATTTTCCATCTAACCCAGCCCAGTTTTGTTTTGGCTGAATATGGTTAAAGGGGCCTGCTGCCCCTTTGACTCTGCCTACCCCTTTGGGGGATTATGGGCATGATGTTATGTATGTATGTATGTATGGGTCATTTGGACACTTAATGAAAAACATCGTGATGAATAACTATAGATGTGTAACCATGATCCGAAATTATACGGTTCCCCTTTTTAGAGATATGAAGGCCAGGTCAGGAGTCGCTTCAATCTAATTGATTATGGTCCAAGTAGAGCCCGACTAAGCACGGGATATAACTCTAGGAAGAATGTGATGATCTGGATTGGTTCAAAATTTTAAATGGAAACCATTTTAGTACTTTCGTCGGCTAAACCATATATTTGGAATATTTCAACGCGCGACGTTGCATGCACTCACTAATGCAACCGTTAACAAAAGAAACTATTCCTTCAAAGGCAACTTGGCGAAGGAAAATACGTTTTTTTTTGGAGTCACAAGCCATATTTGAATCGAGTTTAATTGAATTTCATTCGTATATTTTGTCCGTGTGGCTACAGTTCGTGACTAGAACGACTTTAGGCTTAAAATTTGTTATACGTAACTGATATTGGGCGGAAACAAGTCGTACGCTAAAAAATGACTGCTTAGGAGGACTAACCATAACAAAAAAAAAATTAAAAGCATCGAAAAATAAATATTTTCAAAATACATAATAGAAAGATGACGAGATATAAATCAACTTATTCAAACAGTAGATTTGCAGCAGGTAATTAAAAGATTTAAACCAGAGTTAAATCGCGATTTAACTACCATGCAAACAGGTTGATTTTTGATATCCCATTAGTACCTAAATGATTTAAAATTCTTTACAATATCTAATGGACACATTCACTCCGTAAGTTCTGTTATATCTTTCCACTTATCTTAAAAACATTTCGCAAGATTCGATTTTTAACGTTATAAACAGTCAAGCTAGAGGTACCTACTTGCAGAACGAGAGCGGGAAGCAGATCACGGCTCCCAGCCTATATAGTAGTGCCAGCCTAGTCGGCGCCGTGCGCAATACATGGCACTTATGCCACCGTAGTCTCTGACTGGCCGATGACGGATCGGGGGGTCCGTCATCTGCATCTTTCAGCCTAGCCGTAGGTGTCCCGATGTGTTCCCGGGGTGCCTCGGAGTAGGAAGCTCGAGGGAGCTACTTTGAGTCGAGCCCGATGTAGAAAAAGAAACCACTCGATTTAGACTGAACTCTTAATATGTTATAATAGTAATAGGTACCTAGTAAGACAATAAGAAGCATAAAAATTTACAACTAAAACTACCAATTCCGCGGAGTTGCGTTTCGTTTCGGTTTGGATGTTGAATATACGTCCAGAATACTGATGTGGCGTGGCATTTTACATAGCTCGCACGCCGTAGGCGCGTTCTATCAGGTTAGCTGCGATGGAAACCAAATATCGAAGGTTTTACGAGTAACAAGAATACGCCGGGTACGTAGGCGGGGGATCAGGAATATTGGTTATTTTTCCTCGATACATCGACTGGGTGCGAAATTATAAAACTCGTTTTAGCATATTGGTGATTTTGATAGCGCTGTGATTCATTTACTGATACAAATGTACTGCGGTTAGTTATTCAATAAACTCGGAGGTCTCATTATAAACGTCATTAAAACAATTATACAGTTATAGAACCATTTTAGCTAAGATTCTTATTTGTAAATGTGAAGAACATTAGCCGCTATTGCATCGCACAAAATATGTAAGTAGGTGTATACCTACCCACATATTTTGTGCGATACTAGGAAATAAGTATTTATTTCCTAGTATACGTATGTACGTATAGATAGGTACATATGCGCAAAACAAAAAATCGCAACCCGTTTGTAGTTTTTTCAGCGCGCAGTTTCAAATTGTGAAAGCATTCGAGTGCAATTATTTTTATTTCCAATCCATCTCTCCATTTGGGTAAACGTATAAAGTAATCAATTTGTCAAGTGACGGCCAAAAGTTTTACAAGCGAGGCTTCCGCGACATGTAACTAGCTCTATGTGACTGGTAAATTTGTGGGAATTGCTACGCAACACCAATGCACTTACAAGGGGAATGTTTTTGAGCCTTTTGTGACGAATGGCTCCAATCTACCGCTTCGTAATAGAAATATATTAGGTATATATGGAAAGGTTATATAAATTTACAAAGTATCAATATCAAAGTATACTTACTAGTATTTTATTTATTACAGCATTCACAGGTCTTTATGCAACATATTTATGGATTGCCCTGTTAAAAAATGTATACATTTATTTACGCACAGTAACTCTACATAATTTAAATCTTAATAAGATAACCCACTTTATTTTCATATTCAAACTATTTTCCGCAAATCATCCAGGAGTGGCTAACCAAAGCTCCGTCTCCCACACGCAAAATAAAAAATATCCTTCCTCAACAATATTAAAAATTGACCACGTCATTATACTAAAGTAGCGCTAGAATGGCCCTTCGTTACGTTACCGCCAGCTACTAACAAAGGGCTGGTTGAAAACGGACAAGAGCACACAACACGCACCTCACCGGGTTCTTTACAATAAGGTTTCTGAGGGTTGCGCCACTAAAATGCAAAGAAAACCTCAATTAAAAAAACGCTCAGTGGTGTACAAAAATACGGAAATATCACCCCGGGTTAAGTAAACCTTAACTAACGGTGCGAATCGTTCTGACGAAGCTGTGTAAAGTAGCATTTGTCTGTCCTGTGCTACAAAGCGAAGCGGTGCTGTGTGCAAAGTGCATTGAAACCGTGTCGTGTATGCCAGTCACCAGCCACATTAACTTCCATAAATACTCCACACGCCTCCCTTCATAGGATTAAAATGAATCTGTCAATAGCTATATAGGTATATATCAAGGATAAGCTACATTCCAATAGAGCAATGCAGAATTAGGCTTGCAAAATAATATGGTTTTAGAAACATCAATGGAATTTTTACTCATAAATCACATTGCATGACTATAGTGTATAGAATTTAGGTGATATGTATTTATAGTTTGTACCACATATCATAATAAATCTTATAGCAAAAAATAGTCATTCTCCGACATTCTTCGCTATACACGCGTGACCGTTTACTGCGTATACTACGCTAACGCCAGTCAAATTTATTAATGTGTCTCTGTCTTCGCAGAAACTCATGAATTTTAATAACGATAATTAAGAATAATGTATATAGCATTCTATAGAGTACTTGCTATAAATAAAATAAATAAATATTCATCACATACATCACATCTACATCACATACATTGATCTGACTCCAAGGTAAGTAGCTTAAGCACTTGTGTTACGGATATCAGAAACAACAGTGATATTACAAATATATACTTAAATATTGCATATTAACACCCAGACACAGAACAAACACAGGTATTCATCACACGAATGTTTGTCCTGGGTGGGGATCGAACCCACAACTCTTGGCGCATAGTGTAGGGTCAATACCAAACTAATTTATTATTGAAATTTGCTTGGGGTACCCTAAAAATAACCCTTTCCTACTAGATGAAGAGGTTGAATACGGCACACAACACTCATTGAATAAATTATAACTCTCCTTACCATCCATTAGGTAGGTAGTCCATCAGCGAAAGCAGCCGAAAACGCGAATGAGGGTTCAGAAGGCAAATGGCCTTAGTTCCTGCCACCAAATGTTCCCCAGGCGATACAAAATAGGCTCTCAAAAAGGCACATCTGATATTGCGGTGTGACGCCATTTTAGGATAAAGAAAACAGTCGTACCTACTCATATAACTGTCTTCATTCTTCTTTAGATTATAGAATTGTGTGCACTACCCGTTTCAACTCACACTTTAATAGAATATTTGCACCGTCCGTTTAACTTATGTAATCAATCCTTCACAGCATAATAGTTGTTAATTATCTGAAAATGCTTGTGACTTGACTTTATCAATGGTTGAATTGGCTGAAGTTTAAATACCTCAAAGCGTAAAATTTCACCGGTTCAATCTTATTCTGAAAAAAGATTAAATATAATTTGATGTTAAATTTTCGACTTAATATTTTTCATATTTTCGTAGTCAAGCTTCTCACATATATATAAGGCTCTTACATACATGGTGATTGAGAGGGAAATTTAATTAAATAAATTGGATATATAATGGTCTCTACTTTGTACAAAACTTTGTTCACTTTTCACAAGTAACAGAGCTAACAAACAATTTCATTACAATCTTCGTAAAATTTATACATTTTTTTTTGCCCCACATTGGGCGCCAAACTACATTATTATCTGTAATCTGAAAAATCCCTAGGCGGATGAATTCAAAGTAGTTTGACTCATATAATAAGGCCACTACAAACATAATACAAGGAGCCTCTTAGGCCTAATACGTTTTTCGTGCACAGCCCTTTGAGCGATAATGGCGTCATTTTATCTTAGCAATGGTAACGGTTTAAATTAGTCCCACCTCCCCAATGGGGGGGCCCGTTTGCGACCCATTAATGTTAATGCGGGGCGCAAAATATATTCGTGGTTTGTAGGAAATAAGTTGGTCGGAGGACATTCGTCTCCGGGGATTTGTCGACTTACGCGCGGCGTCCTCGTCGCGTCAGTAAATGCGCTGTATGACGCCTTATTTATGGACGTGGCCGGATACAGTGGCATAAGTTTTAGAAAACCGCTAGGGCTGCCAAATGGACGAAATTCGCATTATATTTAAAAGCTTCATTTCCTTTTCTTCTCGTCATATGATCTGTAGCAACCTCTATAGACAAATGTCTATAAATGGCACATGATGTCAAGAATTTAGTTTCAAGCGAATCAACAGAAGACGTTAATTGAATTGTAAAAAGAACACCAATGCATCATTGACCATCGCCTATAAAGCCTTCTTACCGTCACAGTATAAATTATACAATAAAACAAAACGGTCAGTTGTCTCTTGTCATTAAACACACAACACCTAGGGGGAACTGGCTTCCACTTTTAATGTAAACAACTGATTATTGTATCAAAAAAAAAAATCTTGCTCGTTTAAAAATGTGCTATAGACAACCCTAGGTGCGTGTATGAGTGAGCCACTTATAATACTGGGACGTTTACCTACTTGTCGTTCTAACGAAGGGTGTTATTTACTTATGTACATAACAAAAAATGTTGCTTGTCTTAATCCAGCTCATGACAATATCAAACAAACATATGTGCTAGCCGCTTAGTTCATAAATATTAAATCTGTTATGTAATGTCATACATAACTATAAAATTCTACAACTCAAAGTTAGATTGACTTGTAAAATGTAGCTAAATCAATAACATTAGGTAATGCTAGTAGCATTATTGTTGTTAGAACAAGTAACTTATAATAACAATAATGTTGTTTTTAGTTTTTTTTATATAACTAATCATCCTAGTTAAACGTGTATGACGAAATAATATTATAAGCAATATCTATAGTAAATTAATAAACGAATTGAACCTGTATTTTTTTAAAAGTGTTATTTCCAAACAAAAAACTGGTTTAAGATGTTATCAGATGCAGAGTGTGCCGCATTGCCGCACGTAGTAATATACAGCACGTACCGCACGTACGAGATATAACATGATCAAGCATTTACTAACAGATTGAGTGATATATAAACTGTAATACGACGTTAAATAAATCAGATATCTACAGTCATCTACAAAACATCTATCAACCTTTGTCTCATTCCACGCCAGTCCCATACGCGGTTATATTTGGCGAACCCGACGTGATGGGGTAGTTGGGACTTATACCAACTGTTGTCTCAATTACCCCAGTCCTATACTCGGCCAAACAGAGCAATGTATGATATACATGTAACTCATATTGAAAAAATATTTAATGTTTGATTAAACAACAGATTAACGCTCTGACAACATAAAATATTCACGACATCAACTAGGTTACTGTTTATTTATATACCAATATTATATATTCTGTCATAACTAAGTGCATAGCTAATTAAAGAAACAAAGTGTCATACATAGCTGCTGAATATAAAAACGCCCACAGAGTGTTGAGGAAAATTACTAAAATACCTAGGCAATAACGTGTAAAGAAAATTGTGTAAAGCACCAGAGATTGCGTGCAGTAAATGACGTAATAGCCATGCGAGTGCCGCTGTAAGCTGCTGCCACAATGTAGAAAATACCAGTAGGCCAAGCAGGAATATATCAACGTTGTGACGTGATTATCATAGAAATATGCAAACGAAATACGTTGAGAGAAGAGTAACTTTCACAGCCACCAATACGTAAGTGAGCATAAACTTGACGTTCATTAATCTGATTCCAAATTAAGTAATTGTATTAATGATATCAGAATCAATGAAGATATAAATACCCAGAGCTGAAACAAGTATCTGTTTCTACAACAAATTATAATCTTAAGTGAGCGGAGACCAGACCCACAGACCTTACAAGCGCACATATTCGAAGTAAGGCCTATACACATATATCACACCAACAGCAGTATGAATTAAAAAAAATATTGAGATGTGCCATGTTGATCTGGGACAAAAAAAAAGAATGTGCCAACTGTGGTTCTTGCCTAGCATGTCGTAAAAGGCGACTAATGGTATATCGGGTTTTGGGTGTGTGATTGTGTAGGCGACAGGTTAGCCGCTTGTCACTGCTTTTTCACAATTGTCCATCTAACCCAGCCCGGCTTTATTTTTGGCTGAATGTGGTTGAAGGGGCATGCTGCCACTTTGACTCTGCCTACCCATTCGGGGATTATGGGCGTGATGTTATGTATGTATTGAGATAGCTTGCCTCGCGTCCCATAAGTTTAAGCTATCTACAACAAAACTTGGCAAGTGCTATCAGTGCCTTCCTTGTTATCTTCGATCATCGTATTACTACTTACTTTTTTTTGTTTACCCAGGGGAATGCGTTACACACCGCCCTGCCGAAACCGGGGGGAATCAGCGGGGTGTGTCGGACTCCCCGGGCCCTTGAGATGGTAGGAGAACCCTGCTCCGCCCAAGGTGGTGGTGAGCGAGGTATACCGACTAAACCGAATTACCAAACTGCCAGTTTTCAAAAACATAATGGTACAAGCAACCTATGCGTAAAATTCAGTTGTATTTGCACTGACAACTATAATGTTACACGGCTTGCACATTTCTGTACAGGTTCAGAGTGGTATGCCTCACTGATATAAGAGTATTTTGTACCCACATACCTATTTCTTTAAGAACTTCCCAAGTATAATGTAGATGGCAACCGAAGTAACGTTGCTTACATAGCTTATCCTGAACAATCAGTAAGAGAAAACATCACTTTATAACGTAACTTAGTTACTTACTTATAACAGGTTCCATGATTTTAGCTATTTACAATGCAAATATTTACTTGAAAAAAGAAATGTATGATTATTGACAGTTTAGATTTCTAAAACAAACATATTTAGATGATTTAAAGGATTTTTCAATGCAAATTTGGTAAACTTATTCGTCCAAACTTGAATGAATTAACCGAAATAATAATAACATGAATGTTGAAAAACCAAGTGAGGTGTGTAAGGAGCGAGCGATATGGCATGCGGTCTTCTCTGCCTACCCCGCTGGGAAGGGGCGTGAAGTTATGTTAATTATACAATATAATAAAATAAGGATTCAATTTGTTTACCGTGGTAATCATAAATGTAACGAATGACAAGAACTGGATAGGTCTGGGCTTAAGAGAGGGTAAGGAGGGCCACTCTAACTGTATGGCCAGTATAATCCTGACGAAGAACAAGATATGAAGGAGACATAAGACTTTTACTAATAACCTATACCTATCTACTTATAGTTTATCAATAAACAGTTAATTGCAAAGTACATAAGGTTATTTGGATATAAAAGATGGTCCATGGATGTTATGACCAGTAAAGAACACAAATGTTCCCCCGGTCTTGGTCTTGGTGCACGTGGTTGGACACAAAAGCCGTATTAACCTTAAGTAATTTAGCGGTTCCAGATGTTATACCACAGTCCAACTTGCTTCGTGATCCACCCATCCTGTAATTATCATAGTGTTCTGACTTCAGCCACGAATAACTAGGGATGGCGAAAGCATCGAAAACTATCGATATAGATACATGGCATTGCGTTTTCACGGCTAAACCATAAAGTAACAAATTACCGAATGTGATAAAGAGCTAAAAACTATATAAAATACTTTTTTTATCATAGGAATCTTCAGAAACGTCGCGGAACGCACGACGATGACTCTGCACGATGTGCCCGGATTCGAACCCGCACCCTTCAGGTATCAGATGCGTATCCTTGAGCTACCACCGCTCCCACATATTATTTCTGCATTTTCATATTGAATATGTTTTTATCGATATATCGACAACATTTTTCCGACGCGCCAACAAATAACCCGAACAACTTCCTTTAATTAACTGACGCGTGTCTCGCGTGTGTGCGATTAGTTCGCCTAGTTCACCTGCCGACGGGAACAGGGCTGGATTAAGTGTTAACTAGTTCGCGAATAAATTATCATCAGGCTAATTCACACACTAATAGGGAATGCTCCTGAAGAACATTCTCCATCTGAAGATTTTACTTTAATAAGGTAAAATGCGTTAGATTAGGTACAAGTGCACTATTGATGCCTGATTAGACAAGAGGTTTGCTGAGGTTAATAAAACAATTTTATTGTTTGTAGATCACAATCGATATTATGTATGTTCGTATAATGTGTAGAATTCAGTAAGCACATTTCTTTGGTCATAATTCCAAGATAGATATGGTTAAATATGTATTAGCCAAAATTTTTTTTTTCATTTCGTATGAGTCCAATAGTATTATTTGTTAAAACAAAGCAATATCCATTTATCGTCATGACAATTACACAAATACATACATACATACATAACATTACGCCCATAATTCCCGAGGGGGTAAGCAGTTAAATTACACTGCTTTATTTAAAAAAATATATTAATTTATACATTTTCATTGTGCTATCTAGCATAAGGACCTATCTACTTAAATTCATATCTTCTCTAGCTTTTAATAAACCAAGGAAATAATTTGCATATTTTCTCATAACGCCTTCTGTAGCATTTATTTTTACTTACACCCGATATTTTCCTTTACAACATCACAGCTTATACAGGACCTTCGACCACGACAGAAAAATTTGGAAAAGAAGAAAAATATAAATTAATGGTTATATTTTTAATCATGGCAACAATTGTTCCTTGTTAAGCGTGATTTGTTGCTAGGGAAAATAGTACGGTTAATTAATAACGATCCACGTGCTCCTCCTCAAATGAAAGAGATTTTACGTAACTCGATGAAAAAAATACACTTTTCGTAACACATTAAAAACGTCAGTTCAAAAAATCACTTGCCTGTAGGTACGAAATGTTGCTTAGGTAAGCAGTGTATTTTAGTTTGTAGACACCCACTCCACTATTTAGTGAAGCGTCAGCACATTCTAATGTAATATAATACCTAAATAGTACATGCAAGAAGTAATACGAAGTTATACATATCTAGATTTTTATATAGGTACCTACTTTCTATTAAAGATGTCAAACAATTAATCAGCCAGCTTGAGGCAATTCATTCAGGAGTAATCATAGACAATGGAACTCCAGACATGTGTAAAAATACGTCAATGACCTTGCAAAGCGTTGAAGAATCGAGAAATTAAATAACCGAGCAAAACATTTAATATACTTTATGTTGATTTTCTGTAAGAGATACATTACGGTTTGGGCTAGCCTTTTAGCTTTAAACAGAGTTTGACTTTCGATCGTAGCCTACCACCACAAAACGCGTATGAAAAATATTTCATCCACGTATGCATTTAAACGAATTTGTTATTGTTCACGCGCATTCCACATACACGTGGAACATATTTCAACCTCTTGACCCACTTATCAATGAATATACTCAAATAGAATACTACTATTGAATCTTAATCGGATGTGTACCGCCTTGAAATTTGTTTGTGCGAAGTAAATAAAACCGCGTACTTTTATTTTTTTTTATATTTTATTTTTACCTTGGGCAATATTTTTATTCCCGCTCTTTTTCTACTGGTCCTAACAGATCCAATAGCGATTATTTTGTTTATCATGAAAAATTATGACATATTTTCGGCCAGTACCTATTAGCAAAAAGGTTTCCTATCTGACTGTTTTTAACAAATCTGTCTTTCTCACATTTCTATATGATTTGCGATTAACGGGTTTCTCAGTTTGGCTAACAACATTAACTAATAATTTTATTTTAGTTTTTTTACTATTTAATGATTTATATTAAATAGTCAAGAAACTAAAAAATCCATGTATGTCAAATTTACCGACAAAGTAATTAAGGGCTTAAGTCAAAATAAAAAAAGGCGATTTTAATCATCGCAACAAAATTTGATTATCTACCGGTTACATCAAATATTTGTATCTCTCACACTCTAGCTGGAATGTAGCAATCCAGAAACTTTAAACGTGATTTCCTATTAAATTACTTTTTTGTATTATGCCTTATACCTAACTAAAGGAGCGAGATACTTTATCGCACCCACCCAAGTTAATAAATTTGTACCAGCGAGTTATCGCTGCTTATTACATAATGCCTCACTATCTAGGTTAGGCACATTGTTACAACCTGGATTTCCTAAATCATGAGTTTAGCGAAGAACCGTCCTCATCCCCTCGGGCTGGCTCGTGCGTCACGCTTTTAGTGTTGCCATGATATTCCTTATACCATTCGATAAAGTAGATTTGTTTTTTACCATATTTGTTAAATCATCTTCTTATGCCACAAATGTAAATTAAAGTCGTTTTGTATTTTTCCAAAAATAACAAAAATTGTTTTAAATTTTCATAGAAATGTTTTTAAGCGATATACAAATATTCTTAATATTTAATATCCCAGCCATTAAAACTTTGAATTTGAAAACTGAGCTAAAGTGAAGTTTTAAGCCACAGCTATGTTTAACTGATACAACAAAGACTAAGCGATTTGTTGCTGGTACGTATTTCGTTAATTAGCAACACTATTAACCTCTAGATATTGTAGTAAAGTAGCTAGCTAGAGTTAGCGTAGATTGTAGAAGTCTAGACCAACATCGTGAGAATACACAGGCGTGCTTATAAAGTTTAGGGTACCGCCGGTTGCGGACATAATTTTAATAATAACGAGGTAAGGCCGTAATAAACTTGACTACCTAGACGAAGTTCCCTTTAGGCAAATTGTTCAGTGCAGGTACCTACTGCCGTATTAAGTAAGGTTTGCCGTACCGTAACTAAATTAGGATATAAGCAAAAAGAAAATTTGTCTAATCTTTCATTCCACCTCAACTAAGTCGTTCTATATTAGATCTGTGCTAATATAAAGCTGAAGAGTTCGTTTGTTTGCTTGAAGGCGCTAATCTCAGGCACTACAGGTCCAAATAAAAAAATATTTTTGTTGTATAGTTCGTTTATCGAGTTTATGGTTATTGAAACGGCGGTCACAGATATTGTGATATAAACACAGCAGATATAAAACAGCTCTTGTTCATATTCGTCGCCACACAATTCGTCTTAAACACAAACCCAATACTGAAAAGTAGTTGCCAGTGGCCTCTGACAAGTTTCCCTTTCTGGAAATAAGTCAAAGAGCAGGCTACTCCTTGGATTCTTCCTACCCCTTCGATTATTGCGGGCGTAACAATATCTATGTATACTTAATTCCACGCTTATTAGAACGGTTTCATTTAACAGTCTTGGAAAATGTATCAAGTACTATTGAAAAATCTTCCAAACCCCAAACAGTCTATTTCAATATTATTACAAAACTGTCTTACAACCTAGTCTATTATAACAGGACCAACTAACAAAGTCCTTAATTTAATCAAAACAAATTCAATTATAGCGGCACCGCCGACTGTTCTATCAAATTTTATTAGTTAACTAAATACGAAATTCGAAGGCAAACAATACTGGTTTTCGAGATTGCTTCCCTGGCGTAATAATTTGGTTAAAGCATAAAGTGACACAACGGCAAACAGCCGAAGACGAGGCGCAGGCAACTCGGCGGGAACTTTTTGCAACGAACCCGGAGAAGCGTGAATCGGGCCTTGTGTGAAGAGGTTCCTGCCATGTATTTAATGTAATTTGCAAGTTAATACGCAAATTATTATGAATGATGAAGCACTAGATGTAGTTTAATCCACTGTGTTTCTAAGAATCACTATCGATGCTTAATTGCAATGCATATTGCGGCTCTGGCAAGAAGATTTAGTTCGCCTTCATATGCAGTCAGAAACGTAAGACAATTAACAGATGTTGAAACAGCAAGATTGGTGTACTTTAGTTATTTTCATAGGGTTATGTCATACGGTCTGCTGCTGTGGGGATCTGCGGCCAATATACAAACTACATATTTTTGTATTGCATATACGGCCTCAGACCAGGTGAATCTTTATGAGAAAAGTTTAGAGAAATAAACATTTTAACAATAGCATCACAAATAATTTTGGATTGTATGTATTCAAAACTATTAAATCATTTTCTAAAAATTTAAATTGTCATAGATAGTTTTAATACGAGAAATAAACACAAACATACTGATCCAAATCATAGACTCCAAAAAAGTAATAGGTAATTCATTTATTAGTCTAAGTATTAAAATATTCATTATACTACCACAAAGTATTATAACATTACCCCTACATAAGTTCAAATTATGCATTAAATCATTTTTAATAAGTAAGGGCTATAATTAAAAGATTGAAGAATGGTATCTACCTTAATGACAAAAAATTATGGATAAGTAACTTCATAAGGATGAAGTGTTCACCTGCAGTGATATCTCGTCTATGTGTAGATTGATAATTAAGTTTACAAAATTGTATTTAATTGGCATTTAAAAGAGGTTGCCGGTTTTTTTTCGATAGAATCTACCTTCCGAACCGATGGTAGGTAGTATCATTTGTTTTTGTATATTGTGTGTTTATAAGTACTTTTTTGAAGCTTAAATAAATACAGATATATTGAATTTAAATTTGTATTACGTTGTCCGTAAGCATTTTCCGTTACATATTATCTATACTAATATTATAAAGAGAGAAGTATTGATTTGTTTGTTTGTTGGCAATGAATAGGCACAAATGGAAAGCTACTTTATCAGCGAGTAACACAAGCTATATTTTATCCTCCTATTTCTACGGGAACCAGTATTACTCAGGTGAAACCGCGGGGCGCGGTTATATAAAAAACAAAAACAAATTAAAAAATGTACAAAATTCAGTATACAAACATCATTATTTTCAGTGCTTGGAAAGGAAATCATATTTACTATGACATTTGTGCATTTTTAAATTATTATTATTGTTCAGTTCGACTTTTCCGGCGCTTAAGCCCCTTCAAGCTTCGCCTCTGGCTCCACCTGCGATTACACACAAAGACTACAGTGCGTTCCACTAGATTTAGTAGCCTCGAGATATAGTTTCTTCTTCTCTCTTGTCCCTTTGAAAATTTATAGCGACAGTTAAGTAGTTTAAGCTTGAAGATTTAACAGACCAAGTTACATTCACATTCATAATATTAGTAAGGTTGGTCTCGTGCGGATCCCTAAAAGCGAAGACACGAAACAACGACATTTCCCGTCCTTAATGGGATTGTGCAGTTAAATTCTACTGCAATTCCCGTACAAGACCGTCTGAGCGGGTTTAGTCTGCTAAAAGCATTATCATTAGCGAATTAATTGGTTAACGTACTTAATTTTCTATAAACAATCGACTTTGTTTAAACACAGCGTTCCTGATCTTTATTTATAGATATCAATTATGTGCATAGAATCTATTTTGAATTCTATACCCGAACTAAGCACGGTGCACAAAGCTAGGCAGGTTATATTTCTTAGACCTGATTTTTCAATAAGTAGGTAGTTAGATAACACATCGATTTAAGGTAGGGAAGTATGTTTAGTTTTTTGTATGTCATAGCCAGTTTCTTAGATAAAGAACCGAATGGCAAACAACTACGGATGTCAAGTCATCCATTAAACTTTTAAAATATAACTTTTGAAAAATCAGCCCTCAATATCGTATTACAGACACATGATATTAATCATTAATTATATTTTCTTTAATCATGTTGTTCCAATAATTTCCTTGAATCAATAAAATGTATCGACCACGTCACAAACCACCCAACAAATATGTGATCAAAAACAGACAAAGTGCAATGAACGAAGAATTTATCACAGCGTGCAATCTTTGCGTGACGTAATCAACGTCACGGCTCGCTAAACAAAGTCACGTGTCAGATTTCTAGGAAATTCTTTTTAAAAGCCTTATTTCCTTTTAAATGGAATATATTTTTGTGTTTTTTTTATTGTTCGTATTCATTAGGTTTTTTTAATAAAAGCTACCGGAAAATTCTTCTATATCAATACTTTACCTTATCGCATCTCGAAATATTGGTCTGTCACGTTATTGAAAGAATTTTTACGCAGATAAATTTATGTGTCTGTTTTTAAAGTCAAAAGACAGCATATTTTAATTATGTACTTGCTTACAAAGATGAGCAGTACTACGACAAAAAAAAAATAAGTTTTTGTCCGTTTGTCGGACAGTCTGCATTTCTGACTGTTTTTTTTTTTCAGTTAATCTCTGTAATGGTTGAACCAATTAGGACGAGTGGATCAGCGAATAGCTGGAGCTGTAAAAAGTAACTACTTTTATTATAAAATTAGGGTGCAGCACACAGGAATGCTTTTTTCTTTAATACCACACGGACGAAGTAGCGAGCGACAACTAGTCTTTAATAAGCGTGCCCAGAGGCGTCTTGTTCGCGGGCTATTGGACACGTGCGGCGAGAAAGGTCGCCCAAACCGATTGATCGTGACGTAGGCGCCTAATTGAATGGAAACCTAACTGTTGCGGGCACCTAAGGCCGGTGCTACATGGTACCTTGTCGGCGTCAACCAATGAAATGAAATGAGTGTACAATGTGCGAATGCTAGTGATTTTTTTTTATAAATGAAAAGGCGTAGATACCCTATGGCACATTAAGCCGATGCTACGTATTGCAGATGCGACATGTTCTGACCCAGTCCTCCGCCCAGTTTGCACATGTGGGAATGAGATTTAAAATAAATTTGCTTTTTCATTTTAATGATGTAAATATAGCTGACATACAAATAAGAATGCAGCTACATGTAACATTACCAATGAGTCATTCAATGAAAAGTCTTTCATCTGAATTTGCGCGATTTCCACAAAATAGACAAAAAATTAAAATCGTTCAGGAAATCTTCAAAATAATAAAAAAAGGTGTTAGTATTTAACGATCGACATATTTCTGGGCGAGGATGATATGAAATTTAGTACGAATATTCGACTCTCAAACATTGTACATATATAACGCCATTTTTCTTATATTTTCTATCCGATACCTAAGTGTGTAGTCAACAGTAATGGGTAGGTATATCGATAGTTGTTACAGTTTGCGGTATTTCTGCAGTGAGCTCGTTATAGTGCAGCTTTCAATTTGCACGGAGCGGACGAGCCGACAACTTCATTATTAGTGCATCAAGCCTGTATTGCTGAGGCCGATGAGTGGAATGAGAGTATCAGACAAAACCACTTTCATTGGCAGCTCACTGACTGGTTGAAACTCGGTCATCGCGTGCTAGCAGAAATATCTTCCAAGATGTGCTAAAAGTCTAAAATACTAATAAAAATTTTCCATCTAACTATTATTTGCTAAATGTGGTTTAAGAAGCTTGCTGCTCTTTGGACTGTGCGTAGGTAGGTACATATTCGGGAATTACGGACATAGGTAGTAGTATGTATGTGCCAAAACATTTTTATCCCTTTTTAACAAAAATTTACATTCAATTTACAATTGAATTATGAGAGATATATTACTCTTATTACACAAACATGAGATTCACGTCTTCATTTACTTTCAAGTCACTTAACTATCATCTGTTTGCTACTGATAACGCAACGATACAAATATCCTCTGAAATATTTGAAGCTTAGTGAACTGTGCATACAAAAAGATTTTGTCAATATTACTTCATTGCTGTATCAGATAGGAAAAAGTAGAGCACTCCTATGAACATTATCTAAATATATAGACTTACCTAAGTACAACAAAAATATGGCGCAATACAATCGTTTCAGGCAGGCATTTCCAAAACTGTGAACAGTGAACTGTGAAACCAACCAAGTCATTTTTTTTTCCTGTCCCGCCTTGATCCTGCCCCTTTGGGGCTTGCGGGCGAGATGATATGAAATGTATGTTATTAAAAAAGTGTCTATATAACATCCTGCGCCAAAACAGATACTATTTATCTATACTTATAATAAATCTGTAGAGAGGTCAATTCTGTACATGAAATATATTTTCAAAATAACTATCAGGGGGTGATTAGTGATCGATACTGATGCCAAAAATACAATCAGTAAAATTTTTGTCTGTCTGTCTGTCTGTCTGTCTGCCTGTCTGTCTGTATGTGCCTTATAGAAACAAAAACTACTCGACGGATTTTAACGAAACTTGGTACAATTATTCTTCATACTCCTGGGCAGGTTATAGTATACTTTTCATCACGCTACAATCAATGGGAGCAGAGTAGTGAAGGGAAATGTTGGGGGAAACGGGAGAAGTTACTCCATCTGTAATAAAATACAAGTGAACTCTGAACAAAGATCGACGTCGACAAACCGTCGAGAGGCTCTCCGAAGCGCTGAAATATGGACAGTGTCCCTCGCAGTGCACCAAACATATTGCACTCCATTCTGCGCGATGGAAAAGTGCATTACTCTCGCTGCGACCGGCCTCGCCTGTCGCGGCCGCTGGTCGTTGCAACTAAATTATTTTACACACTACGCTGCATTGCTTTTGGGCTCATTTTTTATCCTTTCTTTATTGTTCCTGGAAGAATGAATGAAATGAAATGTTGTTTAAGTACTGGCATTCTTTATATTAAACCACTGTAATTTAATATGTGTCTGCGATCTTAAAAAATTACTCTCATCTGACAAACCAAAATACTACCTACATCAAACTGAAATCATTATTCTACACTTAAAAAGTAAAATAATGGTGAAATAAGTAGGTATAGCAAGGATTATACTCTTTGAATTACGAAATGCGATTAACGTTGCCAATGAAGATGGACAACTAGAAAATGGCTATTTCACTAACTACCAAAGATCTAACGATATGTTGCGTAAACACAATGTGCGTCGGACCAAACTTTTAGATACCTAAATCCATCATTATATCGGATTCATCGCAAACACCACCCGTCACGATTCAAACCATTGAGCATCGCGTTACTTTAGGATGGAAATTATTTGAATATTTCGTAGAGGTATTTGACAGTCGTATTACATAATCTACACGTCCATATCCTATTGTAGGTTCCCCGTTACGTCAAGTACGTACATTAGGCAGATACTTTGATCCGCAAATGCGAACCACGGCTTATTGCCAATACGCCTCATGAAACTCAAATATTCTCAAACCCCTCTATTCTGCATATCCCGTTCGTTCCCCCAATAAACGTCACATAACAGGAAACAACCGGCTGTATTGGAATATCCTGTTCACTACAAATGGTTATGTTGTCGTGAGATGGGAATTTACGTCAGTTGCATCCCCAATGTAACTAATATTGTATTATGAGGGTGATATGGAAGAGTTTTTCCCGCATCCTCATTCTGTATTGCAAGACTTGAATCGAATTTCCATTTTGTACATACATACATACATAACTTCAGGCCCGTAATCCCCGAAGGGGTAGGCAAAATCAAAGGAACAGCAGGCCCCTTAACCACATTCAGCCAAAATAAAAATGGGCTGGGGTAAATGGAAAATTGTGCCCACACAATCACATACCCAAAACACCATATACCATTAGTCGCCTTTTACGACATTCTAGGCAAGAAACACAGTTGGCACATTCGTTTTAAGTCCCAGACCGACATGGGACATATTTTAGGGCAGTAATCTTTTATATACCGGATTTCAATTCAATCCTAGGTTGAACCCCAGGAAAGTCGCGAAGCCTTACTGATTTCGTAGCCAAGGTCTCTAAAAACAAATTAAACAAAACTTATAACCCACAACTTTGAAAATAAATCCATAAAATTGGGAATACAAATCTTACATTTATCTAAAAAAATATTAGCGATAGAACGATTTTAAAAGAGGTCGTTTGGTTCTCGTAAGACCGTGAAACGGATAACGTAAATTTTATTTAAGTTCCTATTCAGTAACAACTATCGAATAAATATGTCAGTGAGACATATAAGCCTATATTATTCTATTTGTATTGCCAAACATAGGTATGTTCATCATCTCGCCTGCCATCCCCGAAGGTGTACGCAGATCTAGAAGCAATGAGCACCTTATTTAGCAAAAAATCGAGATGGGTTAGATGGGTAAGATGTAAGTTTTGCTAAAACTACAGTTTATTTAACATTCCATAGGAAACTAGAGGAAAATTCTATAAGTAGGTTCCTCCATAAGTCCCGTGAACGGAGACAAGTGGCACGGCAAGGGGCGAACACACCGAGTGTCATTCCAGTTAAGAGGACCGCAGAAGGATAGAGATCGAGCACCTTTTGTATGAAACGCTGTAGGGCTACACCAGGCTACACGATATGGTGTCACCGAATTAACGTAACTCTTTTCTTTCATTTACTTTGTAACTACACTTAACTTATATATAAAATAAGATTGCCTACTTACCTATATCTTACCTATCGAAACAGAATATTACGGAATACTAAGTCTTGTCAGTGTACGCTCGATTTGCCTGGGAAAGCGTCATTTCAAACTAACCAACGAGTTTATATCTATAATATTATGACAATGTCGATTTGTACGCAATTTTTAAGTGATACTTAAATAATATAGATTTCCCTAACCAAACTTGCAATAGACATAAGAAATCCCTTATAATTCTTTGAGACACATAAATACAAAGTGTATATGGACATCACAATATAAAGATACCGCATAGCCAAACCCGGTGAATAACCAATTATCTTTTTGTTTTATCAAATATGGTCGTGAGAATATATATCCCAAAGAAAATACAGTAGGTCAAATATTTTGGGGCACACTTGATAATAAACATGTGAGTTACTTACTGTTATTCGCATTAAACTGTGGCTAAATTGGCGCTTATCACGTAGATTTGTAATAGAAGATTGGATGAAAAGGGCTCGGCTATTATTTTGTACTTTATCGGAGATTGCTTATGAACCGCAAAACGCTATCCGATAGTTCACCACGCAAATATACTCCATAAGGGTCTTCTAAACTTTGGAAGGAACTATACCTATGTATACCTTTTATAGGTACATAGGCAGTATATTACAAAAGATAATAATATAACAAGAAAGCAGTAAGTTTAAAATTTTTTTTACGGAAAGCGCTATTACCTATCCCGGTGTATGTAAGTATTTCTTTATATTTAGTTCTATTCTGTAACTAAACCGATTTTCACTCATTTTCCTACAGTCAAGCGGGTGATGGATAGACAGACACCGAACTCTTACCACATTATCTAATCATAATTTTATGCACAAGTTTAATAAACATTTAAATAAGTTAATAGGTAGATACAATTTCAATAATTCTCTACAATATTCCCACCACCGCAGGCTGTACTCTACTTCACCTAATATTTTCCGCACTCATTATTATATTGCCATGGAGACTTGCGTGCCTGGAAATAAATAAAATGAATTGCGTGATGAAATTTAAGACGGCCGATATCGTTATAAGTTCATTAACGCTACCTTAAAAGCTCTACCTTTTTAGGCTCTCTGCAACCGAAGAGTAATATTTGTGCCTGCGTTAAAAATAAAATCAAGATAATTAAATAAGCAAACAACAGTCAAATAAAAAGATGAAACTGAAACATGTGTCGTTGGTTTCAAAAACAGAAGCCGGAACAGAAGATTAGAAACCAGGACTTTGGTCTAAGTATTAAACAAGACTACAAAACATCAGGTGTTACCTAGCCGATGTTTGACGAATACTTAAGTCTATGAAACAGGAAAACAAAACCAAATTTGTTTATGTATCTTACGAAATTATTGGACATGCACGAACTAACTAGAGAGGAGACATTCAACAGTCCTGAACCAAAAAGAATTGGTGCAACCAAATAAATAATCCGCTTAATCACATTTTTTTTTAAGTTTTACGTGCACCTTGTAGACCCAGAGGCTAGAGTAGGTACCTTTTTTTTTCCGGCGAAAAAAGAATACTTACCTACCAAATTTAGATAATCTTCGGTTTTTTTTTTTTTCAATATTAGAATTTATTATGTCTGTCAAAATAATCATCTTGATTTCAAACAAAAAATTGTGTAGGTACTTACATATTTTCTGTTCACCTATAAAACATAAAAGGGCGTCCATGGCCAATGGAGAATGCAACTTATACAATAGGTTTAATTTCAACGCTTGTTTGTTTATAAACACAAAAAAGAAATACATTGCACGGACTAGTAAAAAAATAACGACTCCACGCTGTGATACCATAGCGTGAAGCAACGTTTATGCATGTGTGAGTGAGATACATATGGATACCAGATATCGGATATCTGTCATTTGGAGCGCTGTCATTGTGTAACATAAGTTGCGTGTCATTTTGGAGTACCTGAGGATCTTTTATGTCTAGTTACTCGCGCGGCGTTTACAAGTCCGTGGTATATAATATACCTAACTATAATTCCTACGAAACACTTACCTATATGTTAGAAAGTCTATTGAAGATGCAACTTTTTTAGGTACCTAGGTACCCTCCCGAACAATAACCTGCTGCCCTCTATGTAAAGACTGTAGAATTTATTTCTAACTGAATGGTACCCGTGTTGTAATGGCCTTGTACACCATGCCTAAAAGCTTTTCTCTATGATTCAGGTCTTTAGTTGATTCCTTCTGTCCTGTCTGTCAATGTCATTAGTCTGACAGTCAATGTTCAATGTCATCCATGTTCAAATCAAAACACTGGATGGATTTTCAATTTAGATTTTTTCACCTCTTCCATTAACTCTGTGGAAAAGATTCCTACGTGAAAACATACAGATTGTTAAAAACATTCGGTTTATTCAATGTAAAAATGGTTCGAAGACAACGTGAGCCTAGTACCACAGAGGACGAGATTGTTATTGGTGATTTATTTTCTTTGATTTTAGAAGCAAAGTTAATTTAGTTACGCTAAGTTATGATTTGTTTCTTTTATAGACACATCTCCACCTAAGAAACATAAGCGGCATAAGCACAAAAAGCATAAGAAACGTAAACTTGAAAATGAATTCGATAGTGACACATCGATCGATGTTTCGTATGAGGATACTATTGAAAAACCATATAAAATGAAAATGAAGAGTGGCAGAGACATGCCAGGTACATCCGCCGCTGATCTTCTAAAAGCACAAACCATGAAGTCGTCTTCAGACTCTCGAAGATCCATGCCCGGTTCGTCATCAAGTACGCCGCCTAAAGCTACCGCAAAGAAGAAAAAGAAAGGAAGAGATAGCGGTACTTCGAGCGAAGAAGAGAGGTGGCTCGATGCCATAAAGTCTGGCAAACTCGAAGAAGTATGTTTATATATTTTTATTTATTATTTTATACAGCTATTCCAATTAAATAAATCATAAACTGCATTTAGTAAGACCATAATAAAGTAATTGTTTGCCACAGCTGCTGCTTGTGTTGATGATATCCTTGAAAAAAATACTTTTAACAAACAAGCTGAAACTATGATAAATGAATCTATATACCAAGGTTTGCAACATATTTTTCTCAAATTAAATTTGGATTCAAATTGTTACAGGTTGATGAAGAACTAAAGAAAATTAAACCAAAGGATCCAAAAATGATGACAGCCCGACAAAGAGCCATGTATGAGAGGGGGACAGATAAAGAAACCAGCCCAGGTGGTGAAGTCCTTCTCGCTTTACCATCAGGTTACAAAGAAAAAGTTATGACAGCAGAAGCCATTCAGAAAGCAGCCCTGAAGTCGCAAAAACGGAAACAATTAGCAGACGAAAAACGTGAGAAAGATAAAAAGAAGACAATGGATAGACTTTTGAAAAAGCAAGAATCAAAAAATTTGAAAAATGAAAAGAAAGGCAAACCTCTGAAGAAACTGGAACCAATGATTGTTTACAAAAATAACAACAATGAGATATCATTGTCACTACCCCCTGGAGTACCATTCCCTATAGAAGCTCAACAGCCAATTCCTGCCCCAGAACCTGTAAAATGTGGGGTTGATGGGTGTCCAAATATCAAAAAATACAACTGTTCAAGGAGTGGAGTTCCTCTATGTAGTCTTGATTGCTATAAAAGAAATTTAATGACTTTTGTAGTTGTATAGCATTTAAAGTATATTAGATGTAAATTTAAAATGTTTTGTTATTTTCTTTCAGTTTTAGTTAGAAAGTTTGTGCTTTACAAACACATCCAGATTTATAAAATCTATCTAGAGAAAAATATTGTGAGGAAACCTGCATATTTAATTATCCCATTTGTTTTACTTACCAAAGTTCAGATGGGCAGTCACACTGATTTTGTTATCAAACTTATTAAATTCGGGAGAATGGTCTGCTAATGCCACGAAGATAAATTCCTTACGAGCAATATAAAGAAAAATATAAACTCCTTGCTTGAATTTTTTTAATAAAAGGGGTTTTCCCCACTGTAACACAGTCGTCAACACTGTTGCCGAGTGGTAAATAAAAGCTTTTTATTTCCAACAATGAGGACAATCTAAACATTTTTTAAGTAATAACTTATGAGGACTTAAGAGCTCATAAAGAACCATTAAAGTATTTAAATAATATTACAAAATAGAAATAAAAGCTTAGTTAAAAGAAACAAATTATTAAAAGACATAATCAAAAGCTTTAAGGGATTGATTCCTGAAAAATGAATGAAAATGGATGAGGTCGAATTAAATCGCACGCATGGTCAAAGCGACTCCGATTAGCACCCAGTCTAGACAAAAAGAAAATCAATAAGTATGAACAGCCAGCTACATTTTGGCCTCTCAACTCTTAATGCCAACCGCTCACAAAATGACAACTTCTTAGAATGTCAACTTCTCATCAACTTCTCAAAATGAAAACTTCTGAAGGGACAGACGGGCACAGTTGTGCACTCCTGAATCGGATTTTTTAAAACCACTGGTCAACCATTACGCATGTATGATGTAACAACAACACGAATATGTTCCAAAAGGACCATAAAAATGTAGTAACAGCTTTTATTATATGGAATATTATCGTTCAAATGAAACCACAAGAGACAGCTAAACAGTGAGCATATATTTTGTAAGATTAATAAGTTATAGGCAAAATATCCCAGTGGATTTATATGGAGTAAATGGACTTCAGATCAAGTGACAGCGACTTGTTTGAATGCTAAATGCAAACTATGTACCTACAGATAGCGCGCGAGTTGAATGCAGTCGGGGCCTAAGACGAGACATACCTGAGCTCTGCATTCAACTCGCGCGCTATTTGTACACGGCATTTTTTTTACGCGCCAACGATGAGGTTCACGTGAGCTCGCTCACCGCGCTGTAGATGACCAAAAAGATTGTTATCTGTGTTCAAACAAACGTGCGCGTTTCTACCGAGTTAAACTACTGTTGACGAGTTTAGTCAAGTCTAGAGTTTGTATACCTATTATGAAATTACATACTTACGCGCAAATAATGCACAGCGCATTGTATCCCCTTAAATATAGCGCTCTTAACGTACATTTGTATCGTTTGGGGGCTACATCTAGGCGTCGCCGGCACATTAAAAATATGCCGGTCCCCCAGTTCATGACATTACATTTAACATTTATCAAAGATCAAAACATATCGACATCAACAATGTCTGATTGGCGACTTGAGACGTATTATAAAACGAATACTTGCATTATAGTATATCTTCTTTGTTCTAATACCTTTTTAACGTATTCATACTTAATATATAGTACTTAGGTATATAAACTTTATTCCAAATTTCTGACAATTCATTTGAAACCATTTTTCATAGATACTCTGCATAAATCCACCACGACAATTAATAAATTTACATAGTTATCTACCTACATTAATACATGGTACATCATGGTTTCTCATTAAACGAGACCAGTTTGCACGGGAACTGGGAAGGAATAGTTTACAATTAATTCATAATGTGGACAAATAGTGGCAGCTTATCTTTAATAATATTTGTACAAAGAATATTGAATAAGTAAAAATAATACATAGCCTCTTGCAATAACTTTTAAATAGTCACTGTGCAAACGTAATGTACAATCTAATCGGATCTACACAAAATAAAAGCTACATACTATATTTAAAAAAATTACAACTCGGAAATTAAAACATCTGTCAGACAATTTTGATCAATTAAGTAAAATAAGTTTATTTTGGTAAATTACTTTAAAGATCCAATAGTCTATAAAGTGACGAAGGTACTAGTACCTATAATACTCATTATTTACATTTATGTTTATGTTTGCCTATGTCTACAAAACTCTGACACCACTGATACTATCATCTCGGTTAAAACAATATTGGTAATCACAGTGGTTACTCTTTTATATTCTGTTGGCAAATCCAAATACGTCAGTGTACTAATATAATACATTTCTATGTTTTTTTTAACATTACCAACTTCACTCTACAAATTGATGATCATAATTGATTACTAAAACTATAACAGGTTTATTTCATATAATGGCTCTATCGCCATGTCAATGATATTTAAATAAAATTAGATGATGTGCATTAGATTAAAGTAATGGAATAATATCTGCCATATTTAACAGATATTTTAAACATAATTAGATTTGTTTTTCAAACGTAAAAAAATCGTATCGATCTTGCACAATCTCAAGCGACATATATATAAGTTAACCTTCTTTTTTATTGAAATATCATTGTTACAAACAAATAAACAGAAACAAAAAGATATGAACAGAATAAAAAATATGCGACTAGATTTCGCTCAACAATCTGACTACCATAGAAATGGCATAGTAACAAAGTAAAACTTCACTCAAGTTTAACAACACAGTTGAACTCAACATAGCGACACTGATTCCATACCTACAAAAGTATAGTGTCAAAACCATTTTAATAATTATATTGAAATTAAATAATATAACATGATGTGCAATGTCTGAGCTTTTCCCAACTCTTATTTGCTCACACAAAGACATTGACCACTTTAACTTCTACTATTCCTAAGAACCACAAAAATGTACATTGTACTAATGTGACATTATAATAAAGGGGCCGAGGATATTTATTTTCATTGCAGGTCTTGTAATGTGGTTATATTAGGAACAATAGAACACACATTTTAATTTTTTTAATATTAATGCAAATGCATACAGATTGATCATCTAGTAAATATAGTACTTACTTATTTTTTTTATTATCTTGAATACAAATTACTTTGCACAATTCACATAACTATGAGCTTCTTTCTTATGAAAGAAAGAGGAATGGAGTCCTAGCATCTATCTAAACAACATCAATTTGGCAAATTATTTGAGCTGTCATGTGATATTTTAAGCGTAATATTAAAATTTAAAGTACCACATAAATGTACTGTGAAAATTGTACATATTGTTGATTGTTCTTAATTACTATTATAACTACTACAATAATTTTATCCTCTTATTCATAATAATTTTACATGATTACAAAACACGAGTTATTAGTAGGAAAAAATAGTTTCCTTTGTCAAAATAACATTCTTAATTTCTCAATAAGATACATTCAAACTTGTATTACATGTTTGACATATGAAAGTATCGTATACAATTTTTGTAGTGCAATGAAATCTACACTTTCATTCTATATTTATACACTCAACTGTTAAGATGATACACTATTTTTATTTACTATAGTATTGTGACGCACTTACATGCACTAACACAAAACAGATATGTAACACATATAAGAGGTCCATCAACTTTTTTCCATCTGCTTCTGAGTAAATGCTTTTCCAATCCATCATAACCTTACATTCCCAAGAGAGCTCACAGAAGGAGAGACCCACATAGAATAGGGCATGGGCACAGCTCAATAAATTCTACAGACCAAAGCATGGCAGCCAACAGAATGGCATGAAGATTCCAGCTTGGTATCAGACATTCGTCCGTTTTGAGCTCCTAAGGCGCGCCAAGCCAGACTGTAACCGCTAAGATTGATTATTCTGTTTATTCGATCTAAGGCGTGCCAAACCTGAGCGCTCCTCTTCCTCATCGCTGGTGCAAGACAGACCACCGACAGCACCACGCGATGAGGTCGCTTGAATTAAATCTTGATCTGGGCCATTTCTACTTTCATATAACAGAATACCCAAGGTTTCTTCATAAATCCTTGCTTCTGGAAACTCTACTTTCGTATGCTTCTTGTCTGTAGCATAAACAATAGATGTGCAACAGACTTCAGCACATTTCTTTCCATGGCCAAAGAAAGACCAGCAGCAAATTTCGTTTGATCCAATTACGTCCTTTATAAAAAGCACCCGGCCACTGAAGCGTAATGACAGCTTGTCAAACAATTCTATATTTTTCAATAAATTGTCATCAGATGTGCTGGTGTAGGAATATTTGTTATTGTGTCTGTTGATCAATAATTTTACCACAGGCTGGAAAAGAAGCAAATTTATATAACTGGTCAAATTTACCTGTTTTGGTATTTGATATGGACAGATTTATATATTACGAAAAAATATTACTGTGCAAATGGTACAGAAAACTTAATACAGCAAATTTTAATCAAAGTTTAGATGATTAATTAAGCAATAAGTGCAAATCTGTTACCTTTGAAGTTGACATAATAAGGAGTTGCTCCTCTTTGTGTGATGTGATCAAGGGGACCCTGCAAATTGGTTCAGCTTCTCTCTCTTTCTTAGCTAAAGCTTGCTGACAAGACTCAGTCAATTCCTCGATCAAGAAGTACTTTGCTTCTGCCAAAAGTTCCATGATTTCGCGGTAACTATCTGGTAATGCAACAGTGCCATCACGCAGGTAATTCAAAATGGTTCCAAAATGTTTACCGCAGCGATCAATAAGTATCCAACCTGAAATATTAATTTATAATAAAATGAACATGTCATGATTAGTTATATATTTCTGAGAATGTGTATTAGTATTTTTTTACATAAGTAAAGGCAATAAAAAAATAAGTAAGAGATAGCTTTGTGGAGGAGAGCTGCTAATGCCTCGTTTGATTTTTACACTTAATAATTGTAAATCATCATACAAGCTACATACTAATTGTAAGTAGGAATACGGATCATGTACTATGATAAGAAATTCCTACCTTCAGAATCAGTGAGCACTTCCATCCTGCCACTGAACATGGTTCTCAGCATATTATCACTTTTAGTGAGAGTCCCAATCGTAGTGTAAAAGAGAGTGCCGCCCACATTCAACTTCACATATTGCGACGGACTTCCTTTTATCAGAGTTTTGTGATCGCCCGACATTTTAGCCAGCGAAAATCGGTACGGGTCACTGCACGATTTACGAACACTTCTTTATAAGTAATTCTCAAACGCAAAATATTTTAGATAACCACTTCAACGAATTTAAATCCGTATATCCATACCTTGTTTTACATTATTTTCTATAAATTTGTATTAATTACAAACACAAATTATTCATTCAACCATTTTTCAATTAATTATCTATCTCACTCTGGTAAGCGGCAATATTTTTCTCTTTCTTTTTCACTCTTTCCACAGATTAAGTATGATGAACTTGTTCATACTCTCGGTATGTCTATGCTATAATTTTTAGTTAATACCTACATATCCAATTCGCAAAAATTTTAACAATGTTGCAAAATAATGTAAGAAGTTATTTATAGCTAATTTGATTAATCTTATAATATTTCTTTAACAAGAAATAGATAAGTACATTACATGCTATGACTTTGTACAAATTTGTTTGTGACTCTATAATTCGCTTTTAAAGGATCCTAAATTATTGCCATGTTAGAAAATTGAGTTTAGAATCAGGGAAGTCTTACGCAATCTGACTCCGAGGTAAGTAGCTTAAGCATTTGTGTTACGGATATCAGAATCAACAGTGGTGGACACAGAACAAACACAAGTATTCATCATACGAATATTTGTCCTGGGTGGGGATCGAACCCACAACTCTTGGCGCATGGGGCAGGGTCACTACCGAATGCGCCATCGAGCTTGTCAAAAATAAAATAAAATATTTATGTCTATCAATTTTATTAAAGAAATAATGCGTCTGTTTGTTGTAATCAACTTTGTATCTATGCAGCCTTAATATTTTTACATATTTAGTTCTAGATTAGATACTGGTTATAAATTATGAATCAGGTTTTATGTTGACTTCAACATATTTTGGTTTGCTTCGACCAAACTCTCGAGCGTCTTGAATGGTTTCTGGCAACTTGGCATTCAAAGTTTCAGGTAAGAAAATTGTTGATACCATTCCTGTGACAGCAACCAAAAACAGTATTGCTCCTGGGAGGCGGCCATCTACTCGACGTCCCTACAAACAGCAAGGTAAATATATAAGTATATGTAACACATATTTATGGATCTTTAACTCTACTATTTCAATTACATACTTACAATATACATCAAGTATGGGGCAATAGCACCTCCTCCACTCGAAAAAACATTACCTAAAGACATGCCTGATTGGCGTAAAGCAGTTGGATATAGTTCCATATTGAACAAGTAGATCACATAGTATGTTACTGTAGTAGCTAATCTGTTCACGATGATTAAAGTTGACCCAACCCACCATTCTTGCATCCATGTAAATGTTCCTGGAGTATTTACATTAATTGAAATTAGTTACATAATTATTATGTTTGAGTTATTATAATATATTGTTAATATTAACTAAAAAACGGCACGTACCAATATCTTTGATAGCAATAAGTATCCATATAATAGCGCTTACAAGATATGCTATAGCGCCTGCGTATCTGCGTCCGAGATTATCAGAAAGCCAAGCACCAACAAATGTTGCTGGCAACTCAACTACCGATTGCCATGCAAATTCCAGGAATGGATTTCCATCAGATTTTTCACTTGAGCTCATTAATAACACCATATAGCTTAAACTAACAGAAACCCTGAAATTATTAAAGTAAAAGATGTTAATGTATGTTATTTACCCTATTTAGATAAGGGGTATTATCAAGTCATGATAACTAAAATCATCAATGAAAGTTTGTATGTTAAATATGAATCGTTTTTACTATGTAAATGTCACACAAGTACATTGATCTGATACCGAAATAAGTAGCATAAGCGCTTGTATTATATTATATTAATCATAATCTCGTTTCGTTATGATTAATATAATATATTAATATGTACCACAAAAACCCTAACCTGAGATCAATACCTGTTTAATTAATCACCATTCCCTTCAGTGGGCAGACCCCTCTTTCCCACTGGGCACTTTGGACACATGCCCCGGGCCCTACAATCGAGAGGGCCTCCATAATCTTAGGTTTCTAATGGGTCATCAATATTTCTTACCGAAAAATCTATCACTTTCCTAATGTGCCCAGGGCCTCCTATAGATTAAAGATGGCCCTGTCGGTGCGATATTCAAACCCACCCTTATTACGGTTGACACACAAGTTTTCGAAGGAGAAAACGCCATTGCACTGCTAAAATTTAACACCTACTTTGAAGAGTATGATGACAGTTCTTACCATAAATATAATTGCAGAATTGTATTTTTGGCTAATTTCCAACCAGAAAATAATGATAAAGGTCCGAGAGACTGGATTTTGTCCGCTGGTTTAGTTGTCAGTATTTCTTCTTCGGTCGCAATCTCAATTCTAGTATTATTAACTTTTGCAATTCGCTTCAGCTCTTTTAGGCATACTTTGGCTCTTCCTTCGATCCAAAGCCACCTAGGAGATTCTATTATTTTCCTAAAAGATACAAAATTTTATTAATAAATAAACATTTAATCAATATATTATTATTCCAATGTTAGCATAAGCACGTGCATTATTAAAGTCAACCAAAACAGACACTACAAATATTACAAAATCTAAATCTGATACAAGAACTATAAAATAAATGAGTACATCATTTGTTTATTAGTAATGAAGTCAAATATTACAAAGAATCTACATACCAAGACAATATTAAAAACGGTAGTTGCGTTACTGTAGTAACTATCATAAAAAAATTCCAATCTCGTATCCACCAATATAATAATGGCATCAAGCATAAACCTGAACTAAAACCAACAGTTCGTAATGTTGCAATTTTGGAACGACGTTCTGGTGCAGAGATTTCCATGGATATAACCGTTGCACTTTGCACAACTGTCCATGAGGGAAACCATGCTATAATACATCCGGCAATAAACACATAGTATGAATGATAAAACAATATCGATATTACTCGACCCAGAACTAGTAAACTTAGAGATAAAATGTATGTTATTCGACGACCGTACCTGGAAACATAATAATAACATTTTGTTTTACAACGGATTATTTTAAATACATTTTGAATTAAATTGTAAGTACGTATAATAGATACGCACATGTCACCAAACCAGCCAAATATAATTGATCCAATTGCTTCGCCGATTTTGCTGTAGGCAAATACATTTGCTACGTAAAGTTCTTTATCGCATACCCAATTATTTACAGAAGAAATCGTGGATTCATACCATGTCGTATTGTAAACATACACATCGCAAGCTGAAAATTAATTCTTATTACTTATTTATTTATTTAGACAAGTTGTTATCCGCGACTTTATCCACGTGGAGTTTAACAAGGAAAGTCTACATGAACTCCCTATTGTTTTTATGAAATAAATGTAGCTAAAGTTTTTTTTTATGATACCAATCACCTATCAGAAAATAAAAATTTAAAAAGAGTTAAAAGTTTGGGAGATTGGCCGGAACAAATAGACACACCTTATTTACTAATTTGTAATGGATTTAATTGGAAATTGCAAATGGATAAATGAATTGCAAAAAATGGATCAACAAGCAGATACTTCAATTTTAGTTATCAGTATGTATCAGGTATCTAAAATATTATAAACAAAGTGATATAATATTCATTTTATTCAGAGAATCATCAGCCTACCTTTAGTATCATTGTTAATATTAGGATCGATGTATATTTTACAACTGCTATATGTTAATTTTCCTGTACTATCATTGGACCTGAAAGAAGAGGCGTAATATTATTTTATGTCTTTTGCAAAATTCCTGGTTACAATATTATATAAAACTGAACTTACATAGGAATATATTTTTCTTTCCAAGTTGTTTCACTTATATTTTCAGGTTTTTGTGGAAGTTCACATGAATGAGGGATAATTACCAAAGAAAATATTATATTACTGTAAGCCATACCCCATAAACATATAAAAAGAAAGTTATAATATAGGTCGAAACGTTTTTGAAACTTCCCATTTTGTCCTACTTCACAAAGAGCGCGTTCATACACAGAATTCATTTTAAGAACAGAGTGTCTCACAATATTCACATAAGAATGCTTTAGTAATACTAAAACTAAAATGTTGATATATGCTTGATTGAGATTTGTTATACGACTGTTATCTTATGTGTAATTAAACTTCTTGTCCTTATTATCTTATCGTTCAAGTTATTTCAGTAAATCAAGTTACTTTTGTAATTAATAAATGACCAGATTTTACTGTGGTAAGTAGGTACAATAATAGAAGTAGAACAAAATAAGCAAAAGTAAACAAAACTATTTTAGCCTTACCTAACCTTTGAATACGCACGCGTGGATCCATTAATTTTACCCGTTCCGTAAGTTATTTCGCGTTTGGACTACAATGCGTGTCTAATTATGTTAAGTTGGTTTTTGAGTTCTGCTATATTTATTGGGTGCAAATATTTAGTTATACTTACATATTTTAAAAACTAAAATTTTACACCCAATAAATATTTTACTGGAACACACTTACTTACTGTAAATGTTTTGAAAGTTATTTTCATACTGACAAGGTTACTCGATCTAGTGATTAAAGATTCCATTCACGCAATCAAGGTGCGGGTTTGCTTCCCGCTAAAGGCAAATGTTCATAAATATGTTTGTTAAATTTGGCTGAATACACGTAAATGATAAGCCGGTATCATGATCAAGCTGCTACAATTACTTAGTTAATAGATGAATACATAGTGTGAATAAATGTTTTACTGATTGTTAATTAAATCATGTAAGCTTTTATTACATTACATACAGAATTTATATGACGTAAGTATTTTGGGCTTAATTAATGGGTAATTTTATTATGTATGTATTTCGTTTTGAGCCACAGACAAATTGCTTTAGGGAATTTTTGCATATGGCAACCGTAATTACGGCGGTTGACTGACTCTGCCTACTTGCCGCCTGCGCGATTTTGGAGGATTTTCGCGCCTCAGCCGCTTATTTCATGTATAATCGTAAATAACATTCCAATATGGGTGCTTACTTATCTGAACCAGTTACTGAGAAAGTGTCTAGCGATGAAGCAAATGAGAAATTGGAGTGCGGTGCAAGCTCCATGCAGGGATGGCGTGTCAACCAAGAGGTAACGATATTGTTTCCTTGATAATTGGTCCGACTATTTTATTTAAGCTCAAAAATATATTTTACTGTACATTTCCTCTCATATTGTTATCAATTACTACATAGTTTTTGATGTAAAGCGTAATGATAGCATTGCTACATAAATTTGACTGCATTTTATAAAAAAACAGTTCTTTGAGTAGGTAACCTATGTGCATTGGATACAGCTAGTCAATGGTTATTTGTTTTACTATTTTCGTTGTTGCTGTTCCATTTAATTACACTAGTTTACAGTTACATTGTTAACAGAGTGAAATTATTGCAGGATGCTCATAATACAATCTTGGATTTCGATGCGAATACTTCTTTTTTCGCCGTATATGATGGGCACGGCGGCGCGGAAGTAGCCACATATTGCTCTCAGAACTTGCCTACTTTCATCAAAAACACAGAGGCTTACAAAAGTGGAGAGTTGGTCAAAGCATTAGAAGATGCTTTTCTGGGATTTGATGCCACTATTGCCACCAAAGAGGTTATGGACATACTTAAGGAACTGGCAGGTAAATAACAATTGCTTAAATAATAAACTTACAGAATTACATTTACAGAATCTATCCTACTTATATCTATAGCTATATAGCATTGTTTTTTCAAAGTAACTATATAGTTAGTTTTATAATATACATTTTTGGATTAATCTAAGTTGTTATGTGTATAAAACGCATCAATACCATAATTTATTTATGTTTGACCTTATATTGTCCTTTATTATATGAAGATTCCAGGCTATGTGTAACCCATAGGTTAATTACTAATCATATCTATGAATATCAGGTCTTATCTCCTATTTTAAATATATTTTTATTTATGTTTTAAAATTAGTATAACTTACTGGTTTATCCCTCTCCAATCTAATTTCCAGACATTATTATAGGAAATTGAATACTGACAAGTATTGCAATAAAATATTAATTCTTATAAAATACATTTATAGAGTTTTGCTTTGCGATTATATCTATAAATATATAAATAGAATATAAATAGTCCAATAGTTTAAAAAATCTTTAGGTAATGGCTTATAGATTCACTGTTATTGCCATCAGTGCCTGATTATCTTAGTCATTAAGAGTATTAAATATTGTAGATAGCAATTGCAATCCAGCCGTGGCTGCATCCAGGGTCCTGTGCTGGCTCTAGTAAAGCTAAAACTTTGCTGGACTCAGCATTGCAATCTCTAATTGTAGGCTCTTTAGCGGAAGTGGTAAAAGTGGTGGAGGTGTTCTAAGTGGCAAAAGCTATGTGCCCACATAGTATATTTGTAAAGGGTGTGTTGAACAATTACCTAAACAATATTTGGGTCATCACATTTCCTTTCGCTAAACTTGGTTTGAACCTCAAACTGGCATAAATTCAGCTCTCATATTATGTGTATTGAAGCAAATGTTAGTGTATCACTATTAATAATGTATGTACTTCAACTTATTTATCTATTTATTTTATTTTATCAGGTGAAATAAATCCTCCTGGACCAAGTGATAATGAAGAATCTGAAGATGAAAATGTTAGTAATTTATACCAAGAAGCTAGCCTTCCTTTGCAGGTAAAAATATATAAATGGTTAGGTAAAAATATTGCATCTATTAGTAATTTATACCAAGAAGCTAGCCTTCCTTTGCAGGTAAAAATATATAAATGGTTAGGTAAAAATATTGCATCTATTTGTGTTGATTTAACTTTGTGTTGGAAGTATGTATTATTATAAATAAAGCTCAAATATATGAAACTATACAATATCAGAATCAAATTTGACTATGTTAGTCCAGAACATATTTGTCTGTTAAAATCATAGCTGATTTGTTGTTGTGTGGCCCAAACATTAATTTATGGTATGTTTTTCATATTATAATGGTACTCCATATTATAATGGTATGGCATATTATAATGGTGTCACATACTTGTGAGTTGTTTTTTAATCATTCTTTTTTGCTTTGCATTTCTGGAGGTTCTTTTATGTTAATAATGCAATAGCCATGAAATGGTGATTATCAACACATTTTCTAGTATGTGTTAATAATAGTCTCTAATGTAACAAGTAACCATAATTATTAAGTACACTATTTTATAATGAGTTCCATATGTAAATAAATAAATAAATTCTCCAGACTAAGCTTGTGCTGTGGATACTAAGTGAATGAATAGACATACTAAAATACATTCATAAACATCCGTGACTTGAGTACAAATGTCCATGTTTATCACACAAGCCATTTGCCCTAGCAGGATTCGAACTCGCGATCCTCAGTTTAGTGGCCAAGGTCTTTGACCACTCGACCAACGAGCCTGTATAATTGATAATCTTTTTTATGACCAGGAGGTTTTGGCCAAATATGAAAATAAGCTGAGCACCCTACACCGAGCTCGGCTAGGAGACACAGCAACGCCACTGTCTCCCTGTTTACGTGCCAAGAAGAATGTGGACGAACCTGGCGGTTCAGGTAATAATGGATCCTGTTTATTCTGCTACACACCAACTAGTTTATATACATATCTATGGTATACACATATTGGTTTTGGAATTTCGGAGGTTTTACCTATCTTAATTATAATATCTTCTTCAATGCTGGAGGAGGGGATTGCTTTGAAAATTCAATAAAATACATAGAAAGCTCTATTCTTCTCCCTCCTATCTAGGGTTGCCAACTATACTGTTTTAATCAGTATTATACTATTTTTCACTAAATTGTACTTTATACTGTTGAACAAAAACAAAGTATACAAATACTGTTTTCAGCATTACATTATGTTTCAGTTATAATTGTGATGAGGCGTATGAAGTTTTAAAAAAAGATTAGTAAGTTATGCGAGAAGCTCTAAAAAATATGTATTTAAAACAATAAATAAATAAAATACTGTTAATTTTTCTAAAATAATATTTTTCATAGACCTGATATACTTTCTTGTAAAAAAAAGTTGGCAACCCTACTCCCAACATACACAGACTAGCCATGTCCAACAATTACCGGTGGAAAGTCAAATTAGCAAATTCACTGCCACTACGATGTTCATGATGTCTTCTCGGATCCTGCCTACAATTTAGCAAAAGAAATTCGACGACTCGTCTGGCGTGTTGTCGATAAATACAACTCGGGCGAATTGGTGGCACTGAATGTGTTAAACTGCCAATACATGTGGTAAACATATTGCAGGAGCTAGTTCCAGCTCAGGGTTATCGTTTGCTGCAGGCTCGAGCTCCGAGCAGCCTAGTGATGGTGCCTCTTCAAGCAAAAACGGCGCGGACACTAAGAAGGAGAAGGCAGATGAAGACTCTGGTGGTGTTTCGTCTACGAATTCTAACGAAGAAGATAAAGATGTCAATGGAGAGGTAGATAGAATTGTCATACTAAGTTAAATATCTTACTGAAATTAGCAACACTTTATTAATGTTATTAATTACTTTTACATCTAACATTTGACCTGTGTCAATTTGTGTGTTGTTGATGTTAATAATGTGTTAAAATAATAAAAAAGAAAAATATGTTAAGGGTCAGGTTCTTAATATTAAATGTTACAAAATTGAGATTTTGCATTGTTTGAAAATCTACATACATATTTGCAAAATCTGTTACGAGAGTGTTAGAGATGATTTCATCTTAAGTATATTGTAATCTATTATATTATCGATAGTTTAAATAAGGTCTATCGGCAGGTTTCAACAAGTGAGCCTGATGAGAAGGCAAAAGACGCTGCAGCTCAAAGTGTAGAGAAGCCCAACTCCACAGCTCCAGACAGCTCCGGTGACAATTGTCATCAACCGGAACAAAGTGAGGCGGTTAAGAGTGCCGGGAACGGTTCCGATGTTTGCAATGGAGAAGTTACAGATTCCAAACAGGCTGACAAAGGGGACGACAATATTACATCCTCCAATGGTGCCACGACCCCACTTAAGGGGAAAGGAAAAGGTAATTATTTAATAGAATAAAAATTCTTAGATTTCTGTTATAGTATACAATAGGGATGATGACTGCATTAAAAAACTATAATTCTATTTAGTCCGTCAGTTAGATTATACAAAAATACTAGACACATATTTTTCGCTATAACAAATGAACAAAAAATCACAAAGATAAAGAGCATCAAAGTTTTGGAGTGGGGGCTTGCAACGTCACTATTTTGTAAAAATTGTACGAAAGCGTGACGTCACGCGCAACTTGAATGCATTGTATCTTCGTCAATGTTTGGTTTGACAAATAAATAAAAAAATACGTGTTCAATATTTTTTTATAATCTAACTGACGGACTAAACAGAATTTTTTAGTCATCTAGCCTATTGTTCACAGTGATTGTTAAACCACTGGATGTTGGCATCCTGTAAACTCTACCTCATTTAAGTATCTTCATATCAATAGTCGTGTCTTGTTTGAGGAAATTGCATATTCTCACCTGTACTTCGCCCACCACATTTACAGATTAGAATTAATGGTGTTTCAAATATTATACCTTAAATGTTTAAGTTATGACAGGCCAGAGTTTCATATAATAAAAAGACGTAATTTTGTGGACTGTAAATACCTATATAAAGACTTGTTGTCTTGCTACTTGTTAGAGTATTATTATTTATGTTAAAGCCAGTTGTAATTGTATGTGATATGCATTATAAAGTACTAATTCTTATAACTTTGCTCTAATTTTAGATAAAGTATCACCGGTATCAAGTTCAGACAAGGCGGCACCGGAAAGGCCTAAGAAGTCGAAGCTGCGCCGCGCGGCGGCCGCTGTATACGAGTCGCTGCTGCGCCAGGCAGCTGAGGAGGACGATGATGAGAGTGATTCTAATGATGAGACGTTTGAGGGCGGCGAGATCAACTCCTCTGATGAGGAGAATGTCAATGGTGTCGAGGAGTCGTCAAATGATGGTGAGTTTAGTTCAAATACAAAGATTTTAATGTTCTGGGCATCTGTATAGAATTCTTCATTTATACATACATAAATCACACCCATAATGCTCGAAGGGGTAGGCAGAGTCGAAGGGGCAGCAAGCCCCTATAACCACATTCAGGCAAAAATAAAATTATTATTATAATAAATTCTCCATTAGTTTTTAATTTATCTCTAAATTTTCAAGGTTCTTAATTGTCTCTTGATTGGACAGTTTGGAAGATATCCTTAGATGTTTTCATTTTGCTTTGTTCAGAAGGTCTAGTTTTAACAGCTACTTTTCACATTTGTTAGTGTATAAAAAAAATGTTTTATTAACAAAAATAAAAACCGACTTCAAAAAACCCCACAAAAAATGTTTATGAAAAAAACACAATTAAGAACCTGCCTTAATAGCTATTTAAATGTCTAAACACTAAAAAGTATAAAATAAATTCTTCCGACTGCTTTGATGAAAGTATTAATCTTTAACACATATTTAAATATTTACAATAATCAGTTAGTTTTCGAGTCGAGGGATTCCCTCGATTTTCCTGGGATCTCTTCATCAGATCCTGACTTGGTGGCAATGTGACCATCTCGGGAGTAAACCCTTTCAAATAAAAAAAGAATTTTGGAAATTGGTTAACAATTCTCAGAGATATCAAGTAAACAGTCCTCCTCCTTTTTTTTGAAGTTGATTAAAATTATTGGTTCCATGTTATTAGTGTTTATACACTTTGATCTTATTAGCTGAGTAATAAATGGCGAATTATCTGAAGTAATTAGTATAACAATAACATAGTTTTTATATTACAACCCTCGATTATAATCTTGATCAAAAATATAATGTTCATGTTATTTGTTGGTACAGGTGAAGGTGAGGAAGAGGAAGATGAAGAAGATTATGAAGCAGAATCTAGTGACGAGGATGGTGAGGAGGATATCTCACTGACAGAAGAACCTGGCAATGATAGCGGTTGTACAGCAGTTGTCGCTCTTCTCAGAGGTATATTTTTATTTATAATAGCAAATCAGACATTGATTTGATCCATTAAACTGTAGCGCCTGATGGAGTACAAAAAATTTGTATCAATAGGCTATTATCCTCAAAAAAGTGTTTATAGTCCACTATTGAGATTACAAAAAAATATTGCTTACATATTTTTTCTTATGTTCAACAAATTAAAAATGATGAAAATACAGCGCGTTATAGTACCGCGTGACGTCAATAGGCGTGTAAAATTTTACCGTCCCAGTGATGTAAAGCGCTTAATTTCAGATCTTTGACGCGCTGTTTTTTTTTTGTCATTTTTCGAGTATGTGTATTCAATATTTTTTGATAATCTAATTTACGGACTAACATTTTTTTGAGCATAATACCCTATTGTAATATAATTAAAATAAAAGCCGATTACAAGTTAAAAGAACAGAATTATGTATTCATACATAATTCTCTATTTCATAACATATACAATCAATTTGAATCTTATGAAAAATGATATCATTTGATATACAGGCACTGAACTCTTCGTCGCGAACGCCGGTGACTCGCGGTGCATCATATGCAGAGAGGGCAAAGCCATCGACATGTCAATAGACCATAAGCCCGAAGACACTCCCGAGTTGGAGCGGATCACGAAAGCCGGTGGAAAAGTGTCCAACGACGGCCGCATCAACGGCGGTCTGAACCTGTCCCGGGCCATCGGTGACCATTCGTACAAACAGAACAAGGAGCTCAATGCTAAAGAACAGATGATTACAGCGCTCCCCGACGTGAAGACGCTCACGATCGACCCGGTCAAGGATCAGTTCATGGTGCTGGCGTGCGACGGAATTTGGAACTTCATGTCTAGTCAAGATGTGTGTGATTTTATTCTGCCTAGGCTGACAGAAGGCAGGGAGAGGCTTTCTCAAATATGTGAAGAGGTGAGCATTTTTGTTTTTTTCTACTGACATATCTTAGGTGAATCGATATCGATTGCGGAACATAAAAGATTTCATGTTTAAAAACTTCATCAAATTTGTAGATGATCTATGATTTGAAGAAAATGAAAATTTTACGTGTTGGTCGACACCAACACGTAAAATTAGATTGTAGCTATGTAGATAAGTACAGTTGAATATGACTCGTCACTCATAGTTGCATCCCCCGCAGATGTTCGACCACTGCTTGGCGCCGAGCACCATGGGCGACGGCACCGGCTGCGACAACATGACGGCCATCATCGTGCGCTTCAAGGACGGGCGCGTGGCGGACGCGGCGCACGTGACCGCCGACGGCGCCAAGAAGCGCGCCGCTGACGACGAGCCCAGCGCCGACGCGCCGCAGGACTCCAAGCGACAAAAGGTCGACGACCCGCTATCCAGTTCAGTGGTCACGTCCAGTGTGTAAACGCCTAGTTGTAAGGACAAACAGTGTTCAAACCACGCATAGTATTGTGAAACGTTCGGTGGAGACTATAATTTAAATTATAAGTAAGTGGGACATTGTTTTCTTTGGCGTAGCTGGGAGCTATATAGTGCGCCCCTGCCCCGCCGTCTAGAGTCATGTGTAGTCCATAGGACTGAATTATGTAGCCTGCGAGAATTTCGATATTGATGTGCTTTTGTTGGTTGTTCGATACCCAATCGCATATATAATATGGGGTATAGGGGCTAATGTGCCTTGGCACCTACCTAGTTACGTCTATAATTGTTTTCTTAGAAGATTTCATTGAGTATATAACTTTGAGTTTTAGACTTTAGGGAGATATCCCTAATATTTGTGTACACATTAAGTAAGTTAGTGTCTGATTCACAGTCACAATCCAATATCTTTAGTTTTCATTGTTTTGTGTTGTATTTAAGTGAAATACAATGCAAAATGATAATATTTTCATTAATTTCATTTATTGTAATCCATAAAGATTTGTAACTGAAACTCAATTCTTAGTCCAGTAGATGTTCAACAGATAGAAGTGCATGCACATAGCTTTCAGAGTCTAGGGAAGTTCATGGTATTAGATACAAAAATAATAGATGATTTTGCGATTTATTCACAATGCATTTGAAATAGAAAGTTTACTAACACATATTCTTGTGGTTGCAAAAGCACTAGATATATGTTGCTTCTATAGATACAAGGCGATTTAGCAAGAGTTCTGACAGAATATGTTTCATAAAGCTGTGTTCTCACTATACTGTGCGAAGGGTAGTTAGACTTTATCCGAAGAGGTGGTTATAGTTTCTACGAAAGGAGGTTTCGATTGAATAAGGGTAGGTTAGTGAGTATGCAGCATAAGGAGTTAAAATTTGCTCCTAATGATAAGAACTGACTTGTTGAGGATAGTGTGTAGTTTTAAGCAGTTGTAAGTGTAAGTTACTAAATAGTGTTCTGACTAGTTATTTTTATTCCCTTTACAAATTATTAAATAAAAAATGGAATTAACATTTTTTTTGGTAGCTAGAGGAAGCGCATTTTGTTACACATTGTTCACAAATATGTCCACATGTTGATGCCTGTTAGCTGCATATTTTCATAAGGAAAAAAAATGTGATTAATTTATAAATGACCAAAAGCAATAAAGAATAAATTGTGTGCCATTTTTGAAGTCAAAATTTTGGGAATCCTATCGATTTCCAAGTTATATTGGGTCATGGATTTATTATAAATGGCATCAATCTAAGATCTAGGTTTGAAGGAAAATCAAGGCTGACTTGGCGACGAGACAACCCGAGTGACGCGCGCATTTAATTGCGTTAAATAAAATTAATTTTCATGACGAAATAAAATATTTTTGTTTTATACATAATCACTTGTTTTATCAAAAGGTACTTATTTGGCAAAATAAAAAATCATGTGAAATGCAAAGGGCAAAGGGGCCAGAGCTACCAAAATTGTAAGCACTCAAGTTGATCTGGAAACTATGATGTATAAAATGACTAGGGCTGGCCCCGGTTTTAGTTTTGTATATTTAAAATGTTTCGAGTTAACTCCGTGGTAACGGGAACTAGACTTGCTTCCTAACGATTTCGTATGTGTTAAATAATATTTACACTGAAAAAAGACTTGTCTCAACAGCTAATTTCCAAGAAACAAAATGGTTCCCGTTGCAATGGTAGGTCAAAAAGTGGTGTTTGGTGCAAAATAACATTGGCATGTTCCTATTACATAAAATTTATTCTAAAATAAATTTGGAACCAATGGGGTATGTATATTTCAATTATTTATCTGTGTTACTCTGTAGTCGTAAGTAGTTATATTTTTGTAATCACAGGTATTGTATAATAAAGTCATAATTATATGATTGTGATTTGAGTTTGACAAATTCCAAATCGGGAGTTATTTTCTTTGTGATTAACTTTAATTTCATAAAGTAATAATTAAATTAAATTATGCAGATAACCCCATTATAATAATTTACAGTTGGACTATAAGAACTGTACTCTCATTTCATGTGTGTTTCAATGAAAATTACATTTTTACAGACTGTAACTTGGTTTTCTTTTAATTTAAAAAATACATCACATCATACTGGACGTGACATGTAGACCACACAATAGGAAAATCGAACTATGAAGTTTGAACATCGTCATCTGATTACATAACAATAGGAATTAAATTTTGGATTTAATTTATTTTAAACGTCGATGTGTCGCCATAAATTACAACAAAGAGGAATGGTTACTTATGTTTATTTCAGTTCAAATTATTTTAGTTTTATTTAAAAGCAGTGCCGTAAAAAGAATGGTGTCAGCGCTGCGCAGCGCAACAAAGACCATACTGTACCAAGTTTTGGCGCATGTGTTATTGACAAAGTTATTGAAATTCGCACCGATGGTTACTTGTAGACTTAACCATAAGCTATAGCAGGTAGCAAGTGCACCGCGCTTTAGGAAGGCCCGCATTACATTTACAAATGGGGATCCCATTGGACAAAGATCCAAGGAAAGGCCATTTTCATAAGCAAGGGCCTCTATGTGAGCCTAAGCTACGCTACTGGCCCCGCGCTGTCTAGACCAACCACTGCTGCTAAAGGTGTAATTGATGAGTCTATTATCTCAGTTGTGTGAGGTATTCGATTGTTTCTATTTGGGTAGCTTCCAGAATTTGCAGTGCGTCGTACTCGCTGTCTAGCTGTTCCAGAAGCATAGTTTTGTCATTTATTTCAGCCTGTTAAATAACAGAATGTAGGTGAGATATGATTATTGGATGGATAATAAATTAGATTATAAAAGACAACCAGACTTATAAATAAAATATATAAATTAATCGATGTCCAACAGAACATACTTATACGTTTATCGGATAGTTATATGTCACGACGTACAATCGCCGCAAGCGTCATCGATACTGTAGCTAGACAAAGCCATAGGTATCGATTATGTATGAAGCGAGGTGCCTATGCGTGATAATGGGTGTTACTTACTTGTAACTTAGCTTGCTCAGATTCCCGTTCCTTTGTAATAGATTTTAGTAGATTCATTGAGCCTATAGCTGCCATCTTTTGTTTTTCCACATTGTCTCCCAGTTGTTTAAGAATTTCTAATAAAGAATTGATTATTTTCCCAAAGTCTTGAACTTCTAGAAGATAAATTTATATTAATATAGTACTTAGGTACATATTTTTTTTTATCTACCTACTTAGTACATACGCGCAGCTAATTACTAGGTATTTTATCAACAGTAACTGGCTTTATATGTAAAATAATATTTAATTTTATCTCAACTGACTTGTTTCGTAGTCTTTGCAAGTATTTTTCACATCTTCAGTTTCCTTGAGGACGGACGTTTCCAATATTCGTATTTTGTGGATGTCATCGTAATACAAATGAGCTTTTTGTAATTCTTCTGCCATTCTTATAAATTAGTTTTTAACCTAATTAATCGAGAAATCGAAATTGCATTTAAAACTTCGCAAATGTTTACAGGTATGTACAGATCCAAACATAAAACCTGTTGCGTAGCAACCCTAAAGTACACACATAAAGTATTGGTACCTATCCGCAGCATATTGTAGGTATGACACCTTAGACCATCAATGTTAAATGATGGATCGAAATTCCCAGGTTATTGCATATTATTATATCGAGTTTTGAACATAAGAATTAGATAACATTATGTCTGAACGCTGTCTTTATTTAATATGAAAGAAGTATCCACCGTACATACCCATGAAATTAAATGTCTTGGGTCTTCGTCTTCGTAGCCAGTCAATATCCATCAATGTGCGAAATAATTAGGGTTTCATAACAATTCTATAGTTAGATTTGGGCTGTTCGGAGCAATATATTTTATTCAAATTCAAATATTTTGTAATAGCAAAATATTTTAATGATGAACGTTTCGGACACACTCAAATTTAAAGGCAGTAATGACAGCTGTCACTGAGGTCAGCTGTGAGATGTGATTGTGTTTTCATTGTTCTTGAATTGTTGTTACAAGTGTTAAACATATCTAGGCCTTCTTATTAGTACTATAGAGTGCCAACACCTTCCATGGTGAACAAGAAGTATCATGGAAGGACTAACACACAATGAAAAAATTATATGGAACTGTTGGGAGGAGAAGGTGCCCAGAGATGTGGTTCGGGAGGCTGCAGCCAAGGGGACTCACATAAGCCTGTGTATAAAGTATCTCATGCACAAAAACAATTGGGACGAGTCTACAGCTACAGAATGGTTTCATGCAGAGGTAAGTATATGGCACAACATAAAGTCTTCTTAGCGAGTATATGTATACTTACTTCAAGATTATATTGTAGAATTATTTAAAAGTAAAATAGTAGTAGATATGTTGTTATAAGAGTAGTACTTACTTCTGTCTTATTAATGAAGTTTCTGGTAGGTTTCGTAAGGTACATACAAAATATGATGAGATTTCTGATCTGTTATGTACCTTGGTAAGTAATTATTGGGCAGATTATGTTATATCTTCAGTTAATTTAATTATTGTATATCTTTTTTATGTGTGGCTATTCTCTTCTCTTTTTCCTTACTTCTCTAATTTTTGCTTACTACATAATTATAGTATCATATGAAGTATTTTTTTGCCTAATTAGATATAGATTTATAGCTTTTGTTTGGTAAGTATATATATATCAATGTTCTTTTTTGTTAGGAGTCTTTACATTTTTATTGCAACCCTAAAAATATTATAGGAATGCACATTAATTAGCCACAATTTATCATTGCAGGTAAAAGCATGGAATGTACAGTTGCTCATGCGTAAACAGATATTCAAAGTGCTTCATATATTAACTAAGGTTAAAATAAATCCTGAAAAACATTTAATGGAACTTGCTAAAACTTCGCCCCAAATAGAATACCGAGATTTTATTGTTGAGCATTTGGAGAAAATATCAAAAGACATATTGCCGGAAAATCTAGAGGTATGGCACAATTTTAGAAGACACTGGAATTTATTGAAATATTTAGAAAAATCATTTGAAGTGGATGGCACATTTAAGCAGAACAAGGTCTTCGGTGTTGGCAAAGAAAGAATAATTGTAAATGAAAGTGAAATAAAGGCTTTAACTGTAGAAGATATTGAGAAATATCCAGCACAATGGAAAAGTAAAATTGCTACTTCTCTTTTCTTTGATTCCTTTGGTAAGTATACCTACACTAAATTAAAAAATGTGCACAATTTAGAGAAAATAATATGTATTTCATCTACATCATTTGTCATAAATATTCATTTCTCTATCCATACATGGGGTTATTTTTAAATATATACTTACCCATAGTTTTTTTTAAACAAAAACAAAAATTCAATGATCTAAGCTTATTGCCCTCTTCAATAAGGCTCATAGTTGGTTACATTTAATATAGTCTTAATTAATAAATAATTAATAGGCACCTGATAGCATTTGTAAATAGGTTCTGATAACATGTTTGTTTTAATCAATCCAAGTTCCTGTATATGCAGAGTAGCTTACAACATTATGTACCTACCTATTTACATATACATATGTGCATAATGCAGTTGTAAATATTTATTAACATCTACAGTATGTCACAAGTCCTGATGGCAATTGTCTAGTGGTGTGGCATCTCATACAGGGTAGTTTGTATCAATATTTGTTTTTGACAACAAAATAACAACCAGATTATTAGATAAAGTAAAAATGAATTAAATTTATTTAATTTAAGCTGTGTTAAGCATTTATGAATAGGCTATCGTTTCGCAAACCCTTGTGGCAGGACTTGTAATGAGAAAAAAAATGGCTTTAGATGGCCAATAAATCCAAATCCTGTAAGGCCAATCTAGGAACCTCTTCGTCCTTCAAACCTTTAGTTGGTGTCCCATGTAAAAAGGCATCAGAAAGGGGTAAGGACAAGTTTAGAAAAAAGTTTTGGTATGATTGACGGAATGTTGTAATTGCATAGTTGAATATTAATTTTATTATTTTATTTTACAGAGTTTCTGCTCCTAGAGTTTTCCTCGCCCATTGCAGTATGGGATCATCTGGTGCAACTAAATAAAGCTATGATTTTGGTCCGTTGGATAAATGTACAGACCTCGGAAGTAGTCCGTGACATGAATGCTCGTTACAATTTCTTCAATAATGCAAACTTTGTTAAAAAGTTTCTTAACGTCGACACCAAGGGATTTAATAACGATGTGTTAGAAAAATTAGATGAAATTTTTCGCAAATGGCCCATTACAGACGAGATGATAGCAAGAGTGGCTGAGAGTAATTGTTTTGCGTACACAAAAATGTGCATATACGATACATTGTCCTCTTATGGCATAGTGAACGAAGATGAACGTAACAACTTAAACGCGATTATATCAAGACTGGCACGAACTCAGAATCTGAAGCTCATTGATGATATCTTCTCAGAAACATGTTCAACTATTACTAAACAACATTTTTATGTAGAATTGGCCAAATATTGCGTAAAAAATAAACTTTATAAAGTTCTGACAATGTGTGTCGAAGGTAACATTTTAGATACTCATTTGTCGGATGTGGAACAGGAAGCTAAAGAGTGTATTGAATTATGGTTGCTGTTTAAAAGTATTGAACAAACCTCTGATAGACAGAGCCACGTCGTCCCAGTCTATAAGACCTGCCAGCAAATAGCTAAAGATGATATTGATAACTATATATCTTCAAATCCTCATTTAATTCTTGGTATGATACTGTTAGAGGACAACGCGAAATTGTTTGATATATTCTCTAAAGACGATTTCTTGTATTTCAAAGATTTCAAACTGCCCAATAAAGGATACAAAAAGAAACTGCCCCACTTAAATAATGTATACCAGAAGTTTTCTGATGTTAATAATTTGAATGAATCAAAGGATGTGAATGTTTATCAATTGCTGTCTGGATATCGTGGTTTGGATGTGTCTAAAATATTCGAGTTTCAGTTGGTGAATCAGAACGCCAAGAGTTTGATCATGGATAAGCCGGACAGACGCAGTCTCGGCAGTCTTTTGGCGAATGAAGTTGACGTAAATACCGTAAGCGTAAAGCTACTTACCCAAAAGCCTATGGATATGCCCGATTTTGCTAACGAAAAGCTTATGAAGAGGTACGGCTATGTTGCAAAACTGAATCATGCGTACTATCTTAAGCAGTACCGTCCTTGTAATGCGAGTCAGGCCTTTGTTGAGCAACAATACCTGACTTATAACCGACTGCAAGATAAAAGTATAAAGAGTGCGTGCTGTGAAGCTCACGCCTTGGCTTTACAGAACTGGTCTGATCCTGCCATGACCGCTTGCGCTGTCTCTTTCGTGGCGATGATCGGTTGTAACCCGACCAGATGCAGAGTCCACATGACTGCCGCCAAGATGGTGAAGGATTACATGATATACAAGGGCCAGTCAATCGAAAAGGCGAACAAGACTGTTAATGACTATATGTACAAGTTAATACAGAGCAACGACGATGCGGCCAAAGAAATTCTGCGTTATTTAGAGGAAATGACGTTGCAAAACTTACGGGAGAAGCAGGAATCAACCGGAAAAGTGGATATGGCAGTTGTGTTATTCGAATCTCAAACAATGGTTAAGTTTGCAGTTTTGCATAACTTACCATTACCGGAGATGCAGTTGAAGGAATTCATCGAAACGAATTCATGGTTCAACTTTCTCCTATTCGGTGATGTGTTCCGTTACCCGCTAGTGCAGATGTTGCAACTATCCCAGGAGTTCCAAAATAAATCGTATGCGGAGCATCTTAAGCATATTATGCTGCATAGAAGCTCTGAAGAAGGATCAGATAAAGAGGTCAAAACGAATTCGAGTAATGGGCAAAGGAGAGCGTCGCGTATGAATTCCGTTGAAGTTGTAAGTTCATCTGCTTTAATTTGTCGAATGGTCATATGTTGCTATCGACTTTTATATACCTACATATGTAAAATAAATATTTATTTAAATGCAAATAAAAGAGGTCCCGGCCTGGTTGAAACCAGCATCCTCATGGGAGGCGCGTGTCCTTACCACTATTCCAAATTTATACTTTAAACCTTTTATTAATATGTCAGGGGACAAGCCCGGACCTTTGAGGCATGAACAGGGACATGTCTGGAACATGTAGAGAATTTAATTTAAATGTTTGATAGTTTTATTAATATTACTGTTATATAATTTTTACAGAGTCCCTCCCCTAGCTACCAGGGCAGCGCGTTCGAGTTCCCCTCCAGCACGTACGTGGGCCGCGAGCTGTGGGAGGTCGCGGCCTCCTGCCACGGCCCCGAGGATCCCCCGGCTGCGCTGTTGCGCGCGGCTGACGTGTGTCGCGAGCCACTGTTGGTACTCATCGCTAGCTGTTATGAGGTACATATCTATATGTCATGCTTCGCCGTGGCGATCACTGGTAGTATACGTTACCTTTGAAATATACGCTGGAATAATTGACGCTTAACTGATTTTATACAAGAAATAATCAACTTGCAACCGCGAGTGCGAATTTTGGTACACTGACATTTAAATTATGTTCTACATATATTGTTCCAGCCAAACGCAGTAGATGTTCTCTGGCCACAATGGGTTCTGTCGTCTTTGGGCTCGTCAGTTCACGCGAAGAACGTGCTCCAAGCAGAAATGGACGAGGAGAATACTCCAGTTGACTGCTTCCAGAGAGTGGCAGAGATTTGCCTGCGGGAGGGATACGTCTCGACTCTGCACGAGTCTATGCTTATATTCATGCCAGTGAGTGATAACACTATTGGGTTTTTGATACCAGCACTTTTCTTTTTGTTTTCTGTTTCATCTTTAATCATCATCTTCCTAGCGTTATGTCCCGTGCTAAGACGGGGTCCGCTTAGACCATGATCCAGGATTTAGCGAGTCTGGTAATTACATTGAAGCGACTGCCGATCTGACCTTCGTAACCCTAAAATAGGGTAACCAGACAATTTTTTTTTGGATCATGGTTACAAATCCAAAGTTATTTGAATTTGCAGATTTCATCATGTTTGATGTTTTTCTTCACCGTCGAGCTAGTGGTATAAATACGTACATAGACTTGAAAAATCCAGAGGTACGTGCCCGGGCTTGAACCCGCACTCCTCGGTTAAGAGGCGCGTGTCCTTACCATTGAGCTACCACCGCTAAGTCATTCAGTGCATCTTTAATGGTAAACACAAATACAGTTATTTCCGTAGATAATACATCTTTAACAAGGCGTGACATGATGTATATAGCTTTAGAAAATATATAAAACGTGCCCATTAAATTTAAGATAGATCGATTTTATTGAGAATTTTAAAATCAGAGCTTGATAACTATAGAACCACCTCAGGATTATACCCTTTCGAACAAAAAATAATATTGGAACTGGTTAATAGTTGACGGAAAATCGATTGAAGTCATTATTAATTCGTAGTCCTGTAAATCCCGCGGGATCCCGCAATAGCGGGACTCAATATATATGTTGTATACAAATCGCAGTGATGTATCTTTTTATAATTTTTATTCCAAAAAAAGAAATATTATTAGAAAGAAATGATATATATATTTTTTATTTTTCTTATGGTTTTATATATTAAACCAATCCTTTTTTCTAGGAAAGCCCGCTGACACTCCTAACCTCCTTCCTATATCGTTGCATCCGGCACCGCGACTTCGTCCCCGACACAGTCCGTCTGCTCAGCAGCTTCCTGCAGCACTGCCAGCGCCGGTACAGCATCGACGCCGCCAACCTGACCTGGCAGCTGTCTAAGGAGGCCCTGCAGAGAATAGCCGTCTCTTTGGTCAAGATAGCCATTAGTCAGAGCTTCGATAGCGCGTACCACCAACGGGAGTTCTTGAGATGCTTAGCTGCCGCGGAGTTTGAGAAAAATTGTAATGGTAAAAATTGTTTTTAATTATTTTATCGTTTCTTAAATCATTGGTAGCCTAAGTTTGGAGGTTGTTGCTCAATCACACAAAAAAATATTTAACTTTAATTATTAAATGTTGCAATGATATTTGGCATGGTTTCTCATCCGTATTATAGATAGGATACTTTTGACCCGCGAAAATTTACAACTCTCGCTTGGCGCAGACCGAATTTTCCATTCCACACGAGCAAAGTCGCAGGATAGTTAGAATATAAAAAATATACATGATGGGATGTTAGTTCTCAAAGTAGCTGTTTTCCGCGACTTCGCCCGCGTAGAATAATATTTCTGTATCCTACAGAAACTCTGCATTTTTCCGGGATAAAAGTAGCCTATATGTTATTCCAGACTATAATCTATCTCTGTGCCAAATTTCATCCATATCCGTTCAGCAGTTTTTGCGTGAAGAAGTAACAAACATACACACACATACACTCACAAACTTTCGCCTTTATAATATAAGTGTGATATTCAAATTACCCTGCTTACACTTTACGTAAAAGCATTAGTGTATTATTTTTAACGAAACATTTAAAATAATGTTAATTGCAGTGCCAACACCGAATTTCGTGACATTGTACGAGATCCTTCAAATATCCATGGAGACATCGTTCGTCGTCAACATTTCGAAACTGCTGCAGGACGACTCTGCGAACTATTTGGCGGAGTGCGTCGAGTTGTACGTCACCAATCGCAACTACGACGTGGCGCTGAAGATAGCAAAGCTTGCTAATTTGCCCGTCAACGACATACTGAAGGCTGAGTGGACCCACAAGTACCATATGTTAAATAACAAAGAAGACGTCGCTATAGAGGACAAGGACATCACCCTTTTCATAGCACAATGCAGTGAGGCATTCAAAAAGGGCACAGTCACCTTCAACGACGCCACAGACTTCCTAATCCATCACGCTGAACAAGTGACTGACGGCTTGCAGAAGTTTTATTCGTACCGAATAGTCATGAGCTGGTTTGAGGAGAATCTTGAATACGGCGCGAGGAGGGAGCAAGTCGAGCATCGCATGTGGGAGGCGTACTTCGATAGCGAGCCGCAGAATGACGTGTTTCTGAACACCTATTACAGTACCTTGCATTATATCTTGAATGGACAGAAGGACCCGTCTGTGTCGAGGAAAATTGGATTAGTGGATGCTGAGAAGCCGTTCTCCTTGACGCTTGGTGAGATCGAAATAGAGTCTGATGTTGGTAACATCGAGAATGTAGTGATGCTCGAAGAGCCGGAAGCTATCGACGCTTGGAGGAAGGTGATCGGACAGCTGTTGGAGTTGAGGCTGTTGGTAGATGCCTTTCGACTGTCAGCTCTGTTCAAGACTCCTCCTGAGTACCGCTACAGGCACCCGGCTTGCCCCGTCCAGATCATGAGGACTTGTCTCAAGCTTGCTGAAGGATCATGTACGCCCTACGAGCTTCCACAAGAGTTGAGGTTGGTGATTTCTTCGCCGTTGCTTCAAAATAAGTTGTCAAGTGAGTATTTATTTGCAGTTTCTGAATGACATGTATGCAACGCGCTTAATTTAATTTTGTACGGCGTGCTATCAATCAAGACATGTATATGTAGATATAAAACGAGTTTATACATGAATTAAACCAGTTAATTTTACAGCTTTCTGTCGCCAATAACTCACAATCAATCATCAGTTTATAATTAAAGTTGATACTTAAAAAATCGCGGTTCCAACAGTTATTTGTAACACTTTGACACGCCGTACCTTTTCCGTTTCGTTTTAGGGTACATCCCTATTAGGAAAAGTTATCGCTTAGACACAGGTTTACCGTTAGAGAAAACTTCTGACTCAAGACTATTTATTCTGCAGTATCAGGAACTTCAGACGCCAGCTTCGAGGAGCTGGTGGTGATACAGGAGAAGCAAGACAACGTGCCGGAGAGCTCGCACCTGGCGGCGCGCGAGGAGGCCGACCGGCTGTCCGCGCTCGACGCGCTGGCGGTCCGCAGTGGACTCACGCTAGCCAAACAGGTATAAGATTATAGCACACATATAGGTTGGTCACTTTACCGAACGGTGGTAGCTCGATGGTAAGGACACCGCCTCATATCCAAGGGGTGCTGGTTTAAACCTTCAGTATCGGCTTCAGTGTGGAACTGGTCACGTGTAGAAAGCCTAACGAAGTCAAGTCTAGGGCCTTTTAGGAATTTTTGAATTAAATCATTAGATAGATGGCGTGACAGTGACGTGCGGTCTTGACTCACACAAACGTGTCGCGTTATGAAGGGTGCTGTCAACAAAGAGCCAACAGTGACAGTAATAAGACCGCGAGACTCCCTCGCGCCATGTGGCGGTTTTTATTTATGAAAACCTTCATTGGAACGCTGTATCCATTATGACAGTTTAGAAGCGACCAAAGATCGACGAATATCTAACAGATAATATATTGATATTCCAAAATCATTAAAAATAAATTTTGTTCTAGGTGGCCAGCTACTTCCGCATAGCATTGCAAATAGGCTGGGACTACATATCGGTGCTAAAGTATCAGAACCGCTCGCTGGACTTCATCAACCTCGTCAGCGGCCGCGCCAGGATGTCGCTGGCGAATCTAGTCTTCAGAACATTCAACATACCGTCCAAACAGGTAATTGCTAGTAAATATTTCACAGGGACGGTTTAAGCCATTGCAAGGCCCTATTACTTACTTTGCAACTTGGGGGATTTCAGTATATAAAGTTTTTTTTTATTAGATATTGTATGTGATGTTGATTTTGTTTCGAGATTGAATGAACACAGTACGGAAAAATGCCCCGAATGAGCTTTAGAATAATGGTGTATAGGGTTAGTGGTAATATAAGCGACGAGTTGGCAATTTTTTCACTACTTTATCATAATAGGCTTGTATCCAAAAATTATCGATTAATTCTTTTCTTTATTAGATATTTAACAGAAATAACAGATTTTTTTCTTCAAAAATCGATCAGTTACATTATTATTTTATGTTTTTTATAAACTTGTGCGAATTTGCCGCGAAAACGCTCTAAACCTGTCATGGCGTATGAATGACGTCACACAGTGCAATACAAAACGCACCGTGAACAGCTATTGATACTTTTCTTTGCTTTATTTAACTTAAAAATGGATTCTACGTTTTATAAGTATTTTATAGTGCCTAAGTGTAAAAGCACAAGTATAATGACACCAAATAAATTGTTTGTAAGAGTTCCAAACAATGAACAAATACGGAGAAAGTGGTTGAAACTTGCACGGAGAGATGATGCGCATAGTTTGTCTTTAGATTCAAGAATGTACTTTTGTGAAGATCATTTTGATGTAAGTATTTAAAATAATGATGAATTTCCAGTACCTTGTTAGTATATTATAACCACGAAGTACTTAGATTATAAGTTAATTAATTGAATTATTTGAGATTAGTTTGAGGTTAGTTTGGTTCTGATTTAAGTTACATGTTATATTACTTAATAATATTTTACACTTGTTTTTACTTACATTGTAGTTTTCACATTGCGAAATTCCGAAGAGCAAAAATCACTGTTTCTCGCGAAAAATGATCCGAGCATAACAATATCTATTCTTGGTAGATTCGTAGAATTTGCTTTGCTAAATCCAGACTGCATCGCTAATTATATGAAACTAGTGAAATAGACGGCAAAACTGGTTATCTATTAAGTCAAAATGCAAAAAAATGGGGATGAATTCTTCGTTCACTACTGTGTTTTCTACTAAAATGTCAACAACAACAATGGCGGATGCACTCTGTGACGTAACGCTTTCTGATTGGTGTTTACTGTCACATGACTAAATCCTTTTTTTTTTCAGTTTTAAAATCCTTAAAATAATATTAATCTTTCTATTTCATTGTAACTATTAAACTTCATTGACATCTTTTAATAATATTAAAACTATAAATACCACAATAAACCCGATTTAATATTAGTGGACACAAGCCTATTGTCTATCTAACTCAACTGAATGTTATTTTTGGCCGAAAGGGTTAAAGGAGCTGGCTGCTGTTTGGTCTCTGCCTAACTAACTAACTACTCCACCTGCCTACCCTTCGGGAAATCGATATTTAACTAACTAACTAAACTTCACGCCATTTTCCTAGCGGGGTAGGCAGAGAGAACCGAAGGCCATATGGCACGATCCTTACATCGAAATATCGATCATGAATTATTCAACATTCATGATCGATATTTTAGATTTATATTATTCATATTCTATGTTCTTCTACAGATAGCCGAATATCTCTGTCGAGAGATAGTAGCTGCAATCATATCGCCGCATCTCGTGAAGACTTCCACCTTCAGACAAAAGGAACACTTCCAGTATACTCTGTGGGGATACACCCTCAGTTCCGACATCGAAATGTTTCTGAACATGCGTCCTGACGCTTGTAGCCACATCGGAAGGTTGATTCTCGACCACCTGGTGGCTTTCCAGAAGATTTACAAAGCCAGTACAACTACCAAATTGCCTGAGCACACCATGGACGACAGTTTACTTGACGTAGAAACGCTGATCGATGAAGAATATCAGAATGTTGAATCTGATGAGGTGGAGTCTGTTCTGACGGAGGAAGGCACTCTGATGTCGGCTGAGACAGAGTCGATGTATTCAGTCTCAACAGTGTACACTGTTGGCAACAAGATGTCTAGAGACTCCAGGAGGAATCTTTTTGACGTGGTGACGAAGAGCAACGTGCATATTCGATACGAGGTCAAGTCTAACATACGAAAAATAACTAAAGGCGCCAAGTTGTCTACCAAACAGGTACGTTTAATTCGCAGTTTAAATATTTAAACTATATAATTTATGTCAGGTTGTAAAAGTGCTAGTTTTTGAAGGTTAAATAAATCGTTTTGAGTTAAGGTATCTTATTGGGTGTTGCGCCCTGCAGGGGGGGCTCCGAATACTCCTAAGGTATCCCTGCCTGTCGTAGGAGGCGACTAAAAGGGCCTTTGGGGTCGTGGGGGATAGGGGAGGAGGTCCTCTAGCCCTCAATCGTCCCCGGAGAAGCCGACTGCAGGTGTTACACCCGGTCCGTCAGGATAGGGTACACAGCTGTCTATGTGGTCGTGAAACACCACCCTAGGTGTTCTGGGGGAGAATACCACTCCCTCGAGATGGGCCGCCAGGCGGAAGCGCGCTACGTAGACTTTACGAGATGAATCCCGACAGTGGGGATCCCGTTGGTTTTGCGTTAGCGCCCGAAGAACGACAGCCTTGAGGTTTAGTCGGTAGGGTCTCCGGAGTTTGCTACCGGTTTCGAGCCCGACTCACCCTTATGGGTCCACCCAGGATTCTATTTGGACGGTGCGTAAATGCATTCCTCAAGTAAAAAAAAAAAAAAAAAACTTATTGGGTGTTGTCAGCAGTAAACCGTGTTGATAAATTATCGAGCCTTATAAAATCCCTTTGGGATATATAATTTTAAATAAAAAAAAAATTATGGAATGATTTTTAAGTGTAAACGGTATTAGTAGGGGACCTGGCACCAATTTTTGGTAGGTATGTGAGGCAAGCTGAAACTTGTCTTGTAGCGGGGCTAAATCAAGATAGATAGATTGTTAGATCACCTGGCAGGTAGAAAATCCCACAAAAATGATCTTCTTTATTAGAATCTTATTTTTTACATATATATAACATCATGCCCACAATCCCCGAAAGGGTAGGCAGAGTCAAAGGGGCAGCGTGCCCCTTCAACCACATTTAGCCGAAAATAAAGCCGGGCTGGGTTAGATGGAAAATTGTAAAAAAGCAGTGACAAGCGGCTAACCTGTCGCCTACATAACCACACACCCAAAAACCGATATACCATTAGTCGCCTTTTACGACATGCTAGACAAGAACCACAGTTGGCATATTCTTTTTAAGTCCCAGACCATCATGGGACAGTGGGCTGGGTTTGATGGAAAGCTGTGGAAAAGAAGTGACAAGTGGCTAGCTCGTCGCCTACTCAGTCACATAACCAAAAGCCCGTAAACCATTAGTCGCCTTTTACGACGACATGCTAGGCAAGAACCACAGTTGGCACATTCTTTTTTTTGTCCCAGATCAACATGGGCCAGGTCCCAGACCAACATGGGACAATTTTATTAGTTATTTTTTATTACGCTATTATGATTTAAAATTGCCTTAAAAACATTTTTTATATTTATTTTTAATTTTTTATACATTAAACTACTAGTTACGACATATAAAGAATCCTCAAGTTCCGATTTACACACTGCTATGTTGTGCCACAGCTCATAAAAATAATATTGTGTAAATAAAAAAATACTAATTTATAATTTAATACCTATTTTTGGGGACTTCTTTTCTCTCGAACGCAACAACTTTTTGTTATTCTTATATTGTCACTGTGTGATGGTACTAAGTATTTGTATCGCGACAGGTGAACATAATAGCGATCGAGCTGCTGGTGGTGGCGCACGAGTGCTTCTCGTGCGCGTGCGACACGGAGGGCGTGGCGGTGGCGCTGCGCTCGGCGCAGGCGCTGACGGCGCGGCTGCTGGCGGCGCGCTCGTGGCGCCTCATGGTGCGCCTGCTCACCGGCCTCGCGCGCTACACCGAGTGCGCCTACGTGTTCCAGGCAGGTGCACATAATAGCGATCGAGCTGCTGGTGGTGGCGCACGAGTGCTTCTCGTGCGCGTGCGACACGGAGGGCGTGGCGGTGGCGCTGCGTTCGGCGCAGGCGCTGACGGGTGGCTGCTGGCGGCGCGCTCGTGGCGCCTCATGGTGCGCCTGCTCACCGGCCTCGCGCGCTACACCGAGTGCGCCTACGTGTTCCAGGTAACATCCGGAAATTTGTGGTGTTAATGCGCAGTTATAAAAATACCTGTTATCCCTAAAGGGAGACTCAAAATGGCAATTAGCCCATCTAACCACCAATAAAACGACTGGTTTAGTCGAAAAATTTTAAAAATGTAGTGATAAGTGGCTAGCTCGTCGCCTACACCGTTACATACCCGAAACCGGATATACCATTAATTGCCTTTTACGAAATTAAAAGTAAGCAATAAGTCCCAGACTAACATGAACATATTAAAAGAGAATTACGTCACTTTCGTGGAAATCTTTGCCATGGCCAAAATCATCACAACAGGCAAATGTGTAACAAAGGAAAATATTGGATCTTTTCCTCAAAGAACTTGCAATGTTTACAAACTTTTTTGTTTGTACGATGCGATCATAGCTCCACTCAAACCAGGGCCGGCTTCGGCGTATATTGACAGACAGAAGGGGTGATTTCGACGTCTTATTTGTTATCGGTTACTTTTTGTTCTTCCGTTATAATCTGGTTATGAGGATTTAACAAGATAACTTACAAATTGTATTAGTTATATAGTATTTTTAGGATATTATTTTTAAGATATCAATTGATGTGTAGTAATTAAACGAACTATGTAGTTAATTAGTTTAGTTATTACACATCGTGAAGCACTCGGCGTAAAGTTTATTTTAACTTCACGCCACTTCCTTAGCGGGGTAGGCAGAGAGAACCGGAGTAAGTATTGATGAGTAATATTTTATATAACTTCTGCCCGCGGCTACGCACGCGAGGTACATCGATAAACCATAGACTATCTGTAGTTGATGTATGAGCTATGGATCAAAATCCATTCAGTAGTTTTTGCGTGTAAGAGTAACAAACATACACCTATCCATATAAAATTTCGTTTATAATATTAGTAGGAAGTAGGATAGTAGGATTTTCTTTGTCTGACAGAGTGTTATATAGTTAAGTTATCGTCAAGCGTATATAGTATGTAGTTTAGTTAACGTCAAGCGTAGATGTCTTGCGTGGCCGCTCGGGTCGTTCACCCCTAAAGCCGCCTCTGGCTGGCTATAATGATTATAGTGAGAGGTAATACTCTAGGGGATTCCACTTAGCATTGTATACCTACTTACTTATGATTCACGCTAGCACGTGTCAGAAAATGTTAATTAGTGGTCGATTTTCCTTTTATCAATTACAATGTGTACCTATTGTTGTATGGTTCTAAACATGCTCTTAAAAACAATTGCCTTAATACATTTGTAAAAATACTTCAGTTGTATGCAATAGTTTAATTTAAAGTAAAATATTAAATAAGTACTCATAAATAATAAGATAAAATAATCGCGAGATTACGACATTTAAGTATTTGTTTTCATATGGTTTGCCTAATGATATTTAACAATAGATAGGTATATTATACGCTTACAGATTAACCGCAAACATCCTCGGAAATCAGAAATTATTGTAAGTTTAACTCCCTACTAGACACCTTATCTACGAACAGATAAAAATCAACGTTATATTACAGAGTAATAATATACTACGTACAAGGTATATGAATAATAGGGTAGGGAAGGAAATATCTATCTCTTAACTATTGTGTGGAAATATTACTGGTATTTGAAAACACATATTTAACCGCAATCTGGGTGATTCCGTTCTTACGTATTTGGATGTTCAATCCAGTTTAAACAATATTTCCTTGAGTGCTAGTATAAATGCAAGATTTTTCTACATTCTTACAAGTTGAGAACGAGCCGTCAAGATGCTTCGTGCTGCTTTACTCGCATTGGCCGCTGTACTCTTAGTGGGGGTAGCTGAGTCTTCAGCTAGGCTGTTGATCCTACCGACAGTGAAGCCTAAGCTAGTATCTCATAGATTGCCAAGGAATGCGGTGTCTCCCAATACCACATACACTGCAAGCGTCGATTTGCTAAGTGTGGAACGTGGTAACAGCAGCCGTACCGTACCCAGCGTCAACCACACCGAACCCAGCAGCAACCACACGGTACCCGTTGGGAACATTACAGAACCCAGCAGTGATCACACCACACCCAGTGGCACCACAAACACGAGTGACGCGCACCCAGCTCATCACAAACGTAACGTCAGGAGCATCTTCCCCGACCCTATATTCCCTTTCCCTCCCCGACCAACATTTCCTGAGCCAAACCCTTTTCCTGCCCCAAAAGGGCCCTTCCCAGTGTACGTCAGAGACCGTAGGAACATTCTGATCCCGAAGCCTAGAGGCAGCATTTTAATCCATGAAGATAACGACAATACTCCTAAGAAAGACGACTGATGACGTGAAATTAATAAAAAAATAAAATAAACAAGATTTTTTTTAACACGTGTTTATGTGATTTGTCAATTGTTTACTTATATTGAAATGTAAAATAAAATATGAATACGTATACATAGAGTATCTTTATTTTGGCTGCGTGTATGGAATCCTTGACCGCGGAACTAAAGGTGGCCTATTAGAATCCATTTAGGGGCAAATGCTCGTGTGATGAAGATGGTCATTTGTACACAATTCAGGATTATTATAACGTGTGTCTATTATATGTATCATGTATGATACGTTGTTATTCATAACATAATTACTCTGAAATCTGTATATCTGGGTCTTGAAGGGACCTGGAAATTTGTCTCACTTAAAGAGTTTAGCCAGTTTCTCAGATAAGCAGGTAAAATAAATAGGTAGGTAGGTAAATAATATAATGTATTATTTATTATTTACTATTATTTACTAAGGCTTCCATTAATACCTACAGATGATAATGGAAGTCATTTCAGGTAGAGGTGCGACTATTAAATAAAATAAAGTATTTTGTAAAAATTTTGCCATGAGTTATAAAGCTTTAACAATAATACATGCTTTTCATATGTATTTATAATTATAGGTATATAATTTAGATCTAGGGATTCGGTTAATCATGGGCATATCATGTCTGATTCCGAGTTGATTAGCTTATGCACTTGTGTTTCGTATATCATAAGCAACAGTAGTGTCTCACAAATATATACTTACTTATGTCATCATGTCTATAATCCTTAAAGGGTAGGCAAAGTTGACGATTAACTCGAGCAGCGACTGCTACCCCCTTAACCATAATCAGATGAAAAAACTGGACTGGGTTAGATGGCAAATGACGTAAAAGTAGTAACAAGTGGCTAGCTCGTCGCCTACACAATCACATACCCAAAACCCCATATACCATTAGTCGCCTTTTACGCCATGCTAGTCAAGGAACACAGTTCGCACATTATTTTAAGTCGCAGACCAACGTAGGACTAAATATACATATACTTAAATATTAGGTATTATTAACACCCAAACACAATTACACACTTTTGCTTATTACGTTTGTTATGTGATTCCCACCCATGACAATTTTTTTTTATGATCAACGGTTTCACCCGCGTAATTTCCGTTCCTGTGGGAATACGGGTAAGATGTATAGCCTATGTTACTCGCTGATAAAGTAGCTTTCCATTGGTGAAAGAATTATTTAAATCGGTCTAGTAGTTTCGGAGCCTATTCGATACAAACACACAATAAAATCTTTCCTCTTTATAATATTAGTCTAAGTCTATATAAGTTGACAATACGAATGTCTGTACTGGGTGGTAATCGAACCCAAACCTCTTAGCGCATAGGACAGACTCACTGTCGAATGCGCTATCGAGCCAGTAAATATCACGATCTAGTTTAAACTAGTATGTATTATGTAATGTAACTAATATATTAGTTTGACCGGATGTAAGACTGCACGCCATTTGCGTACAGACGAGATTTTATTTCTAATGTGTATATCTTGGGATCTTTATTTTTCCGGGATAAAAATAAGTAGGTATATATTCTTTCTTTCCCAGTGTTCTAACCTAGTCGTGCTTAATTTAATTGCAATAGGTTAAGTAGTGAACCCGTAACAGACAGAGCTACTTAGTGTGCGTAGAATCGAATAAACGGGGAAAAGGGACTTCCCTGTTCGTTTGTTTACATGTTAATCTTAACCTTAAGAGACAAAATCATTGGCGTGATGTCGTCGGAGTATCGCATTGACATTTCGTGATCTATGCCCTTTGCTATCATTATCCTTGCCAATATTATACATACATACAAACATATACATATAATCATCACGCCCGAAATCCTTGAAGGGATAGATAGAATTCAGTGAGCAGTAAAGATCAAAACACCGCATTTACCCAAAAGTTGAGTTATGCGCCATGAGTTGTGGGTTCGATCCCCACCCAGAACAAACATTCGTGTGATGAATCTGTGACTGGGTATTGATGTTTAATATGTAAGTATATATTTTGTATAAGTACTACCGTTGATACATTTCTAATATACCATAAGTGTATAAGCTACTATATCTAGATCTATAACACAAGCCACTCGAATCGCGCAAATGTTCGTGAAATTATCCAGGTTATTGTGGCAATGAATGTTTTTAAGTTATAGTATGCCTATCAGGTCTTTACTACCCATAACATGACCATAGAATTTTACATGTTTGCTCAGTTTCGAGCCAGAGTAATGTTGTGTTAATTTTAATAAAATTCTAAAAGTTAGTTGAAATGTGCACCACGTTGTATTTCTATAAATAAAAGCACCTAATTAATTATCTTCATTTATATACCTACTTTTAAATCATGAACTAAATTAATAGTATTTTGCGATGTTTAAATAAAAACAATTCACATTGGGCTGTACCCCACATAAGTATGGATCCGTTTAGTTAATAAAATAATCATTATTATCTGTTTCTCGTAATTCAGTGCAAATTATGTACAAATAAAATTAACCGTAACCAGTATAGAGAGTTAACCCCCTGATAATGTTCATACTTGCAAATGTTATTATCTCTTGCAAAGTAAACATGACCTCACTTAACCTCATCCAGTTCGACCGCTTGCACGGTGATTCCCTTTCTCGGGTAAGTACCGAGTGTTTCCTTAAACATGAGTATAAATGCTGAATCTGAACGGCATCAGTATCAGTTGTCAGCCAAACTTGAACAAGATGGCTCGTGTGACGTATTTACTGGCCGCTGTGGTCTTCGTGGTATTTGCTGAGTGCTCGGCGCAGTTCATCCTTCCGACGTACAGGCCGCCGCCGCCTACGCCGCCTAGAATATACCGGGCAAGAAGGGACGCAGAGGAGCCACTGTGGCTGTTCCAGGGTGATGATGTGCAGCGCGCGCCGGCGACCGGCGACCACCCGTACTTGCCGCCGCACATCGATGACGTCAAGCTGGACCCCAACAGGAGATACGTCCGCAGCGTGGACTCCCCAAGCGCCCGGCGCGGTGGCGGCAGCCACTCCACATCCAGTAGCAGCAGGGACACAGGCGCCACACACCCAGGCTACAACCGCCGCAACGCCAGAAGCGTCCGCCTACCATATTCCCCGCTAAACCCCCGCCATCCTTCGCCAACTTTCCCCAGGCCTATGAATCCCTTCAATCCTCGTCCGGGGGGAAAACCGATTTTGATTGCCAGATCGAAGAGGGATATCCAGTTTCCTCAGAAGCCGAAATATCACGACGTTGTATTGCCGGGGTGGAACCCTCATGCTAAGGTGCAACCTTGGCAGAAAATTAGAGTGAGGGCTTAAATCGTAGATTAACGAATCCCTGCCATGTTTTTTAATATTTAACTTGTGTACATACATATGTCATTAAATATAAATAAAGATATATTTAATTATTTTTAAATTTTTATAATTATTTATAACCTCTTCCTCATAATGTGTTCCACTTACATTTGTTTGAATTTAAGATTGGTAGGTACATTTATTGTAATTAAATTGAATTGATATAACCTGGCGAAATTAATAAATATTTTTACAACATTTTAAATTTCTGGTGATATTTCAGGACCTTAATATTATACATTTAGTAAGTTAGTTAATATTATAAATACTATCCAGAAGGCATTATAATTAGGGCAGTTTAGCTCTCTGTAGTTTTAGTAGCAATTATTAGGATAAGTAGATCCAGTATATATAAAGTCATGATTTTTTTCCCATGTTGGTCTGGGACTTAAAAAGAATGTGCCAACTGTGTTTTCTGACTAGCATGTCAGACATGCAACTAATGGTATATGGGGTTTTGGGTATGTGATTGTGTAGGCGTCGATCTAGCCACTTGTCACTACTTTTTCACAATTTTTCATCTAACCCAGCCCAGTTTTATTTTTTGGCTGAATGTGGTTAAAGGGGCCTGCTGCCCCTTTGACTCTGCCTACCCCTTCGGGAATTATGTGCGTGATGTTACGTATGTAAGTATGATTTTATTTCAAATTAATATCATATTTGCATAATTAATCATAATTAATATTTGAGAATTTCACTGCTTAATTCCTAAAGTTCTGATAGAAGTAAAAAAAGACACATTTAGACTATGAAAATCATAAGTAGGTAATCAGTTGTGCGTAAGTTCACAGCCATGCAACCTTATACTCCTCGGGAAATATTCAAGAGTTGAACTAACCCTGCGTAGAATATCTTGGATTGTTTTCAAGAAACAAACGTTACGGTCACAACTTACATAATAAATTAAGTTTCGATTAAGTATACATTAATTAAACCTATAAAAGTGAGACAAAATGGAATTTAAAAAAGGTCATAAATCTATTAAAATCTAATCATAGAAAAAAACTCTGTTTTTGATATCTATGATTACCATCTCTAGTTGTGTTGTTGTGGATACAACTATGTCTAATATTTACGTACATATTTGCGATACCACTATTGAATCTGATATCCGCCGTCAAACCAATGTCCGTATGTATTTGATGTTTTCTGAAGAATTTACTTGTTGCTACAAGTGAACTTATTTTTCCAGGCGTTGCGAGACAACCACCAGTTCGAATTCCTCCTCGGACAGTTCGACTACATGCTGGGCCAGCAGCCAGACAAGATAGCTGAGTTCAAACAGGGCCTGCTCGACTTTTTAAGGGTGCACTGCCCAGGCGACACTGACTGCTACATCATGGTCGCTCTGCACTTCAACATGTATGCAGACGCCGCCAATGTCAAGAGAAAGCAAGCCTTGGACCTGATTGAAGATCTGGAGAAGTTAGCGCTGGAGTCGGCGAGGGCCACGTCGAAGAAGCCCTTCCAGCCGCCCATGTGGCTCCAGATTCACGACAGCGTGACTACCAGGTTAGTTGCAAAAAAGAATATGAAAACCTTGTCTTACAATTTATTCATCTAACTAAATCATATACATCATAATAAACCTCTGCTTCTGATATGTATGGTTAACTTCTTAAGCGCTTGGATAAATATCAATAGCCGTGTCCCTACCCGGCTACGAATTGTTAAAATAATACCTACAATAAATAGTTCCATGTTGGTCTGGGACTTGGCCCATGTTGATCTGGGACAAAAAAAAGGTTGCCTAGCATGTCGTAAAAGGCGACTAATGGTTTACGGGCTTTTGGGTATGTGACTGAGTAGGCGACGAGCTAGCCACTTGTCACTCCTTTTTCACAGCTTTCCATCCAACCCAGCCCACTGTCCCATGTTGGTCTGGGATTTAAAAAGAATATGCCAACTGTGGTCTTGCCTAGCATGTCGTAAAAGACGACTAATGGTATATCGGGTTTTGGGTGTGTGATTGTGTAGGCGACAGGTTAGCCGCTTGTCACTGCTTTTACATAATTGTTCATCTAACCCAGCCCGGCTTTATTTTTGGCTGAATGTAGTTGAAGGAGCATGCTGCCCCTTTGACTCTGACTACCCCTTCGGGGATTATGGGCGTAAAGTTATGTTATGTGTTACAATAAATAGGGATGTGCAAAATAGAACAAAAGAAACATGCATGTTCTCCGTCGCAGAAATACGACACGGGTGGTAGGGACACAAGTAACTACGGACAAACTTAACTCCGGACTAGTGTTGCCGCTCTATCGAGCCAATATCGATTGTCTATCGATAGTTGAAGAGAAAACGATAGAATCGATAGTTTTGTTCTATCGATTGTGATATTTAATTCAATTCAATAGTATTGACTATTGAATTAAAGATTCATCCAATTATGAAGTATGCATACAGGTAAAATGAGGCGTAGAATAGAATTTGGTGATAATATCGATAGTCTTTTCAATATTGAAGAGCAATAATATCGATAGTTTATTGGTTGGCAGCAATCGAAACTATCAATACTATCTCTCTCTTTGTGCTTATGCTCTGCTTTGCAAAGTTAATTAATCTCAGAAAATCGACACTGAGCCTGTGACTGAAGTTCAACTAATAGATATAATAGAACCAGAAACAAATATCATATCACTCTAACAAAACATGTTATACAACATGACATGTCATGCACGCTATGTCACGAGTTTGTACCACCCGCCGCATGATACTTGTGTCCTTACCATACTGTAGATATATATCCATTTATCAAATGAATATCGATACTTACATATTTCTTTAACATAACATCACTCCCATAATCCCCGAAGGGGTAGGCAGAGTCAAAGGGGCAGCAGGCCTCTTAAACCACATTTAGCCAAAACAAAACTGGGCTGGGTTAGATGGAACATTGTGAAAAAGTAGTGACAAGTGGCTAGCTCGTCGCCTACACAATCACATACCCACAACCCCATATACCATTAGTCGCCTTTTACGACATGCTAGACAAGAAACACAGTTGGTACATTCATTTTTAAGTCCCAGACCAACATGGGACAACGACAATATTTCTTTATTTGACTGTATATTTATCATTATATTGTTTAGGTTTTTTTTTGAGAGGACTACCGGTAGTTGGCCGAAGGCGGCCTTTACTAGATAATAAAGGGGCTGGCGGGGGAGCGGGAAGCTCTCACCCCTAAACTTGTTTAAGTATCTACCGACCCTGTTAGACGACTGCATTACAATAGTTACATTAATACCATTCATGTATTTAAAATCCTGAATTAGTTTTGGTATTTAAAATATATAATTATTTACGTTATTACGTTAAGAATGAACTGTACCACTGTACTGTAATGAACTGAATGATAATCGGGTTTTATTAAATAAATAAATTATGTAAGCAATATAATTTTAATAAACAGGTAGAATATAACATGATGCTGCTACCTAAATGAATTAATAAAATAGGTGAAGTATGTTTATAATATCCACATCAAATATTAACGCTTATTAGGTAATTTAATTAGCAAATATTGTTCCAAAACTCGTCCAAATTACTTTTGTACGACTTGCGTAGGGGTATAAGGCAATCGTATTTTGATCACCAGTTGCATGCACTTCGCCGGAGGTGGTTGGTATCTCGGAATCTAATATATCTAATATGGAGAGTTCATAATTGTTATGTGGAAGAAACAAAGCGGCTCCTGTGGTTAGCAGTCTCGCTATATATGGAGCGTGCCACTCAGCGTCTCGTCGTATGCATACGGCATCACGTGGCACCGACAGACCCATACAAATACGACCATTCTCGACACTGACAAAGTCGTCATTCTCTAAGTCCCCTAAAGCGGCTATTAGATCTTCAGCTTTTTTCGAAAAAGGACCTTTCCTAATGCTATCTAATAACTTATAGAGGATTTTGCGGCGTTCTTCAAAAGTATTTTTGGCCCAATTAACCTGTTGCTTGACTAAATTTATGTTTTGGACGTTTCCATATAAAGGCATAACCTTAAATAATTCTTTGTAAATAGCTTGTGACGATTCCGGTGGTCCATCGAATATGCCGTAGCTGTTTATCCAAACAATCGAAGACGGTGCTTTAGTTGCTATCTCGTTCGCTTCAGATAAGTCACTTGACCACAGGGATACATAAGGGGCCTCGTATTTGGCAACGAGTGCGATTAACTCTTTGGTCGTTCTGTAAGCTTCCACAAGTACCTTGTTGATATCCAAATGATCTGAGGTCCCTGCGTAGTCCACCATAAAAAGCTTTCCATCACACGCATATGTATTGTCACACAATTTTCCGATTGTGTCCGGTACACTGGTCGTATCAGGTATGGAGCGAGACTTCAATGCTAACACTTTTTTGAATCTGTCATATATACTCTCTTGTACACATATCCGAGTTAATTTCCAGGGGTACTTAGTTGTCGTTCGTAACAAAACATCGACAGCTGAATCCAAATCTGATTTCTCTGTTATGACTCCTACGCATCCGTTCATTTTGGCTGGAATGCCGACCATATCTTTGAATAAATGATTTTGCTCGGTTAAGAATATTATCTCAACTGAATCCAGGCCGACCTTCTGACACAGTTCTGTGAATAAGTAGCATACAGCTGCAGTTTTTTTAGTGGCGAATATGAGAACTTTAGCACGATCCATCAGTAGTTGAGCCACATAGCCGATATGTGCGAGTGGTGTATCTGCGTTCATCATGATGCCATACACCGGATTATTCATTATATACCTTTCAACTTTCATATAACTTCTACATAATAGATTTTGTACAATTAGTTTGATATCGCAATTTTTCACTTCTACTACAGGAATGTTCCTTATCGCATATTCGATCTGTCCGAACGTTTCAACATTTTTCTCAACTAAATCCGCCAATTTAAGTAGTTTCTCGTAAATACTATTAACTTGCTCAGATGAACACTTTTTTAAACTAACATAATCTTTTATATCTTGATTCTCACAACTTGATAATTGAATCGTATTATGTCCATCGGATTCCTGTGCTACATCTTGAAATTTTAAGCTTGTAGATGACCGGAACACATTATTTTTTTGTTTGAAATACTGCACAGCCAAATCGGTATTCACCACCATTTTATCGAAATAAACAGTACCAAGTTCACACATTATTCAATAGTTATACTGCACGTAACGCGATACTAACTGAGTATAAAAATTATTTATCAGTAGTCCAATGTTGAGGTTATCGCTTTATCGTCTTTTATTACACCATATCTGGTCACTCACAAAGGCCGCCGAACGTTTTTGTTTTCATTGCATAGATAATATGTAGTCAGTTCCAACAATTGAAGTTATTTATAACCTCACATTCACAACTAAAGTTCCTTTTATATGTTAAATCGCAAATACTTTGGTTGCTACTTTATACAGAGACGTATAGAAACTTTTCTGCAATTTATTATTAAGTACTGTTATTTTTCATCGTAGATACCACTATACTAAAACATCGCAAATCGCAAACAAGTTCAGAACTATAGATAAAAACAGAGCTGTCTCATATTTTGACATCTGTTGATTATCAGTGTTGCCACTTACAATATTAGTTTTTGTTTAGTATAATAATTTAATTTTTAAAGATTTATATTGTTTATAAAAGTATTTTTTTTTCTGTGCATTACAAAATACTCTTTCTTGTGAAAGTACCTGCAATAGGGGTTACTAATTGTGAAAATTTATGAGAGTGGAATAAGGCTATCGCGTAACTTTGGTACTATACATACTAGTAAGACAAGGATAGCTACTGCTGGATAGTTGTTCGTTTGTTTAAAGCCATTGAGCAAGTTGCTTTTCAGCGGTTTAATTCGGCCTAAGCGTCCAATTAACTGACTCATTTAACCAACAGGTCCGCCATGTAAACGTGTTTGTTATTCTCTCCAGATCTCTCCTGGAGACAGCGCTGAACCATTGTACGGACGCAGCGGAGTTGTACCTTCAGGGCGGGTGCACGGGCTTCGCCGGAGAGATGGCGGCGCTGGCGCAGCAGGTGGCGTTGCAGCTGTCGCTGCTGAACGCTTCGCCCACCCGGCTCATACTCAACCGGAGCTCGGAGCAAGTGTACAAGCTGGTCAGCGAGTATCTGAGGTGAGTACATGGAAGTTGCACGTTTTTCTTCTTTGGGCTACGATCCAAGCGTCTATCTTTGCATCTGGCCACGTATCTCTGAGATAAACAGAACAGGTGTACGTACAAACCGGTCATCTAGTATCTGATGTGAGTATAATATGTTAAGTTTAGAGTTATGATTGCTAAGTATAATACTATACAGACTAGACTCGATTTTTAGTCGACAATTATCACGGTCTAAGCAAAACCCGACTAAGAAATTTTGATACACTTAAATATAATGAAAGTATTTAACTTTAATTAATTGCTGTTGTTTTTTATTTATTGTTGATACAATGTTGTGGGGAAATAAAATACAGTACTTTAAATTGCATCAAAAAGACGTTAGAATACCAAAGAAAATCACCTCTATATTATTTATCAGCTTCATGGAAGGCCTAGTGCTGTTGGCCGGCCGCGGAGGCGAGGCCTGGCGGGAGCTGGCCTACCGGCGCGCGCTCTCCAACGACCAGGCCTACTTACGAGACATGGCGGTCTACAGGCCGGACGTGGCGCATCATTTTCTTGAAAGGTAACTATAGTTGGTTGTATGTGGCGTTTTGAAAGCAGGCTTATCTTATATATTTTATCTTTATATTTTTCTTCTTTATGTTTTTAGCAATAAAATATACATATTTAAATAATGAGGGTTTTTTGAATTAAAACATCCATAAGATGGTGTAACTGTGACTTGCGGTCTTGTCACCCTCCTCATTGGTTAGTTGTCAGACAAAACTGACATGCTGTCAACAAGGAGCCAATAGTGACAGTGATAAGACCACGAGACTCCCTCGTGCCATCTGGCGGTTTTTGTATTTTTGAAAACCCTCATTGAACTCAAATGCATTCATTTTCTTCACCTATTTAGTTCGAATCTCTCTGGCCACCATTAACCATTGATTATAGTTTTTCCGCGCTAGGGAAGTGGCGTGAAGTTTAGTTAGTTTATCACATATTTTTATTATTTCTTCGTTTATTTATAATTTCAGGTATAAGTTGGAGAAGAACAAAACAGCTGTATCGCAAACCGCAATGAAGGAACTACGTAGTCTTTGCAGGTGATATAAAGCGAAGAAGTGATACGCTGATGAGATCTCAACGTTGATATTGCTTATTTATCTTACGCAGTTATATTGCTATATAATGTACATATATATAAATAATATATATGTATAAATATAAAATATAATGCAATATCGCTTATGCCAAATATGCAGTGTAATGTTAAAATTAATTTTATGAGTTATTGTGCTTTCATATAAATGCCAACGTTATATAAATTTTATAATAACATGTTTCAATCAATCTCTTCTAATATTTTGCTGTGATATTATCTACGATTTGACTGATGGATGTAAGTGTATTTTTTTATAAAATATTTTAAACTTGACTTGAAATAAAAATGCATTTTATTATTCTCTCACTTTTTTTTTTTTTTTTATCCAGATTGAAAGGTTAGTGAGAAATATGTGCCTATTTTATTTTATTCGTACAAAAATAGATAAAAATGTATTCTTAGAATATGTTATATCTTAATATTATTTAAAAACATAGCTTTCATATATATTTAGAGAGCGCTCAATTTAATAGCAACAATAATGATGATTCTTACAGAAAATACGATTAATACAATTAATAAAACTGTTAATACATTACATTAAATGCAACATTACTTATTTGTTGTCAAGTACTTACAATTAATTTGTTATGTATACATATAATGTCCATCTGCATTGATGACGTATGACGTACGTACACCATAAAATATAAAACTGTCAACAAGTGAAGGAACAGGCCGATAAGTTAACTATTGTTACTCTTACTGTTATATAAAATATGGAAGGATTCTTTTTTAGATTTTGTCCGTGGTTACGATAGCAGCAGAGAGCCGCGCGTATAGCGATTAACGAGCCATTAGGCAAGAGTCCGATAGTCAAGAATCGATCAAAGCGAATAACTAAAAATCCACTTCAAACAAATCGATTCATATCTAAAACTATAATACTTTTTAAAAAATATAACATCCGATTCAAAAGCTATCAATAGCTAACGTATCCGCATCAAGAAACTAATCTGTGTTTGAACACAAACAGATTTGCGTACAAATTCTTACATGTCTACATCACCACGCCCGCAATCCCCGAAGGGGTAGACAGAGCATGATCTCTAAGCGTACAAAGTCGCTTTCATTTCTTTAATCAAACGTAACAACAATAGAATGAATGGATAGCTAACACAGAAGTTTAAATCTGTAACCAGATAAATATACATTTGCATTGAAAAGAAAACATGCCCATGTTTACGAGGCAAGCAGTGACAGATAGGCACCCTCACGAACCTATTGCCAAAATGGATATTTTATACATTCGCTCCATCTTTGCTTTGGTAAATACATTTTTGCAAAGAAAGTTTGGCAAACGTTTGCCCAACTAAAATATCATCTTAAGTAAAGGCACTTTTATATGATTTAAACCACAGTTATGTACTTTAATTGACTACTTACTTAACATACATTTGTATTTTGAAATATCACTTATAATATCTATATAATATACAAATCATTCCGTGATCACATTTACGAAAATTTTTTCGTCACAGCCTCAAAATAAATTTTCAAAACAATCTCATCAGATTACTTGCATAAGAAAATCTTGCCATGATTGATTCATAATAAACTATAGTAGGTACTTTAATACTACTAAGGAGAAGCACAACTATACGACATCTCTGGTGCTAAGTAGTTCCCACAGCATCGGGGAGCATCCGACAGTCATAAACTATTAAACACGAGGTACCTATATCAAGAGTGTATTGCCGGCATTAAGCCTGTGTTATTCTGATATATTTTAAGTTTGAGCGTGTTAGAGTACCTACCTAAATAATGCTTTGTGCTTCCAATTACACATACTGATCTTGATTTATACATATATTGATTGTTACGTAAAAATACATGTTATACAACTATTAAGTATTGAGATTACACCTTATAGAGAGGAAACTTACAGGTATAAAACATGATTAGATAAACACTTGTAATATTCAAAATGGTCATGCGTTCGCTAGCGAATATTTAATTAACAAGATTAGCACGATTTATCATTTGTCGCATTAAAATATCGTGTTAATCGATAAATTCATTACGTCTATTACCGCATAGGTATATAACTGCGCTGCGCCGCCATAAAATAGGTACCATTTACGAAAAAAGCCTTGCGATTATTTTGTAAATTTTGCTTTTTTCAATGTATCCTTATACAAAAGGCGGCGTTTTCAAAAATTATACCTAAACGGGCGGTATTGTTTGCCTTAGACCATATATGGCGGGCGAAGCTATTCATTATAAGCGGAGATCGTTTTATCAAATCGTAATGTCGCCATCACTTGTACTCCACTTCTCCAGTATTCTCTTCAAAGGAGCTGCGACGTTTTCAGGCATGTGGTCCCTGAGCATTCCCGGCGTCACCACTAGCTCGGTGAACTCATCTGGGCTCGCCCACCGCAATTTGTACCTGCGATCGCGGCTGGCGGCTTTTCTGTAAATTGTGCAATCAATTTAGTAATTTACACATTCCATCAGTAGGTAATCCCCGAAGGAATTGACACAGTCCAGAAGAGCCTCTTTAAGCCACATTAAGCCTAAATAAAATGGATTTGCCTCAGATAAAAAATTTGTAACAAGTCGCTAGCTCGTCGCCTACATACTAAATCACAAACTGAATAACGTGAATTTAGTAATGGTAAAAATAATGTAGTCCTGTAAAGAAAATCTGGATGAGGAATCAGAATTGTTATTGCATCTTTAGGCCCTAAATTCTGAGTGTAGATCGATAATTAATCAATCAGTTTAAAAGATTCCCTAAATGCTAAATGAACATTTAAGGCATCCTGTAAGCTAAAGTAGATTACGTTTTCAATGGGTGCATAGCTTAAAGGTATATATCAAAACTAACCTGTCAATGCCCTCTGGTATGTGTGGTACAATGTGTAGGATCCTGCCTCCCACATATAAGCGTTCTACCTCCTGCAAAATATTAGAATTGGAATAAATATATACCACAATATGTTATAGATATGTCTAACGCCCCGACTAAGCACAGGACATAACGCTAGGAGGATGACGACTGGTAGTCTATTAGGTCCCTGGGCCATACTGCGCTGCGCATATATGATGATATAGATTTAAGGTCTTTAAAATATCAGAGATATAATACGCAGAAGAGCCAAAAAATTGTCGGGACCATTTATTGATTTTGGTTAATGTATATTCTAAGTAGTTGAGGAAGAATCCAGTGGCATAGCGTCGTTACTTTAGTTGCTATGTTGAAGAGATTGCTATAATTCTTAGACATTGAAACCGGACAAATTGAAGGTTGGTTATCTAACTATTTGAATTTGCAGATTTCCTCACTGCCAAGCTTATATTAACAAAAATCCATACTTATACATACATACCTACATTCATACTTACATACATAACATAACGCCCACACTTATCTATATTTTGAAAATCCAAGGGAACTATCTCAGATCAGAAAAAACTTTGCTTTTAATATTATATTGCGGCCACGAAACCAAGTGTCGCGGGTTTGAATCCCGCTAGGGGCAATTTCGTGTGATGAACATGGACGTGTGTTGAGTCATGGATGTTTATAAAACGTATTTATGTATGTCTATCCGTTCACCTAGTATCCATAGCACAAGCTTATAAACTTAGTTTGGAACTAGGGAATTGCTGTGTCAGTCTGGAGAAATGATTTATTAATAAAATATATACTTGGTACTCACATATGAAATACTGCGTATTAAGGCGGGGTGACCGAGCAACTCCGTCTCAATGTCATCGGTTGCTTTCCAAATAGAGTTCAAATCGCTTTCCGGTATTTTGAAAAACGCGTACCGAAGACCTTTCAGAAGTATGCGATACTGAAAATAAAAAAGATTTTCCATAGATCACCTGTTTAAATAAGTACGTACTTCGTTAAAATAGGGAATTAACGGGGCTTCTGGCTTCGAAGGCAAGATCTCTCACCACTAAGCAGGGTTTCTGGAACTTTTACGACACTACCTTCATCAAAAATCTAATACATCCAAATGAAGTTCTGAGGAAGTAATCCAGGAAAAAACATTTATATTTACTTACTACCAATATAAAATGCAGATTTTACGACGCACTTGACGCGAACCCAAAACGTTTGTCATGGGCCCCCTTAGGGGTCCATGGACCACAAATTAAGAAGCCAGTCGAATTAAAAATAAAACCCGTCCCATGTTCGTCTGAGACTTAAAAAGAATGTGCCAAGGCGACTCATCGATCGTATCGATCGTTGGATATATGATTATGTTGGCGATGAGCTAATCCACTAAGTTTTATTTTGCCCTTAAGTGGCTAAAAGGCCCTGCTGCCCCTTTGATTCTGCCCACTGACGAGAAAAAAAATGTCGTCGTCGGTGTCTATGTGTGCTGTAAGTGAAATGTCATGTGAACCATCGGAAAGGCACAAAGTCTAGTTAGAGGGGTGGTGTCCTTCTTTTTTTTCTCGTCCGTGGTGATAGTGTGATGATATGTACGTATGAAAGCTAACCTTAGGTAGTCGTGTCATGTGCATAGTCTCAATAAGCCGGTTGCGGAATATCTGAGCCGCATTGACGCTGATTCTCATCACCAGGTCGTCTCCTACGCCCACCGTCATCACGAAGCTCTCTGTGTATTTTGCTGCGTCGCGACTCAGTAGGCCCGCTGTATCAAATATAAATAGATAAAATAAGCTGTTAATCAGCTATCATTGGTCCAAAAGCTTCTATAGGAATTTGAAAAAGGCATGCCTCGATCGAGCTACTTGTCACTTGAACAACTTTGGTAAATGCGTTTAACTGAAGGGATAATAATCTCTTCAGTTAACTAATTATTGTTAAACAATCAATATACTGTCTGATATTGGTTCTCTATTTACTTACATGGAGTAGAAAACGCGAAGACTTTGAGAGTTGGATATTTTGATTTCAGTTTAATTCCAAGCAACGTTGACACTGCAGCACCTAAACTGTGCCCTGAAATATTATAGTTATACATATAATAAGTGAAAATAAACACGAATATTAGATACCTACATATCTACATCCTACTTGTTTTTATAATAATATTTATTTCATCACGTTTATTCGAGGCAATACCCCTTTACAAGATTAGTGGCCGATGGCTGTTTTGACGCAGACATTTTCCAAAGTAATCACAAATGTCCTTAGGAACATTGGTCTAGTAGTTTTTGACCTTAATCTTTTCTCTTTATGGGGCGGATGCAGACACAGGTACCCGCTGAAAACCAGCGTCGTGGTCTGCCTGATATCAGGCAGTCTCACGACACAGCTGAGCGGGCGCCATTTTAGCACACATTTGTCTTGTTCTATGTTTTCATATTTTTCTTGTAGCTTGTGTTTTAATGTGTGTGTCGAATAAAGACTTTCTATTCTATTCTATTCTATTCTTTATAATATGAATTAAGATATTCCTATTCGATAAATACCTGTAATGACGAGTTCATAGTCTGGATGTTCTCGGAAGGCGTCCTCAAGTATGGGCAAGAGACGGTCGTAGGTCTTCTCCGTACCCAATACCATGCCTTTGTGTGCTAGGGTACCTTCTGGGAGACCTAATAGCAAGAATACAAATATTATAGTTAAGCTAAACTAAGATACAATCATCTTCCAAGCGTGATGTCTCGTGTTTAGACGGGGTCCGCTTAGACCATGATCCAGGATTTAGCGAGTCTGGTAATTACATTGAAGCGACTGCCGATCTGACCTTCATAACCCTAAGATAGGGGAACCAGAAAATTTTTGGATCATGGTTACAAATCCAAAGTTGTTTGAATTTGCAGGTTTCATCACGATGTTTTCCCTCACCGCCGAGTTAGTGGTATATGTACGTACACAGATTTGAAAAATCCAGAGGTACGTGCCGGGTTTGAACCTGCACTCCTCGGTTAAGAGGCGCGTGTCCTTACCATTGAGCTACCACCGCTCTTAAACTAAACTAAGATACAAATAGGCATATATTTTTTTATTAGAATTGTTAATTTGAATGAGGCTTCGGTTTTTGTACTTTAATGATGCTGGAGTCATATTAGTCTTATGATGCTGAGTAATACCCAAGCGTTAATTGTAGTAGGCCTGCCTTATAGTTTTAGTGTTACATAGGTTTCGCTGCCGATGGACGGCGCGGTCTTATATCACGAATGGCGTATAGTTGGGATTAGGTATATGGCGCCAGTGAGAGAAGCAAATTGGTACGGAATTCGTAAAAATTAAAATGTAGTAAAATATTACTTGTACTTAGAACACCAATGTTCAAAGTAAATGCAGCGTTGCAACCTAGGTCTAAGTGGCGACGTCTTAATGATGAAATACCTAAAACTCGGTTATCCGTTTGACGCAGTTATTGTAAGCGGCATAAAAACGGTTAATCGAATCGAGCGGTTACAGTTTCGAGTTATTCTGGTCCCTGGTACGAACCTTCGGCTTTGAATGTAACCGCCGCGCCGGCCAGGTCGGTGAACATGTCGTGAATGGAGATGGACCCGCGGACCGTCACCACAATGCGCTTGCGTGAATGCTCTGCTATCACGTAGAATGGTACCTGCGGGAATTATGCTAATCGTTAACCATTATTCTGTTATAGATACTTTCCATAACAGTTCTGTTATACTTAGCACGTTGGTTTGGGACTTCGAAATGATAATGTACCAAGGTTTTTAATTGTATTTGTGGGGCGTCAGGTTGGTTATGTGATTGTGTAGGCAACGAGCTAGCTATTTTTTCACAATACTTCTACTCACTCAGACTCAACTCAATTGAATTGGTTAAACAACTATTTAAGACTGCCTGACTCTTCAGGCATTTCGTCATAGCATGTATAGTAGTCCTTATATTGGTCTGGGACTTAAAAATAATCTGCTAATTGTGGTTCTTGCTTAGCATGTCGTAGAAGGCGGCTAATTATATATCGGGTTTTGGGTATGTATTTGTGTAGGCGACAAGCTACCCACTTGTCACTACTTTTTCACAATTTTCCATTTGACCCAGCCCGGTTTTATTTTTGGCTGAATGTAGTTGGGGGGGTTTGCTGCCTACCCCTTCGGGGATTATGGGCGTGATGTTATGTATGAATGTAGAGTAGATAATAGAAAACAATTTTTTTTCATACTAACATCAAATATGTGATTCTCAAAAGACACATAGATGAAATCCTTGTCGGTGATCTCGGACATGTATTTGAGACCGGCATAGTTGCACATGCAGCAGTTGTCGCCCCGGACGTGATGAGGCCTGGGGACACGGGAAGAATAAAGATCAGTCGGAGAAACGTGCCTGAATACTTAGATGGCATGTTATTCGTGAGCAAGGTAAAACCTTGCATTAAAGGTAAAGGTTTATTTTAAGAGCAGTTATAGCTTACGGATGTAAATATGGAACTGGACTGGGCCGGGCAAAGACCGCAAGCAAGAGGTATACGTTCAGAACATGTACATACGTGTCTCACGGATTAGTAAAAAAAGATGGACTCCGCGCTATTAATTAGACATTTAGGCATCGGCGGTGCTACAAATGACATGACATTTAACTTACATAGCACCTATACAAAAGTGCTCCAAATGACAGCTATTTTCCGGATTGTCACATTGTATTGACATTTTACCGAAATATCAAAATGCCGATGTATGTGGTGGAATTTTCTAAATATTATCACTTAGAAATAAAAAAGTTCGAAGGAATCACATTTTATAGGTAACTTAGTAATTTAGTAGATATACGTAATAGGCGATTAAACATAAAATTATAAAATGACGTGTTCTCTTCGAAAACAAAATAATAATCTTACCCGAATATTTGGGAAATTCGTCTTTTGTAAATTATGACAATGTAATGTTAGGTACTTAAATTATTTCGCGTTAATTAATTAAATTAATATTTTTCTTTGTCCTTACAACACCTTCTTTTAATTGTATGGAATAAAATTATTTCACTTTAATTTTTTATTAAAAATTGGTAAATATTCCGCTATCTGGTAACCCTAAGAATCTCAGTCACACATGCATAAGGGTGGCTTCACTCTGTCTGTAGTATGACAGCGCGGAATCCTTTTTTTTACTAGTTATCTAGTGCACTATCTCTTATATGTTCAGAAACATAAACACATAAACTTACATTGATAACTAGGGTCTAGTTTATGAGACACTTAAACTTTTAAACTTTATACAATGGATATAAATTACTATACACACGAACATTTATGTCTGGTTTTCCTCCCAGTCTGATCTAAGTGTAATAAAGGTCCGATGTCAATCGCAATTTTTTTTTATTTTTTTTTTTATTAGTCATCATCTTCCTAGCGTTATTTCCCGTGCTTAGACGGGGTCCGCTTAGACCATGATCCAGGATTTAGCGAGTCTGGTAATTACATTGAAGCGACTGCCGATCTGACCTTCGTAACCCTAAGATAGGGGAACCAGACAATTTTTGGATCATGGTTACAAATCCAAAGTTGTTTGAATTTGCAGGTTTCATCACGATGTTTTCCCTCACCGTCGCGCTAGTGGTATAAATACGTACATAGATTTGAAAAATCCAGAGGTACGTCCCCGGGTTTGAACCCGCACTCCTCGGTTATGAGGCGCGTGTCCTTACCATTGAGCTACCACCGCTCCTCCTCCTTAGAGTACTTAGTTAAATCTATGTTTACCGTCAAATGTATGATCCAAAGTCATAATACAATAAAATTAAACTGTATTTACTATTAAAAACGTAGCATACTGCATAGGAACAGAATGACAGATAAACGTTAGCTTTATCCTTTTAACTGGGTTTTGTATGTTAAATGTTTATGTGCCTGTTACATATTACTTTAAGTACTTAATAACAAAAGTTTACCTACATTATAACAATACAATGGCAGGTACCCATATTCAAATTGATTATGTAAAACCACAATTACAAATAATAGTTCACATACTTATTCCAAGTAACCTAGATTTATCAAAAACAAATAGAAATTATTACCATCAAAGTATGAGTAAGTGTACCTAATGAAAGGTTTTCCTTACTTATTTAAACTTGTGTCAGGTAACGGAAATTATTATAATAGTTTAATTTAATTTACAATTCTTGAGGATACCATAAACCGTAAAAAGTAACAAATTTAAGTTTATTGAATTGTATTTTTTTAATATTAAACCTTGATTAATAAATATATGTCATTGATGAGCTATATTGAACGACGATTGACAGATAAGTATGGTCTAGTTCAGAGGTCGGTAATTGATACAAAATGGGATTCGTAACTATGAGTATTTATCAACAGGCTAATAAATCATAAAGTTTCATGACATCTAGTTTATGATTTTTTCACGGTATAATCGGCGTAGAAATCTAATTCTTCTTATAATAAATTACAATTTTTGATACTGTAATCATAAACTACTTACGTAAACCCGGTATATAATAAATTTTGGTTCTTTTTATTTTATTTTTTATATTAGAGGTGGTAAATGAGCTAGCGGTTACCCGATGATATGTAATCACCGCCGCCCATCATGCGCATCACCACTTAGTCAAAATTTGGGAAAAATGCTAAATTGAAAAATTAAGTCTCTACCGGTTAGCGCTGACAGAGTGAAAAAGGTCAACAATAACTCAATATCTATATTATTGTGTCCATCATACATTAACTGGAATGTAGAAATCTTTACAAACGTTTTTGTATTCTGCTATAAGACGCGATATGTAGTAGCTCTTCAACGCGCATTGAAGGAAGTCATGCTTATCACATCTTATCATACTCACCGCCAGCACAAACACCGTAAGTAAGGCAGTAGGAAGCAGAGTCCGGTGCAATAGTACCGGTACAGCACATAAAGTCCTCCGTAGGCCGCGGTGGCGAACCTCAGGTAATGTTGGGCTTCCTGCAAGGTCATCCAGGAGGGCGCGTCACCTGGTATTATAGAGGAGTTAAGAGTGAGAAAATGCACGCTTGAAACATTGGAAGAGATGTCACAGATTGCACAGCCGCCTGAATCAGGCTAACTTAGTTTCCCCTAATGGGTTTTCTTGCACATGGATAGCGAACGAGATTTCTGTTATACGATAGGTTTTCGTCTTACTTGAATAAAAAAGGAGATTACGTAGTCAACTCACTCCAGGAATAGAAGAAGTCAATAAATGTTTGCCCCCAAGGTATTATTTTTAAAGCGTAAGACACACGTGCTATCTATACCTACCTAAATCGTCGAACCTTATCGTATTTATAATATTAGCAGAAAATATCTTCCACTTACACATTACAGTTTCAAGATTATTATTTGTCTGTGTTATACCTGTAATCTTGCGCAGGTCGGTAGTATAATCAGCCTCCACTGCACTGGATGCTTCTGACGCACGACGGATCCTGGTCTCCCGCTTCTGTCTAACTCTTAAGAGAATGGACCCGGCAATCAGGTCATACAATACGAGGTCCGTTGATCTAAACAGGATGCTTAGAAGAGCTGAAACATACATACATACTTACGCCACAGTATTTACATAGTTATAATCTATAATGGTTTTCCATACTAAATGACCAAACAGCTGATGTAGTTTGTATGAAAATTCGTTTTTTTTGTCCATTTAAAAAAAAATGGTAGAACAAATGTTTTTAATAATAATAATAAATTCCCCAGACTGCCACACAAATTCTCTAGTTCCAAACTAAGCTTATGCTTGTACTATGGATCCTAGGTGAACGGATAGACATACTTAAATCCGTATATAAACATCCATGACTTGAGTAGAAATGTCCATGTTCATCACACGAAAATTTGCCCCTGGGAAGTGGGAACCGAACCCGCGAGGTTCGGTTCCCACTAGGGGCTAATTTTCCTGGGCCTTGGTTTCGTGGCCAGGATCTCTAACCACTCGACCAACGGGCCAGTAAAAATTTTGTTTATAATATCAGTAATCTACTCGCGAGGTTGTTGATGTTTTACAAAACACCCTGTATAAGTACTGGATTCGTGTTTCTCTCACCGCCCCTGAGAGATAGTTTAAATACTCTAGTTGCAAAAGTTATTTAATACTTACAGGCCATTTCTGTTACTGCTTCTTGCATCTTATTGTCCCTGAAGAACCAGAAAGCCCACTGAATCCTTCCCGCCGTGATTTTAGTGAACTTCTTATGGTAATTTTCCTTCTGTTCATCAGTTTCAAGGTCTCCGTACTCTGTGGTCCCCAGGGGGTCATACGCTGTGTATACTACAAGTGCAGTCAAAACCAAGGGCACCCAAGTTATAATAAGTACACCTAAAATAGATGAAAATTAAATAATTACGAACATTTCAACAATATATTTATACACTTAAATATAACTCCAAGAATGATTTTCATTCAGAGAAATTGATAATACAAGTCACTGGTTCACAAATGTCACCAAATGTATATTGTATTTAATTATGATTGTACCATAAAATACTTACATTGTAAGATGATTCTTGAAGATGCATTGATATGGCATACGAAGAGATCAGAAAATATCCAAACGAGACCCATAATGTTAAGTCCTATTTCTACGAGCAATAATACCAATCTGCAACAAAACGATTAAAATATAATGCAAGCTTATATGTAATATACTTAAATAAAGAAATGCAATTAAAAGCTCTCAAAGTAACTTAAAAAGTTCCGTCGAAGCCAGGTATATTCAACGTTTTGTTCGGGTAAACAGACATTCCTCAAAAAGTGGTCAAGTAATTATACAAAAGCGAGATTAGTGCGAAAAGGTTTAATAATGTAATATGTAACGCAAAATAAATTATCTATCAATGTACTTATTCAATAAACTTATATAATTTTATTATGTTCACCGTGAGATTAATTTCCTGCAGTTTTATGATTGGAGGACAGGAAATGTATAATCAATTTATTCTTAGACTGGCATGGAGACCAAAAAAAGGAGGAGACAAAAGAAAATCAGGTGGGTATTATTAACAGAAACTCAACCACTCAAACTGGAGCGAGATCTGATCCAAGCAAAGCTCCTTTCTGACGTCACGAATGTATACTTGCAAAGCAGCAAGGGCCCGACGTATTCCCTCTGTTTGATGTCCATGAGGGCGCCTCTAGCGGATTGTTGGGCAGTGGCTATGAGCAGCAGAATCATCGCCAGTTGCAGCCCCAGTGTGCCTCCCACGAAGAAGTATGAGTATACTCCGCAGCTGAACAGTGTGCTATCTTGTACTACTAGGATCATAAGCGTGAGCCTGTAAAGAACAGTTCTGGATTTTCAAAGGGCAATATATGATGTTACATGGGGTATTAGAGGCCATGGGTAGGAGTTTTAGAAGTAAAGAATGCCAAAATAGTAGGGAGGAATACTTTTTTTTTTTTTACGTGAGGAATGCATTTACGCACCGTCCAAGTAAACCTAGGTTCGGCCTACGAGGGATGTGTCGGGCTCAGAGGCGTGGGAAAGCACTCTACTACCGACTAAACCTCACTGGTCATTCTTCGGGCGTTGGCGCTGATTCCGGGCTCCCCACTGCGGGACTCTACGCGAAATCTACGTCTACGCCGCTGCCGATCCATGCGGCCCATCTCGAGGGAGAGGCAACCTCGCCCCCAGAACACCTCGCGGTGCTTATGACGGCACAGACCACAGTGTCACCCCATCCTATTTAACGGACGAGGATCCACGTGTCGTCATCTTCTCTGGGGCTGCTTAACGAAGTGAATGCAGGCCCCCCCGCAAACACTCCACAGCCCCAAAGGCCCTTTTAGTCGCCTCCTACGACAGGCAGGGATACCACAGGAGTATTCGGAGCCCCCCCTGTGGATCGCAGGGAGGAATACTAAGTGAACTGCCTCTACCTAAGCAATGACAATTTCAGTGGATATGATAATTTTAAGAATATCATAGCCATCATCAGTTTTTCACTTGATAGTAGTACTAGATATCAATCAGCTATGTATGAGCTCAATGATAGAGCATATTCAAAAGGTTTCAGAATTTAAGTTGCAGTAAATATACTGATAATCTTGTAAAATTAGGAGGTGTTTTTATAGTGCATTCATCTTTTTACAAAAAGTGGCGAGCTTTGTTGTACCACGATCAGGAATTACCTTTATCGGTAAATACAATTGTTGCCGATTCAAATATTACTTTTAAAGGCATGTGTCATGATAACGAGAGTGGTAATTTTTTTTGGGTCTTATCATAATATCCTCGATATCGTGTTTCAATATTGCCGCCTGACGATTAGTTGATTAGCTCAGGGAGACGGGAGTCAACTGAAAGGTGATGGGAGACACATGTAACTTTTAAGGATTTGTGAAGTTAAAAACAATAGTTCAATAATATACATACCAAACACATCTATATGGTAACTCTATAATACTGGGAATAACCAAATCGTCAGAAGCGAACATCCATCTTCGCCCTAACAGTCGTAGCGCCGGCATTCTGAAAATAAAAACCGTCTCTTAGTAGGTATCATGCCTAACCTGAAAATTCATATTCTTATAGACTTGTTATCCTGGCGAACTTTTTAGGGGTTGAAGACTGAAAAATACTTAACGGCCTATTTTCATACCTACCAAATACATATAAAAAATCATTTAGACGGCTCGACTGCTGTTTCTGGGGAGTTAGACCGCAAATACCGTGACACGATTTTTGATGATAGGTAAAGATACAGAGTATCAATCAAAAGGGGTATTTGAGGCTCGGATGAGGGTTTTTCAAATTAAAACATCCAAAAGATGGCGTAATTGTGACTTGCGGTATTGTCACCCTCCTCATTGGTTAGTTGTCAGACCAAACTGACATGCTGTCAACAAGAAGCCAATAGTGACAGTGATAAGACCACGAGACTCCCTCGTGCCATCTGGCGGTTTTTGTATTTTTATACCCTTGTATTTGTTTTTTATAATATACTTTGTATAATAAACCCTCGACGCATTATATGGAAATATGTATCATTAAGTATCAATGTAATTAGGAGGGCCCTGGTGACCTGTACTACAGGTTTTTCTTCTAACCTCCTTCAGGCACCAGTTCTCTCACAACGATTTTAGGTCAGTATAGCACCCAGAACTGCAACTAGCATTAAGTCACTCTGTACCTAGACCTATTTATTATTGTGGAGAGAAAATAAATAAATTATTATTATTATTATTAATTACCAGAGTCGCTAAATCCTGGGTCATGGTCTAAGCGGACCCCGTCTAAGCACGGAAGATGATAATTTTATTAAATATGCAAGTCTTATATTTATTTTTGTGAAGTTATAACGGGCCTGGGGGTAATGCAGTAAAGATTGGTAACACCTGCTTTAAAAAATGTCCCTAAAATACTACTATTGCGTGGTATTTTTATTACCCGCAACCTTTGTGCTGCGACTTCATCGCTCTAATTAGATTAGTTTAATAGAGTGATAGACAAACAGATAAACTCCCTTACGCATTAATTAGCTGTAAATTAAGTTTTGAAGATATTGTAGCTTAACATAGACATTAGATCATAGGAATAGTCCGGTAGCAAAATAGTTCGGATAACCCATTGTTTTATGGGCTTGGTTGTACATTTTAGTCATATATGATCAACATATAATTTACAAAATAAAAGATAATATATACTTTACTTTAAATACAAAGTCTGAATTGAGTATGACACGAGTCGCTTGGAATTATTGTTCATAAGTAGTTTACATGTTTTTTATTATAATTTTTCTAGTAGGTACTTCATATATCATGTCATGAGTCATTATTATACCAGAATAATGTTGTTATAGTTGCTATAAAAATAATAAAAATAAGATACTTAAAGATATAAATTGCCCTATGTTGGTCCAATTGTGTTACTTACCTAGCATTTTGTAAAAGGCGACTAAACAAGTACAGTGTACAGGGTATTGGATTTCTGATTATTCCGGCGACGAGTCAGTCACTTGTCCCTGCTTTTTCACCATTTGTCATGTAGCGCTTTCAAGTCGATTTTGTTTTTAATAAATTTGAATTAACAAGCTTGCTGCTCCTTGGTTAAGAGGCGCGTGTCCTTACAATTGAGCGGTGGTAGCTCAATGGTAAGGACACGCGCCTCTTAACCGAGGAGTGCGGGTTCAAACCCCGGCATGTACCTCTAGATTTTAAAAAATCTATGTACATATTTATACCACTAGCTCGACGGTGAGGGAAAACATCGTGATGAAACCTACAAATTCAAAGTATGTATTTTTTTCTCGTTATACGGTGGAACACATAGATACCTTTGTCTGCGAGCCCGACGTGCCGACTCGCTCTCGGCTGGTTTTTTATTGCCTATAACCCGTATTAAATATATTTTGCGTATAAGTAGGATAACGAAGTTGAAGCATAAATTATGATATTTCCCCACAGAAGGCAACAATCAATAAAACTAGTTGTTGTATAAAACGCTTTTGTCTCTGTTTACGTCATAGAAACCATAAGAGAAAACTAGAAATATAAATAAACTTTTACGTTTCTATAGAGTCAATATAGTGAAACAAATGTGCAGAAATTTAGTTACTATGTAGATCTAATGCGAATAAACTCATATGCTATTTTTAGACTGCATTACGCAGAACTGTGTGCATACATATGTACATACATGAGTAGGTTGAGTCGGTTAGCTCTATCTCTCCAAATAAACAAGAAGAAATGAGCAATCGTAATCCCGGCCTTGGATGCCAACGAACATGCAAATACACCGAATTATTTTTCATTTTTTACTTTCTCAAACTTTTACATATGGGTGAAATGTATACAAAGAGAATTCTTTCAATTCAGCACTTTTGGTTTTGAGTTACCTACTTGTGAAGTTGTGTGGTATTTTAGGACTCAAATTGGTTTTAGCTGTAATTTGTACGGGTTTCAATTAGAGGTCAATAATTGTATTTACGAGCTGTTGATGTTCTCCAGTTTGGTATCGATGAGTCTCAACAAGATTAGGAAAGATTCGTATATTCTAACGGAGTACACTGAATCAAGTTCATTGAAATACGAAAGCGATTTAAGCATATTATATTCATAGACGTCTTTCACAGGTAGGTGAATCTCGTAATTAGTATTTAAATGAAATGGATGCTGGTCTAGACGGTAAAATTAAATTGTTTAGTTGTTTGACATCGACTCTAACTAATAATTTGGTAACACGGGGCGCCATATACGAGTATATGTGCAAATTTTTATGAATAAATAATTTGAATTTGAATAATTTCAAAATTGTTAAGTTTTCTCATGTAAACTAAGTACACCAATTAGTTAAGTGCTAATTATACACTAGTTAACAAAGACACTCCTACAATTTCAGTAAATCGATTTTTAAGGGTGGCAATTGCTTTTTTAGGTCGAGTACGATACACCCTCGTCTCCAAAACTATGATTACCTACCTTAGGAATTGTTTCCAACATTAGTTAAAAAAATTATATGATAAAATATTTTTAGAAATACTAAAAATACACCTATATATTCTTAATTCTATATATATATATATATATAATATATACATATATACATATAGCCCTCTCTCTTTCTAATAGATAGACAACATACAAATTGACTCTTGAATCTTAAACTATACTGCAAGAGATAGAGCATATTTAAGTATAAACTTATTTTATTCAAGTGTATACTATATCTACATTCAATTTATACAAATATATTCCGAATAGAATTCTGAATTATTTGACATTCGAAACCGAGCGGTTGTTATTTAACATAAACAATAGTTTACCTTAGATCTGGACAACTAATTTATTCGAATAAGAAACACGTCGATATCCGGCGAATAAATACACAAAGTTAACACAACACACGTGTACGATAGTAGTCTTTTAGACTATTATTAAGTACAGTACAGTACCACACGTACGTTTCGATCGCAAGTCGAAGTTTGACTGACCAAGCTCACCAAGCTAAAAGCGTCGAGGCCTTGAATACAGCCGACATACAAATATAAGACCTTTATGAAGATATAGGTCAACGTCTTTAGACGATAAATCATTAAAATATTGATTATGTATAGCCCAAGGGAATTATTAGGGTTGCCAACGTAAAGTGCGCGGTGCACTGCACTGTTTCGGGTATCCGTCAAACTCATCTAAAGTCTAAGTACATGCTTTCTGCATAAAAAAAAACTTTGTATATAAAAGATAAGCCACTTATATAAGTATCTCTCTGGAAATATTTACATATTTAGTAGGAAATAATATTTAATTGGAAATATGTGTTGTGCATTATTTTAAATTCGATACGATGTCCGACAAGAATTTCTTCACTATTACGTAGGTACTTATTAATTCTTTGAATCTGTGTTGATTTTGATTATTTTTGGTGTTTCTATGATTGTGTATCAACTAACTTACTAAACTTCGCCACTTCTTTAGCGGGGAAGCGGATTGTGTATCACACTAACAATTAATAGAATACGCCGTAACTTCCTTCTATTCTTTGGAATTAATGAAATGCCGGCTTTCCATTGAAAATCATCAGTACAATTCAATAGTTAATAATAATAATAACGTTTATTGAGATAACGAACATTACATAGATTTATGAGGCAATTACAATATTGGTTTCACAATGTTTGAGGAATCAGATGACCGTTGCCTGTGGTAGGAAAACCTGTGTTACAGACAACAAGGTCTCGCGTATAGTAGTATTGATAAGTCTTACATTTGTGCATTCATAATAATAGCGTTACTTCGTACTGGGGCCCAGGAGATCAATTTGTTTAACATGAAATGGAATTCATTATTCATGCCAATAGTGTTCTGTCCCGTTGTTTACAATATAAATAATTATCCTTTAGGCCATCATAGCAATGTCAACTAACAGGAAACAAATAATTTTGTATCTTGCTTGTGACTTTGGCTTTTCTCATTTACATGACGATATGTTAATCAACAATTAGAATGCTATGCACGTCAAAACATATACCTACTCCTATTGTGCACACATGTTTGGAAAAACAAGTGTTATGTTTTACGTATGTGCAAACATGAAAATAACAAAAAAATATATTGTGGGACACATTACATGCTGCTGATATTATATGTAAAGCGTGTTTCTCCTGGTTTGAGTACTATCTATCTATAATGACCAAACAGCATGCTTTTGTTGTTTTAGTCAGTTAGGGAAGAGTCAACAAACAATCTTTACAGCAGTATGGAAAATCCACGCTCGGCGCATAATTCGAAAACACGGGCTTTCGTGGTAGCACGAATTATTCGCCGAGCCATTAGATCATGATTGATTTGATATTGTATAATGTTATTTTTAGCTGTAGCCTTTTAATAAATAAAAACGACTGTGTGATAAATGACGGGTATTACAGGTAGAGAGTAAATTTATTATTAGTAAATTGGGTAATTTTTGTTGTAATTTTAGTGCAACAACTCGGCATTGATGTGTTAAACAGGTCCGTTAATTTTTAATAGTAGATAAGAAATAAATAAGGTCCAATCTGATCTAATTGAATCTGTAGCGGTTTGTGTACATAATTCAAAACCGAGCAAGGGTTAATTGTGCAATGTTTGTGTCTGTGTGTGTGTGGGTGTGTGGGTGTGTGCGTGCGTGCGTGCATGAGTGCGTGCGTGCAAGCGTGCGTGCGTGCGTGCATGCGTGCGTGCGTGCTTGCGTGTGAGCTTGCGTGCGTGCGTGCGTGCGTGCGCGTGTGTGTGTGTGTGTGTGTGTGTGTGTAACCCTTTGGACTCTGCCTACTCCTTCGAGGAATGCACGTATTAGTATGCACGCATCTTACTGATATCATATCAGTCTTTAAACCCTTTCACTTCTTTATCAAAATTATCTTTTGGAATGTACTTATATATGTCAGTATATCAGTAATAAAAAAAATGTTAGGACGCCGGCGTATCTACATAGTAGCACCCGCTTCGTAACCGATAACAATGTCACCGTTATCAGACCCATGTGTGAATGGAATTCTACTATACACATCAAACACGAACGTCCGCTTTTAGTTCCGCTTGTGTAGAAGTTAGTTTGGTACGTTTTTCGGATAACTCATACCTACTTTCTTTCGAGATTAAAAGTATCCTATATTTTCAATCAGTTCATGATCAACTTACATGCGAACGTTCGTCCGAATATATTAAGCAATTCGAAATTTCACTACAATATCAGACAATTTTCCCGTTGTAATAATAGTAGGATTAATGTAATGAATGATTAATGTTTAATGTTTTGTGACGGAATCACGAATAAACTGAGGGAGCGATAACAATAAATTCCATAGATTTGAAATCTGGTATATTAATTGACTTTGAACAGGGTTTTTGGATAAAAAAATCTTCATTATTCATCAATTCATTCTGTGGTTAATTGAAATGCCTAAATCGCCGGGGAAACATAAGGTGGTATATAAAGAATTATATTTTGAACAGTTTTTTTTTGTACGTGCGATATTTAATTGGTGATAGTAAGTTAATAGTAGCAAGTAAGTGCAAGTAGACGTATTCACTTCAGTTTGCAGATATGCTTTATATCATTTCAAATTTAGATTATATATATATAGGTATATATAGGTTATATATAGGTAACTAGCTTCTGCCCGCGGCTTTGCCTGGCGTGGTACATCGATAAAACATAGCCTATATGTAATTCGGGTGTTTAAGCTATATTATTGTAAAGTTTCATTAAAATTCATTCAGTAGTTTTTGCGTGAAAGAGTAACAAACATCCATACATCCTCACAAACTTTCGCGTTTATAATATTAGTAGGATATGCTTACATAAAATAATAATTATTATAGTTATTTTTATCTGCTACAGTGTTAATTATCCTTTTTTGCTCAGAGATGTAGTTAAACTGCAATTAAGTTAGGTTACGGAGCGTTAACTATGTTATTTAAAAGGAAATTGCTTAAAGTTACAGCAACTTAGTTGCATGACCGGTAGACGTGGCTGCTTTCCGAAGGGTAACGGCTTAGACTCGACAAACTAGGATTGAAATGTTCACAATTTTCAATCTAACCGAACCCAGTTCTATTTTTAGCCAATGGTTAATGGTGTTTGCCGCCATTTTGACTCTACTTATTGCGGGCGTGGTGATATTATGTAGGTATCCTAAAAATTACAGAATTAAAAGATTCCAGAATATTTTGTTAATGTTATATATATGAGGAAACGGAGGCAGTGGGAATTTAAAATCTTACCTGCGGATTATTTCTACACGTGTATAGGTATTTGTAGTAAAATTTTGCTGTTAATTTGACAAGCTCGATGGCGCATTCGGTAGTGATCCTGCCCCATGCGTCAAGAATTGTGGGTTCGATCCCCACCCAGGACAAACATTTGTGTGATGAATACTTGTGTTTGTTCTGTGTCTGGGTATTAATATTCAATATTTAAGTATTCTCTCTGCCTACCCCGCTAGGGAAGTGGCGTGAAGTTTAGTTAGTTAGTTATTTAAAAGTATATATTTGTAATACCACTGTTGATTCTGATATCCGTAACAAAAGTGCTTACGCTATTTACCTCGGAGTCAGATCAATGTACGAGATGAATTTTTTTTTTAATTCCTAATTATTTTACCCTGCCTGAGACTGCACACTGGACGGCCGCGGGCGCAGGCGCATCGTCGACCGCAGTAGGTACTACACGCGGCTCGCGCGACTTGGTTGAAATGCTTAAGTTTGTGCTAGTCGCGGGTGTCCAGTTTAAAGCCTTAATTAAGGTCACAATTACTGACGTGTGCAAAATCCTTACCACGTGGTAACCCTTCTCATGGGACGCACGAATATAATAATTTCAGGGGTCTAAATTAAATTAAATTCTACATTATGTAGTTTCCAGACGCATTTTAAATTGATCTCCAAGATTTTAGACCAGACTATAATTAACTAAGTAATCTATCTGCCAGTAGGTAAAAAGTGTTATTAAATTTTATTGGGTTTATTATCGTGTGCATTTTAATAATACTACCATATTATTGATTTTGACATTTTGAAAAGCTCGATGGCGCATTCGGTAGTGACCCTGCCTCATGCGCCAAGAGTTGTGGGTTCGATCCCCGCCCAGGACAAACATTCGTGTGATGAATACTTGTGGTTGTTCTGTGTCTGGGTGTTAATATCCGATTTTTAAGTATATATTTGTAATACTACTGTTGTTTCTGATATCCGTAAAACAGGTGCTTAAGCTACTTACTTCGGAGTCAGATCAATGTAGGTATGTGATGTCGTTGAATATTTATTATTTATTGTTTAAATAATTTGCATGAACGAGTTTTCTTACTGTGCTTGAATTACTATGAGAACAAAGGTGCCACTGTAATAATAATATGTTTAGATTTAATCAAGATACATTCACTGAGTCTTATTATAGGTATACCTAAAAGTCACATTTTAACTGTAAATAAAAATGTCGCTTGCATGATAAACAAACATGTTTTGTGGTGTATGGACGTAAGTGTTTATCTAGGTTTATAAACATGTTACTAATAGGTTAGTAGGTATACCTATTTATGTTTTACGTTTGTAAAACGTCCTCTGAATAAATAACTAATGTAATAAATACCCATTATGTGTAATAATCATTAAAATTTATACATTTTATGTTACTTTATTAGTTGTATTTTTTTAAAATCTAATAGTCTATGTATGTGGCGGTATACATAAGGGCGTTGACGGTACATCTCAGGGGTTTAGGTAGTCTACTCAGCCCCTTTTTAGGGTAGAGCAGGTTTTTTTTTAATTGACTGTATAATTGTTTCGGGAATTAGTTTTTATAGTTTCGTTTGTTAACATGTAAGTTTAACCAATTATATTGTGTCGAAACAGATTTGATTCCTGCTATTGGATCCAGGAGGGTAAAGCAGGTTTCTCTTAGCATCGCGAGGGCCCGGGACTCCTGCTGATTCCCCCTGGTTTCAATGGGACGGGGCGTAACGCATTCCCGTAGGTCAACAAAAAGGGGTCTACCTATTGAAGACTTATTTTATTTATTTAAATACCTCATCTGAAATCGAGCGAATCATTTGCTCCATTTCAGTATTTTTTTTGCATCGTCAGTTCCCTGGCACACGAACAAACATAACATAACATCACGCCCATAATCCCCGAAGGGGAAGGCAGAGTCAAAGGGGCAGCAGGCCCCTTTATTAACCGCATTACATTGCCGACGTCGGATATATAAGGCAAAAATCCCGGACATTTGGGCGAAATATGTTTTTTCCCCGGACACCTCTTAAAAAAATTTTTTTGCAACAAAAATAAAAACATCGGTATTCATTTGTGTTATTTATTAATACAGCCTTTTAATAAATATATATTTTTTAAAATACACATCCTTTTTGAGGTCATATGGAAACAAAAATAATTAAAAACGCTTTACTTTTCGGCATCAATCAAATTGTTATATAAAATTACGTCGTGCATTCAAGAAGGCACGTCGAAATAATTAAAATTCAAAAAGTTAAAAATTTATATATAACTTGAATCTTTAAAAAGTGGGCGGGTTCGGGACACCTTTTAAAAACCCCTGCCGGACGGCCCCCGGACGCCCTTCAAACTAGGACAAATCCGGAAAATCCCGGACGGATGGCCGCCCTACTCATGATTAAGTAATATTGTATTTAATACAAAATAATTAAATTCTATAGTTTCCAGACATAATATACCACCAATATATCATTTTTCATGCATTTCCCACATAGGTACCCAGGTAAATAATAAATAAAAATAAAAAAAGCATTTAATATCTCACCACAAAAAACATTACATAGTATTGCTTACATTACAAATCTGTCAATTAAAGATCGATGATTGTGGGAGACTGATGCCTAATCTAACAACTATTAACTACTAAATTCTAAATTAAAAACTAAATTCTATTTTGAACGTAGAGTTGATGGAAATTTGGGTAAGTAACTGACCAAACATAAATACTCGTGTGCCGATTATATAAATAACAATACAAAAATGCCAACCGTGCAATTATTAGCAATTTGTAAGTTATGAGAATATTGAAGCTAAAACGTTAAATTAAAACCCATATGTTCTCATAAACAAATTTATTCTGTCAAATAAGAAAATGCATTTATTCCTGCAATGAACAACAGCTCTCAGCAAAAACTACAAAAAAACCTCTGTATTTACATACAGTATTCTACGTTGGCAATACTAAAAAATACAAACATAATAGGTATGCCCTTACCTTAATTATTTACTGTCTCTTGCATCAAACTATTCATCACCTTGCATTCCAATGACCCCCGATTCTCAGATTACTAACAAACAAACTGCACGGAATTAAAAATACAACACACTGCATCTAAACAAACGTATCATAACCTCAAAAGTTGTTTTAGCTCCTACATTATCTGTAATCGCGTTCAAGCACGACGTGTACGTCTGACTTTGCTGAGGGCCGGGCCCGGACTGACGCGGAGACGTGCCGCATTGAGTGCGATGGTACTGTAGAATACAAATACAGCTGTTAGGTAGGTACAAATTTAATAATGCTTTCATACGGCTAGGAGCTGGACTTTTAACGTTCGCATTGTTTTTGGTTTTGGTGCCTGCGCACTTGGCTGTAGTCAGCTCGGCGGAATAGATTTAGTTTGAAATGAACAGGAAAACTGTAAGAGTACTTATTCTATGATTTGTAGACGTTTTGCTGTATATTTCTGGAAACAGAAAATACTTAGCTTACGAATCTTACCTTGAAGTTTAAATGTATTTTAATGAAGTAATTAAATATTTAAGTTGCATGAATATTAATTGAAAAATATTATTATTAAGTAAGTACCTACCTAGTTCATTGTCAAAGAATTGGGTCATTGTAGTTTCCGAACAAACTGAGATTTATCTTGGTAATATTTGCAAGTACTTAATTATTATTATTACAAAAAATATTAAAAGGAAATTTGAAAGTTAGGTGGAATTCATTGTTATCTTAAATTTATAGATTTAGAGCATCAATGATTTAGAGGGTCATATTGAATGTCTAGGAATTAATAATAATTAATAACATACAAAATATGTGTTTTCATAAAGTCGTTAAAAAGGTCAACAATTCTTTAGACTCCCACTAATTTTTTTTTATTAAGGTCTGTCGAATTTCATAGTGGTAGATATCCTTTTAGACACTTATGATGTTTGTAAATCAGTGGATACATCCAAGGATTTTGTGCAAAAACTAACCGGACCTGTTTTGCATTGCCAGACGGCACACCATTATTCAATAGGGACTACGCTAAGCTTAGAAGGCCAAGGTTATCAATACACAGATGTAGATACTGCACTTATATATCTAATGTAGTAGACAGAGTAGTAAATTACTTTGAACTATTTTTTTACAACAAGTGCAATTCACTGCCATGCTTAAAAAAAACCTTACTAACTGGCAATACAATTTTTATTTAAAGATTTTAGTAAAATGTAAATGAAACTCAGTAATTACTTAAAATAGAGTTTAATATAAATTAACGTAAACCCAACACAAGACATTGGCTAAACCCTAATACAAAGGTGAGAGAGATTACAAAGCCCTAATTTAGGGTACAGTGATAAGAACCTCAGTCCTTTTATACTTGAACAAACATACTCGCAATAACACACTCGTTAACTCAACTACACAGTGTATTTCTATGAATTCACATTGAAATAGTCGCTATAAAATAAAACCAGCCGTTTCATAAAATAACTTAGACCCGATTCCAAGTCATTAATCCCATGCCTGTATGATTACATCACTTGGTGTTAATGAGTTATTATTATCTATCTAATCTATCGTACTAGTACGTAGCTTTGATAGACTAAACAACAAAATAGCCTTTGTGTCACCTATCTTATTGATAATTTGGAAAGGTTTATGATGAGACATTAGGTATATTCAACAATAGATACGGCTGATTACAACTCTTGAAATTAATAAATAATTAGTTTTAATCCATTTATTATAAGGTAGGTACAGGTATAAGACAGAAGTTTTGGCTATTTCCTAGTCACGAAAGTAGCGCGCTAGGCTTCGTTTAGTATTATATTTTTTTATATCATTATTAATAAAAATCAAGGGCAAAGATGTGATAGTAAAATTTTATAAACTTGTATGTTTTATTCCATGCAGTTTGCAAACTTCTTTTGTAAGTAAGTAATTTTATTACTACCAGCATCACAGTATTAGCTCATTTATAACTGAAATAACATAACATGCTGTACCTATCAGCCCTGTAGGTCTTCAATATATTCTAGATCCATAAATCGGCTGATTTTACAATATAATAGCTATACACAAAAATAACAATTTCAATGATCAATTTTAATAAGATTTTACAAAATAATAAAACTTTATATATAGTTTGGCGAGGTCAGCATAAAATTTTAACAAGAGAAGGGTACAAAAATACAAAAAAATATGACCCGGTTCAGTTGAAATCTCATGTTTTGATCTGTTTTATAAAATCGGTCAAAAATACAATTAATAAATAAATAACTTATGTGTATTTCATATTTCAATAATTGGTCGTGAAACATAAGTCTTTGTGTTTTGAAAGCTGTAAGGATATCGTTTTAAATTTTTCAGTACCTATGTATTACCAAAATAATTAATTCCATATAAGTAACTGGATCTGTAAGTATATGTACACCAACATTAAATGCGCCTATATTTGATTTTACAAAGAAATACGGAAATGTTTTACTAATAAAAAACGGTTTGTGGCAAAAAATATTTTCGTAACTTTTCGTATTAAAAAAAAAACTTGGTAACAAAAAATATACAGGGATATTTTATCTGTTACTTAGACACATATTTTATATTATACAAGTCGTAAATAAATGCCTTTAAATGAAAATATATATAAAATTTTTAAACATTTGAGTGAGCTAAGTACAATTTATTGCTGACTTAACGTCTATTGTTATGGAATAATGCGAACAATAGACATACCTAATAGCGATATGAAACACAAATTCGTCTTGACTCACTGGGACAATGTAGATTAAGTAGTAAACTTTTAAGGACGCATTGAAAATTGGCGCATAATTTTATCATTAGAAGGGTCGTATTTGTAGAAGCTGAGAAGGATGGAGTTCGCGAATAAAGTGGGAGTTTAGTTAAAATGCCTATGTAAAAACTTTTGTCAAGGCACTACATAAAAATACTTAGCTAACATACATTTTATACTGTACACATTCACGGGACTGAGGCCAAGTAGAATTCAAACTGGAATGTAAATAATCCAAAGTAAATGCTATGTACAAATACAATTTTCAGAAACCGATGTCATGGTATACAGTGAAGTCACATTTGCATTGTTCCCTACGTTTAAAGGCGAAACAACACAACCAAATGGTTTTTAAACAGCCTATTTAATGTAAAAAAATATATGTTTAACAATTTTTTTTTTACAATTATACAATTAAAATCGAAACGGTCGGCTACGTTTTAAAGTTGTGACAAGAGTATGTTGTTTCAACAAATAACTTCAATACTACATATTTTAAAATAGGAATGTAGATTTCCAATGTACTCTTATAATATGAAGAGCCAGGTAAGGCAAGGGTATGGCATGACGCCGTAAGATCCGATGGGCCTCGGCTGTGATCTAATTACCTTTTATTTCAGGTACAGCCTTGATCTACATATGCATCAACTCAATAGTAGTAGGTAATATTTTAATAACTTCTTATCTTAACTTGATAGTGATTGAAGTTGCCTGAAATGGTTAAAAATAATTTCATAACCTATCTTGAGATTATATTATGCAGATATGATGACATTTTCTTAGGTTGAGATTATTGTAACATGTATTCTTGATTTGTGTTGATTTACCCTTTGAACAGGCCATTATTTTAATGTAATCAGATTATGTACCTATTTTCAATTTGCATAGTTATTCTGTTAATTAAACATTTATTCTGAAAGTGAAATCTAATCAATCAGCGCTACTTGATCTTTTAGTCTAAATTGCGTAATTTTAAAGTCCTGTACTTACTATTATTGGTATCTACAAAATAAATGTCTGCCTTTCAGTGTTCAAATATATTTAAAAAAATATAATAATTCAATAATCAGAAACACTAGAAAAATTTTCAGTTTATTTTTAATTATATTTGATTCCACATATAAATATATATCAACTCGTTTGTACATTAATGGTTATTTTATTTTTATAATGCGTTTGTAGATTTTTTTAATGTTTCGATATTTTTTTTCACTTCACATGTGTGGAACAAGAATTAACATGTTATTGAAGTCTTTTGTATAAAAAATTGTCTTTTGTATTAAAAGATTTAACATGTTTTTGAAGTCTTTTGTATGCTGAATTGCTAATTAACTATAGTATAAACTCAAACTTGGGAACATTTATATAAAATAATAATTAAAGAGGCCTGCTGCCTCTTTGACTCTGCCTACCCCTTCGAGGATTATGGGCGTGTTATTATGTATGTATGTATGTTGTATGTATTAAAGAGGCATTTAATTTGCTTCTATGTCAAATATTATTTCCAGTTGTGAGTATTACCTACAATCGTATTTTTATTTATTTTGTCTGTCTGTGTGAAATAAACTAGCCGAGGTAGTATGTTAGTATATAAGATAAATATAATTAAAGGTAAACTGCCTCGTTTGTTAATGTTTGGAAAAATAACTATTATAAATAATACTTTAGATTGTTAAAAAGCCATTTTTTTGTATAATTGACTTCGGTAACGCTAATTTGATTGTGCTTAATGGTAGATACAAATATATAAGTATATAAGTTTTATTCACAATAGCAATACTTCACAGTAGCAAAACTACTAAATAACGATTATAGCAAAATATTAAAAGAGATATAAAACAAAAGGAAGGAGTTAAAGAGGACTGGTCTGTATTATATAGAAATATGCATTTTATATAAATAATTACATTAGATATACATAAAATATGTACATACATATTTTATACGTATAAGTGAGTAAGTATATTATTTTCACAAGTTATACCATTAGGCCCAATATAGGTAAGTACTTTATGTTTCGTAAATGTATATTTATATTTCGTACATATTTACGTGTAGTTTATTAGACATTGTTAATTATTATTTGAAATTTTGATATACTAACATATATTGCAAAAAATACCATAACCTTACCTTAAAAAAAGAGATTTTATTAAAATTCGCGGATTATTCGCATAGATAATATTTTCTATATTTGTAACTAGACGTTTTCTTGTTCTGCTTATAATTATTAATTGTTTTGATGACAGTAGGTACATATTTCTTAATAATAAGTTAGCAAAACAGGGTATTCATACAAAAATTACAATAACATAACGATTACCGATCATACTTACATATTAAATATGACTTCATTTTCCTTACTTGATGAGATTCTTATTATAAGCCAAAATAAAATTGCTTATCGAATTGAGCAAAATAAATTTCGAAATGTCAATAAGATATGACACAGATTACCTAACATCGTTACTAAACTAAAACACGAGCAACAATACGTAGTACTTAACGTTTTAAACGTCTATGAATACACTGGGACGAGGTAATTGCCCTTGGTTTCTCTGAAACAAAAGCAAAGTATGCACTAATTCTTAGCATAGTGTATTTACAGACTATTCAATATTATCTATTAACTTCAAGACATCAACCCATTCAACTATTCATAAACATTTCACTTACAATAACAATATAATTTTTCATACTTTAACATCATCACAGTCTTCTCACATTTTATATTGTAACTTTACAAATTACAAATCAATAAAATTTTACACTACATTTTATCTATCTATGAAAATAAACTCGGTAAAAATTGAACAATGTTTAGTTAAATGTATACTATAATTGCCATTTCCAAGTTTTTTAATAAAATAAATATTTCAAATACTTTATTTATGCCGAAAACTAATCTAAAGTGAAATATACATATTTGTTTATTATGTTTAATTTTCATTGTATGGATAATGCCAATTTAAACTATGAAATTATAAATTCATAAGGGTAAAAATCTTTTGTTTCCTTTTGTATTTGAAGCATGGTAGGAATTACATACAAGGTTTTTATTTAAATCATTTATGACCATAACATTCATCTTATCTTTAGCTTTAAATTCAAAACAATATTTGTTATAATTATGTTTGTGTAACCCTATAAAATATAAATGCTGCAATACGGCAAAACCATCCTTATTTTTAAATGTAGGTACTCTTATTATCAATCATCAACACAGTGATCGACTAATTAATATAAGTTAAGAATGTGTTATTGATATTCGTATATTTTCTATTAAAATAGTATCATGTAGATAAAACCATTCTTCAGATAGTATTTACATATTACATACTGCCTTATTTTAAAAGAAGTCGTATCGTATATTGTTTGGGGAAAAATATTGTTAAAATTGGTTTACAACTTTCGAAATGATGGATTCTTAATAGATAAAACATTTAGTCTCCTCAGTGGTCGTTTGATATGATACAGTGTAAAAGATTTTAGCCCCAATTTAATAAGGACTAATCTAAAATGTACACTGGTTTAGGTCATATCACTACATATTTATTAAGGTACATTATGTTGGTTCGACCGTAACATTAATATATTATATTTATTTTATGATTAATGTCATGATCTAACTTGTATAATACTCCATAAATGGTCTCTCTTGTTCGTGACAACACCAAGAGTCTATAATAGACATACATTGTACGAGTAAGTATATTTGGATTACGATGTAAATAAGATCTTTTGATTGCTAGGTGTGTACTTCCATCGCATTCAATATATTCAACAATTATGCTAAATTTCGTAGTTAAGTTATAATTTGTTCTGTATTTACAGAACATAATATGCTAATATTATATTCCGTATTTGTTCGATAGTAGAATATATTTGAGCTTTTCACTCATTTGATACTTAAATATATGATTGTTTGAGATTCTTTATTATTTGTGAACGTTTGTGTCATGACAATTTCTACATAATATCTATTCACTTCATCATTCTTTTGGTTTTGTTATTTTTTCCTATTTTACTTTAGTTGGTATCGCTGCCTTTCTTCGATTCCAAAGAAAGGGAAGTATTGTTTAAAAAAAATACCTCGATTATAAGTCAGCTGGTAAAGTTTTGTTTAGTTAATGTAATCTTCTGCATCATAAATCTGACTGTCTCCACTTCCTAGTCTTTTTATTCTACTTACCTAATCTATGTGACTTGTAAGACAATCCAAGTCACAATAATGTTCGTACAATTCAAGGGCAATTACATTTTTACAATACAATGTTACACATGTCATCACTTAAAGTTTCACTTCCATTTCAATTCGTTCTCGCCAAATAGCTCGTATTTGACTTAACTATTACACATAATTTTGTACATATTTCCAAAGCTCACTTGATCTTTAAAACTTTGCAGTCCAGTGAAATTAATTTTTTCGTGTTGATTTTTTTCACTTTACACGATCCTTAAACTAAGTAGGTTGTAATACCGTTCCGATAAGTGTTTGACTATCGACGACAGTCTGTTGTTCCCAATTGTTACTTTAATCTGTAAACCCAACATGTTTACTATTTCACCTGATTTCACCTGTCTTGTTTCTCAGTGGGAGCGTCAGCTTAGACTATGTGCGTGACGCGGTAGGTGTGGCGCTCCTCGATGATGGTGTTGAGCGTGCGATGCACGTTCTCAGGCAGGTGGTCAAGTAGCATCCTCGGCATCACTTGCAGCTCCATGAAGTCCTCGGGACACGCCCACCGCATCTCGTAGGTGGGCTCGTGTGTGCGCACTTTTCTGTTGACGAAGCATTTTAAGGTTTTAGTGTTTGAGCTTCTTCAAGGGCGGAACAGTGTGGTAATGTTAAAGAATAATATAATTGGATTACAGTTCCTACAACAGTAACTTTACCTCTCTTCATCCGCTTCATTACTATGACCAGACATGAAAATGAATAAATGTTATAGTTTTCATATTAAATTTTCTCAATACACTAATTAATATATATCTACGTATTCAAGCTTAACTTTTTAATCTAAACTGAATTTATTATTTATTATTATTATTATTACTTCTCGATGCCCATGCGCTTGCGCCGCACGATGTGTAGAATGCGGCCCGCGGTGAAGAGCCGCGCCGTGGAGAAGCGCCGCGCGAACACGTTGCGCGACACTAGCGCCGCCTCCTGGAGGTTGAGTAATGAAAAGACATGCCAGGTGAAATCGAATAAGAATGACAGGTAAAAGTTAATTCAGACCGAAAGGTATAATTAATTTATATACCTATATTTATCTCCTTATGTTTATTCATACGAGTATGTGTCGGAAATCCAACGGAGTATATTAATGCAAGTTCGGCTTTAACAGTTTCGTTCATTTGCAATTAGGTATTTTCATGCAATATGTAGGTATATCCATTTAAAAAGTTTTAGTAAAGTTTCTTGACATTTTTCAGAAATAATGCTGCAGGAATACGTTGTTTGTATAGGTACTTAGTCAGTTAAGGAAATGATATAAGAATCATAAAATATAATTCATGTTTCTTAGTAAGAAAAAAAATTTAAATATGCTAAGATGTAACATCTTAATTATACTTCTTTGATTTTTAACTATGTAGAACACCTATGTATGTACTATATTAATGAATAACTACCAAGAACATATTTGACGTACACACAGCAGACATAAGACATAATACCAATAATTCAGCAGCAAAGACCCAAAAATACCAAATAAAAACGCTAATTAATTATATGCACACAATGAACACACTTACCTTTCTGAGCAATAACATTATTATAAAATACCTAAAGCTAAACTACCTATGTTGGTATCTTTTATTATGCCGAGTTAATGTCATAGTGATGTCTGAGATGTTTTCATTGAAAGCAGTTATTTAAATCATTATTATTGATAAATTATTTGGTATAACATAGAGTGTTTGCTAATTTGGCTTTATCCATATCTACCTTATTAATAATACAAAATTAACACATCATAATGACATTATCTTGGTGTTTAACTATCTTTCATAATTAATTATTTAGATTTCTAGATACAGATACGATTACAATTAGTAAAAAACTCTACTTATAAAATTAATATGATAACGAAATCCGTAATTATATTCAGTGAAGTAAAAAAACAAGTGTATTAAAATATATAGTTCTACACAAAAAACAAAGATATACAAAAATAAATATGTAACAATAATAATAGATAAATACATAATACAAAACGTGTAGCCAAGAATAAAAAATCTATAAAACTATGCAGATGATTTTTTGCGTACCAATGAATAATAACAAGCCAGTTTTATACACTTTGTAATCTTTAGTTAAATTATATACATGTATTTATATAAGTTCTCCTTTTTAAATACTTTTGTATCAAATATAATACGTTACCGAGTTTTTATGTTTTTTTAATAAAACTTCAAAGCTCTTATCAAAATCTGGCTCGCTAAAGCGGGCTGCACACCACACAACTCTGCTGACTCCTAGACATGACCCTAGACAGCACTGCTTACTACATTTATTTAGAAACAGATTAAAAGTTATCTGTCGCCTAGTATTGAAGCGTAACTATGTAAGACGTATCATCAAGCCCATAATCCCAAAAGGCGTAGACAGACGCAAAGGGGCATTTTTCAAAAAAATCCTTATTGTGATTGTACTTTTAAACAAAATGCTTTTTAAACTCGTCATGTTGCTAATTACAGGATACCGTAAGGTTGCGACTGCCCAAAAGTGCTGCGATTGGGTACGGTAAAAAATATCATGGTACCCTTTTACTAAAACCTTTGCAATTTCCGTCGGGCTGTGTCTCCTGAATCTATTGGATTGTAATAATGACAATACCTAAATGCTTCAGTTCACAGAGTGTGTGATTTAAGAAAATCTTTGTCTGATCTATCACTTTTGGCCGCGCTTTTTTAGTTATTAAATAAACAATACAAACTTGTATTTTAGATTTAGCTGAACTGTGTACGCGCCTGTCATATGCAGAACTTTGCAAGCAGCGCTGTGAGTGAGTGCATGTTATTCACGATGAGCATCAATACGTGACGGTGAATGAACGAAGCTGTGACACACTCGACACTCGACACCTAGTAAGGAAAGGTTGACTGACAGCACTCACGGTGGACACGCTCTGAACTAACAGCGCGTCCGCGGAGTCGTCGGACTGGTGCGCTTCCAGGTCTTCGGGCCGCCTCCAGGTGGACTCCAGGTCTCGGGCGGGGACTCCGAATAGGGCGTAGCCGAAGCCGTTCAGCATGATGCGGTACTGGAAGTTTATGAAATATAATTTGAAAAAAAATCTAAACATTATAAATTACGTTATATTAAATACGGACTTACTACTTTTTATATTAAAATGCCTAATGGCCAAAGACTAATCAAAAAACTTATAACCCATGTACATGTGATTAAATCGGGAATTAGTTGATCCAAAAAACAGTGTAAATATTTTTTATGTTTAATATTATCCAAAGAGATGAGTTTAGTTGGCCGGTGGTTTGAAGACATCGACGGAATTTATTGTATCATTTTACAAGCAATTAAAAACTAGAAATGGATAATAATTTTAATAGATACAAAGTGATATGATTATCCATGGTTAAAAATAAGATTTAAGCAACTTTACATAGAAACAAAAAACGCGCGAAAGTTTAATATGGAATGCGTGATGAAAAAAAAAATACTAAATTTAGGCTTCATAGAGGTTTTAATTCTCAACAATGAGTGAGTAGATGTTACCTTCGGCAGTTTGGTGGCGTGTATGGTCTGTATGACCTTGGTGCGAAGGTTCTCTATGCTGTGCACGCTGAGCCTCATCACCAGGTCGTCTCCCACGCCCACTGTCAGCACGAAGCTCTCCGTATACCTCGCTGCTTCTCGGCTTATTAAACCAGCTGGAATTAGAAAACAAAGAAGTCATTAAATTAAATTTTACATTTCATAACCTGCAGGCATTCCCTGTAATTTTACTAAATTTTTTGAGGTATTAGTACTGATGTAGATAATGTAGTATCACTATTAGTTTAATTAGATTGACATAATAAGGTATACCCATAGAACCTCTTTTTTATTTTAGAATTAATGGAAATTTAAAAAATACTTGCCAGGCGTTGAAAAAGCGAATACTTTTAAGAGGGGATACCGCGGCCTTAGCTTCAGGGCCACTAATACTGCCACGCCAGCTCCCAGACTGTGACCTGAAAATGTAAATAAATAAGTCATTAAAAATATCATCTTTAATACAGAGTCTACTATGTCTTACGGCTCCAACAACAGATTTGCTATTTATAGAATTCGTAGGTATATGTAACTGATGAAAATAAGTTGTAAATATGGCCTTTTACCATATCTTGCGACTACTGTTTACGCAGGAGTTTAGGACTGTTTTCCTGGTATCAGCATAGACATTTAGTAAACATAAAGCTGAATAAAGGGCAAGCGTGATTTTTAGAACAAGAACATGACTAAAATCCCGTGTTCAAAACCTTAAGTTCTTCTTTTTTGAAATTGTGGTGACCGCGCCACAACAGAGTCAAGAAAGCTCCAGTAATAGGTAAACAAATGACGTCGATCGACCATAGAGAAACGCCATACAATTCTGCATCGCGCTGACGAAGTTATTCTCGCCCTAAGTATATATACAATACACCGCAACGGTTAGTTGGGCCTAGGTCTCCGAGCAAGCAACACCTAGCGCGGCGAAAGTACTTCCACTTTTAGTGCGAGCGCGTAGTTCGCACAAAATCAGTAAGATGTAGCTTAAGTTACCTAGGCTATAAAAGGTAATACATAGATAAAAATCTAAATAGTTCAGGCGATCTGGTAATAAAATACGTAAAACACACACATACTATCACTCTCGAATTTCCCGAAGGAGAAGTTAGTATGGAGTTTAAGGCGTCATAAGATGCTTTATCCACTTTTAGCCAAAAATAAATTGGAGTTAGGTTAAATCGAAAATAATAAATAAATAATAAACATAGCCCTTTACTTAGGCTCAGTCTCAGTTAACTGAAAAGTGACTCACCCGTGAGTACGAGGTCGTAACGAGGGAACTGCTGAAACGCGCGGTCCAGCACAGGTAGGAGCCGCTTCAACATTTTGGCAGCGCCCATCGACATGCCTTTGTGGGCTGCTGTGTTCTCTGGTAGGCCTGTTATAGGAATAAATTAATTACGTGTGCGGTTTATATAAATGAACGACTATTTCAGAAATAGTTAGCGATTTATGGTACGTTTATAAAGCCTCTATCTTTTCATTGCGTTGATTAGTAGGTAAGTTCTTTGATACCCTGAATCATGAAATTTTGAATGAGATGGGGTCGCAGTGTCGGAGGGCAATAGTTAAATCTAGAATGGTTTAGCCTGAATTAATTAAAATACGCTGTCTACAATTGTTGTGCCTCAGAGCAGTGCGATACCCTTAAGGTCAAACCCCCTGGTGATGGATGAAGTCAAAGTCAAAGTCAAAGTCAAAATATACTCTTTATTTATATAGGTTTGAAACGAACACTTATAAATCGTCAATTCAACAGGAAAATCAACTCATAATATGAATCTACCACCGGTTCGGAATGTTGCTTCTACCGAGAAGACGAAACCCCATGAGGGTTCTCGTAGAAAGTCAAAGTCACGTTTGAGTAATTCAAAGGTTCACAGTAGATTTGATCATTACTATGATTAATTACAGGATACATACCATCAGCTTCAAATTTCTCCGATCCAGCGGTGAAATCCGTGAATATATCCCGTAGGGATATCGAGCCTCGTACGGCTACCACGATGCTCTCCCGTTCGTGGTCTGCTATCACGCAGAATGGCAGCTGAAATTTGTTTATAGGGATATGTTAATAAAAAATTGCTGGCAGCTTATCGGAAAAAAATATTTCCTTTCAGTTTAAGGACAAGTTTCAAGAAGTTTTACGGTTAAATATCCATACTTCGGTAGTAACCCAAATGAAAATTTTATTATTTAAAAATTTTCGTTTTGAAAGTTTGTAGAATTATTTGATTGGTGGTGTCAACTACTCTTTAGCTACAGAGCAGCTAGGAAGATTTAGTTGACTACAAATCTTTAAAAACACTTAACTTGATATTTCACGTCCAGGTGTCTATATTTCATACTCAGACAAAGAAAGAAGTTTCCAGACTTACCATCAGATCAAGGTCATAAAAGTTTCAAAGTAATAACGAGAGTAATCTCGACTACTATCGAAGTGCGGTGGACCCCAAAGAGGAAGTGGAAATTAAGCATATCTCTAAAGAAGGAGAAGGTAACTACCTCAAAGACCCGGTTGTTGAACGAGGCGAAGATGATGTCGTCGGCGGCCAGCTTGGACATGTACTTGACGCCCGCGAAGTTGCACATGCAACAGTTGTCGTCCGTCACGATCGAGTTCTTAGGCCTGTGTACATGTAATGTTTAACAAAATATATTTAATACCATCATAATATAGTAAAAATATTTATATCAGTCTAGGTGACAGAGCCCAAAGAGCGATAAGCTCCTTAAATTACATTAAGACAAAAATAAACTTCAGTTGGGTTAGATGGACAATTGTGTAAACGTGTGTCAGTGACAGGCCCGTTGGTCGAGTGGTCAGAGACCCTGGCTTCGAATCCCGTTAGGGGAAAATGTTTCGTGTGATGAACATGGATATTTGTACTCCAGTCATGGATGTTTATAAGCGTATTTAAGCATGTATATCTGTTCACCTAGTATCCATAGGACAAGTTTAAAGCTTAGTTTGGAACTAGGGAATTGGTGTCAGTCCGGAGAATTAAAAAAAAATGAATGGTTAGCGATTAATAGTGATTAGGCACCTTTCCTGACTGCTTTGATAATAAATAAACGAATTAACACATATCTACCAAGGAATGTAACTCAGCTTATAGGCTTGTCCTATGGATTCTAGGCGAACGGATAGATTAAATACGTTTATGAACATCCATGATTAGAGTACAAATGTCCATGTTCATCACACGAAACTTTGCCCCTAACGGCATTCGAACCCGAAACCCTTGGTATCGTGGCCAGGGCCTCTGACCACTCGACCAACAGGCCAGTCATTATTAAAAATCCTACCTCATTTGGTAGATGTTATACCTATTAATTTTTGAAGCCTGTTTTTTTCTTAGTCCCGTCAAAAAAACTAGCATATTTTAATTGAAATATCCTCGTATCCTAGAAAAATCAACGGATTCTAATTGATTATCTAAACAAACTTGTCATCATAACAATCACTGTACATTCCTCTTGTCAATAAACTTGACTCTCCGCACATATCTCACAATCTCTACAAACCTTTTAGAGGAAATACTTAAAAGGCTAATTAATTAGTTTAAGAAGTCCATTATTAAATAAATCTTCAATTGCTTTCTTTATATACAACAGGTTCACTTCGCTGGCAGCCTCGTGACTTTGTTGCTGTGAGGGCGAAAGCGTGTCTGAGTTCAAAGGAATAGTTTTCAAAGGATTTTTCCCTTGGCATTTGTTTCTTTTTAAATATTAATAAAGTACACTATGCAATATACTTTTTTAATGCCTAAGAGTACATTTAAGATGCGTCCTAATTTACGATGGCTATTTTTTTTTGTTAAAGAGACTTAAATACAGTAATATACACACAAATGTAAATTAAAAATTTAAATCATCATCTTCCTAACTTTATATCCACAGAACATAGAAAAGCTCTTTTCTATGTTCTGTGTTTCTAAATCCATCAATCGATCTATTCCTAGTAATCCTGACATTCAAATACCAGACAAATTAAATCAAGCTTTACTCTTGCAATAACTTGAATACAGGTACGGGACTACAGGCTGATATTTTAACTAAAATATCTTCAATGTGAGGCGTGTTTCCTCAACATTTAATAACCGCACCGCGGCGTTCTCTCTAATAAAAACGTTAATACTTCTCCTATATAGAGCTACTATATAGGTGAAGTGAAATTGCTAAGTATAAATATCCCGTAATAATATTTTTCTGTTATCGGTTTCTTAAGGTAAATTCATTTCAAGTTCAAGAGGGCAATCTTATTGTTTTCTGAAGGTCTTTATAGTAAGTTATTTAAATTCAACTACGATTAAGTACCTATCTGTTTATCTTATTGCGTGAACATTCTAGACGGGGATAGGAAATTACGGTAATTTCTAAATGCAGTATTTCAAGTTTGTTTTTTTGTTACGATACAGAAATAGGGTTTCCACCGATTTGAACCATTGTCCCATGATGGTCTGGGACCTGGCCCATGTTGGTTTGAGACAAAAAAAAAAAGAATGTGCCAACTGTGGTTCTTGCCTAGTATGTCGTAAAAGGCGACTAATGGTTTACGGGCTTTTGGGTATGTGATTGAGTAGGCGACGAGCTAGCCACTTGTCACTCCTTATTCACAGCTTTCCATCCAACCCAGGCCACTGTCCCATGTTGGTCTGGGACTTAAAAAGTATATGCCAACTGTGGTTCTTACCTAGCATGTCGTAAAAGGCGACTAATGGTATATCGGGTTTTGGGTGTGTGATTGTGTAGGCGACAGGTTAGCTGCTTGTCACTGCTTTTTCACAATTTTCCATCTAACCCAGCCCGACTTTGTTTTTGGCTGAATGGGGTTGAAGGGGCATGCTGCCTCTTTGACTCTGCCAACCCCTTCGGGGATTATGAGCGTGATGTTATGTATGAACCAAATAATGTTAAACTAGTTTTAAAAGGTAAAAAATTGAGTTAAATTTTTTAAATTGAATAAAGAAGGAAGAATTTTATGATACTCCTCTTAATGTTCAAAATTTGAGCGTACCAAACGTTATAGCAATTTGTTAAGCAGTTTCTAACATTAATAGTTAATATACTAACAGGGTTACTTTTGCATTTAGTACAGTATTAGGGATTACTATGTTTCTTTAAACATTGAACCTTAAATAACGTTCAACATATTCGTTTATATTGAAAAACGTTTAAAGGTTCCTTTTACTTTATTTTACGTACTTCTTTGTAAGGGAAATTAATCTCTTACAAAGTGTAAAATATTTTTATCAAAAATCTCATACAATACCTAAAAGAAAATGTCGATGGCAACCCTACGCAGTACCGATTGTAATTCGGCTTGCCAATAAAGTGACAGTTGTAATTATTGTTTTATGTTATGACTGACGCGGATGTTTTATAAATAGACTTACAGTTATTGTACGGACCTCGCTTGTTTAAATTATAGCAGTGATTTTTGTTATATCTTTCCGCTGTGTTATCATAGTCTAAAAATACGTCATAGTGTGAGGTACCTTCATCTTTTACAAGCATAATTAACTAAGACATGTGTTAAAAAAAAAAAACAAAATAACTGAGAACAGAAGATTTTCACAATTGCTTATTTAAATGCAATAAATTTGTACCACATTTGAATTCATGTTTGTTTGAAATGTGCAAAATTTTTTTTCATAAATTCTAACATATTTTTCATCTAAAATTGTTAAGACTTTTTGCTAAAAAAATGTTAAATGATTCGATGATTCCATCTCTGATTTCCTAGTTCTCAGCGATACACATAATGTCGAGACGCTAAGAAGATTCAGAAATATCAAAATGCGAGAATTTTCACGAACGCGTATGCCGTATATTAAATTCCTTTGTAACATGAAACATACAAATGTTATGTATGTTAACCGTAGAACTTGCATAAAAAGGATTATGAATGTTGAAGAGGCGAGTGAGGTGTGTAAGGATCGTGCCATATGGCGTTAGGTTCTCTCTCTCTGTCTACCCCGCTAGGAAAGTGGCGTGAAGTTTTCTTAGTTATGTATGTTCAGTAACAGAAGTAGCAATACTAATTGTATGGCCTTATTAGCAAGAATTCAAATGATTCAGATACATTTTTGTTTCTATACAAAAAACGCCATACCTATTACATCTGTGCGCGAGAGGAAACTATACCACTTTGGCGGCGCGAAATTGCTAATTTGTTCATTAGCATTAACGTAACTTACTTTGCCGAAGTAATCGACGTGTCATAAATGGATGCATCATGTTACAGTTTGTAATTACAGTAAAGTTTTATCTCACAAAATTTGTTGTGTAAAAAATAGTCCAAGTTCTCTTTGTATTTGAAAAGGAGGCATTGTGGAGAAATGTTTACCGTTAAACCAGTTTATTGCTATGCACTACATCGGGACCGTGATTTGGTGATTCCGGTAAGTCAATCAATACTGCCTGTGTATGTCTATACAAGCATTGACTGACTCGATTGCCTGTATGGACAGGTAATATTAACTGACTTGATTGGTTAATTAGTATTGAATAAACAAGCATTTTAAGTTTGAAAGAAAGCGCTTTTTGACAAAATCAGTATGACTTGTCTGGGTACCAGTCAATTGTCTTAGGAAAACTATGAGGTTGGGAAATTAATAGACTATGTAGGTAAATTGCAATCGATTTTTTTTCTGGAACTTGGTGAAATACACTTCTGTGCGTCATGGGATGCTCTTTTAAGGAAAACGAAACTTAATCGTAAAATTGTTGTTTCAACAGTATATGTCGGTAACTTTTATCTTGCAAGATCATTTAAATCGATTGCCGGGTAACCAAATACGGTAATCAAGAGATGTATGTCATGATCGTATGTCATACCAATTACAACGCGGTGAATCATATGATGGCCACTAAAATTGCACATTATTAATAACTGAATACATAAAATATGATATGCAGGTAAACCATATAGGTGTAAGTAACACCTTTGGGATTTCCATGTTAGTCTGGGACTTAAAAAGAATGTGCTGTGTTCTTTGTCTAGCATGTCGTAAAAGGCGACTAATGGTATATCGGGTTTTGGGTGTGTGATTGTGTAGGCAGCGAGCTAGCCACTGTCACTACTTTTTCACAATTTTCCATCCAACCCAGCCCAGTTTTCATATTTTTGACTAAATGTGGTTAAGGTTACTTGGGCTCTTTGAATCTCGGGGATTACAGGCGTGGTGATTTGTTATAATGTACCTTTAGGATATTATTAAGTAATACCTTATAAACCTATATGTCCTATATGTCTGACGGATATTAATTTTATAATGTCTGTCTGGATATAAAGATGAATACGTTTGTATAATATCTGCTACCTATATTTGTATGATTTGTCGTTAAAAAGAGCATCTTCTAAGATTCTTTCTGGCTCCTTTTTGAATAAAATCATTCCAAACCAGGAGGTAGAATTACATTGGCTGTTCTAGAATTTGACGGTTAGAAAGAAACGTTGGTTTGTTCTAGATGTATTGAAGATAATAAAACCTTCTAAGAATCTATAAAGTATTATTTCGTGTAATACTCAGTAGTTAGACTTATTTACACGTTCTAGTGACAGTTGCTTCACAAACATTGCTAAATACGACGTAGGCATGAGAATTTGCAACTGTGAAAGTATTTATATGTGTTTTAGCAATAGGCATATTTCATTCCAGACAATAAAATAAAACCACAAAATAAAATAGTTTAGGTAAGCTGAGCAATAACAAAGCGTTAAATGCCGTACTGGAATTAGTTTATTGTTGTTTGGGCTACAGTAAAAAAATTGACAATAGATAGAAATATTAGGACGCTATTTCAAAATTTATTCAGGCATTCGCTGACGTATTCGTTTTGTGAAATATTCGATAACAAAAGTCAAGCGGGTAATTTTTAACTACAAGTTATGAATATTAAATACTTAAATAAATTTATCACATCCATTTCGCGAAAATCACGGTAAACTGTTAGTTTGCCAGCTTAAGTTTACAATGCCCTCGCGAAATTTCAAGTAATGGATAATCCACTCCAAGACCTTATATAAGAATATCCGAACTTAGGTCGACCTTCACTTAGCTGATAATAAAATGAAACATATTTTATAACAAATTTACCTACTTAGTAAAAAATGGGTTGGCTAAAAAACTGACTGACCGTTTTAATTCATTTTAAAAAAAATATTTTTTAATTAAATGTTGCCTTCGCACAAGAATACGTTGAATATAATCATAGACTACACCACACAGAATTTACAAATATTTCTTAAAAATTTTTTTAGTAGGAAAATCCAAAATGGCGGCATAGAATGGATGTTTTGTAAACGTATTTAAGTATGTCTATCCGTTCACCTAGTATCCATAGTACAAGCATAAGCTTAGTTTGGAACTAGGGCATTGGTGTGTCAGTCTGGCGAATTTATTTATTTTTGGCTTAATATGGTTTAACGCGCTTATTGCGGATTGTGGGCGTGATGGTATACATATATGTAAGTATACTCGTTATACTCACCGGCAGCAACAGCATGTCAAATGTCGGGCTAGCTTGCAGAATCCGGTGAAGCAATGACGATAGAAGACGTAAGGCCATCCGTATGCCGCTATCGACAGCCTCAGATAGTGCAGAGCATCTTCGAGATTCATCCAAGGCGGAGTTTCCGAGAAGACCTTGCTCACGTCTGTCGTGTAAATGGGCTCTTCATCATTGAGCATCTGAATTCGACGCATTTCTCTCGTCTCCCTCTTTTGCCTGACCCTCAAGAGAACACAGCCAGCCACGACATCAGAAGGGACCAGGTCAGTTGATCGGAATAAAGCACTGAGAAGGGCTGTAACAAAATAAAGTTTAATTAATGTTGATGCTGTTTTCTTGCTTTTGGTGAGGAAATTCATATTTTACTATTTTATTTGTTTCATTATGATAATAAAGTTGTGCTTATAGCACAAAGGCTACAACAGTTCATTAGTGATGGTAAAAATAAACTGAACACTGCACAGTCGGGTATAAGACGGGCGATCATTTCTTTTATTTATTAAGAAATAACTTTCACGAAATAAATCTGTGCTTCGGAAGCACATAAAGCATTTAGTCCTAGTTAAAGTCTGATACATGCAAGTGTGAGGCATTCAAATAATGAAGTGCTATGCGGTAGCTTGATAACAAGTGTTCGTAACGTTGGCCAATTCTGTTACAATCGTAGGTACCTCTTAATCGATGCGCACAGGAGGAAAATATCGTAATATTATTATGTAATAATGCTAATGCTAAATGTAATCCACTATTTAATTTGGCATTACGATGTACAATTATTCGTTATTTTGTACAATAATAAATTATTTTTTGTGTGATACGATAGCAAAATTTTACAATATACCCCAGCGTATTGCCCCAACCTTTAAGCTGTTACACTGCAGTAAGTGCATTTCGTCTAAACGGCGACGAGGTTGTTGAGACGATGCAAATCTGTCGCACCACTACGCTCTGATTCGCATGTGGAAGATAGGAATTTAACAATTTAATACTCCGCTAGGTTTAGCGATATTCCTTGCCCATGCTCGGCTTCTTGAAATTGGGATATAAATTTAGGTCTAGAGAAACTTCGCTAAATATAGATTACCTTAAATTGCAGCGAAGTCAAAATTATAGTCTCAATTTCAAAAGATGTTTTAGAATCTTACCACCCAAAATTAACGACAGAGGATAATATTAGCGAATGAAGCTTCTTTTTAGTCGGATAGTAGTTTCATTCAAGACATCTAATTCTCTCTGCCTATCCCGCTAGTTAAGTGGCGTGAAGTTTAGTTAATTAGTACCTAATTATAAATTTAGAGAACGGCAAGAATAAATGGGGCTGTCGGGTTGGCCAGACCTAGAGAGACTCTCTATGACCATATTGGTAAAGTGTTTAAAAAAGGTCAGGTAAAGAGCATGCTTAACCGACGAGCGTGTATGAAAATACTTATGAACGTAGAAAAAATAAATCAATAAATAAGAAGCAAAAGGAAGGATGTGATCTCTCTCAATGGGGGTCTATGGGAAAAAGGCGTGACATTACGTATGTATGTATGTAATTATAAATTCCGCATAGGCCATTTGACACTTCTCGGGAAGAGGTTAATATGGTTCAGACATCACTATCGCACCCAATTTCTAAGCTTGTGAGTTAAGTTTATACACAAGGGAATGGACTCTACATCTCATTAAGAGTATCTGAAGATACACTTCTAGCATCGGTGCATTCTGTTATGGAGGAAAGAGTGATCTTAATAGTGAAATAGACTCGTCATGTTTAAAGTTTGAGTAGACAATACTTGTTCAATCTATTCCCTCCCTTGCTCTTCATCGTTTCTACTAAACAAGGACGAAAGGAGCTAATGCAAATGATATCTGTAATTTTTTTTTCATATAATACTAAATACGACAAGCCTTATTAACATACAACACCTGAGTTCGCCACCGACCTTGCAACAGCCTTTGGAGTATACTGTTCTAATTGTAAATAATAAGAACACGATTTTATCTACAATACCGTTATAAGTGAAATACCGAGTGCGCTAGAAAATTACACGCTCTAAGCTCAGGTAATTGGAGATGTTACACGTGCATTGCACCCGCACGAGGCTGCATCCGCGCCGCCCACAGTCCTCAGTAGCGTTGTTGTTCGATGGACTATAGAAAGACTGTCGATAGACTATCGATAACCCATCGATAGACTATTGATAGCGGATCATCGATCCAAAAGCAATTGTATCGAGTTGATGCAAAAGCAATAAGTATCGATAGGTCTAGTATGACCGGGACGCATGGAAGAAGAAGACATGCTGCGCCGACCCCAGATGAACTGGGAGAAGGGCAAGAGGATGACGATAATCGATAGGTCTAGTATATATGATAGTATTTATACTAACGGAACTATGGAAACTATCTTACTATCGATACTATCGATTGTATCGATTCTATCGAAAGTAATTTCGATATTGAGCTTCGATACTTTTGCAATTATATATTGCAATAAATATTACCAAAAGTATCGAAGTTATTGATACTATTTTACTCAACCGAGCTATCGATACTATCTATATTATACTATATTATAGATGATTTCCGAAGTCAACTATCGATAGTCAAACTATCGATAGGTCGGCAACACTAGTCCTCGGTCTCGTAGATCTAATCACTGTCACGCAGCCTGGAGTATTCTGATATCGATCTGCGTATGATCCATTGATACAGCCGCGATATGTCATGTGTCGCAGGGTTGTCGTAAAGTGACATTATTATTTCTCTGAATAAATTGTATAAGCTTTTGACAAGCTCGATGGCGCATTCGGTTGTGACCCTGCCCCATGCGCCAAGAGTTGTGGGTTCGATTCCCATCCAGGACAAATATTCGTATGAGAAATACAATACTTGTGTTTGTTTTGTGTCTGGGTGTTAATACTTAATATTTAAGTAGTATATATATATATATATATATATATATATATATATATATATATTTGTAATACTACTGTTGATTCTGATATCCGTAATATCCGTAACACAAGTTCTTAAGCTACTTACCTCGGAGTTAGATCAATGTATGTGATGTAGTCTAATATTTATTTATTTATTATTTATTATTGTACTGATCTTTGGTACATCAACATAAACACTATAGGGCAATAATTTTGACCGGTTGGTGATATGCAGTGATTACTGGAGACAGTCTTTAAAAAAAATATTCATTATCATAATTTGAAGGTGTATACACTAGATAAAAGGAGCTAATGCAAATGATATGTTACTATTGCATACATACATACATAACATCACGCCCATGATCCCCGAAGGGGTAGGCAGAGTCGAAGGGGCAGCAAGCCCCTTCAACCACATTCAGCCAAAAATAAAGCCGAGCTGGGTCAGATAGAAAATTGTGAAAAAGCAGTGACAAGCGGCTAACCTGTCGCCTACACAATCACACACCCAAAACCCGATATACCATTAGTCGCCTTTTACGACATGCTAGGCAAGAACCACAGTTGGCATATTCTTTTTAAGTCCCAGACCAACATGGGACAGTGGGCTGGGTTGGATGGAAAGCTGTGAAAAAGGAGTGACAAGTGGCTAGTTCGTCGCCTACACAGTCACATACCCAAAAGCCCGTAAACCATTAGTCGCTTCTTACGACATGCTAAGCAAGAACCACAGTTGGCACATTCTTTTTTTTTGTCCCAGATCAACATGGGCCAAGTCCCAGACCAACATGGGACAAATAATGTTACTATTGCAATGTTAAGTTAAAACCACCCAGTATCTATAAGTACGTAGGTACTGGACGAATAAGCATATTGTTGTCTTTGAAAACAACGGAAAGTAAATACACTAATGACAAACGTTAAACTGTTGCTGCTGCAAGAGATTTGTAGCTTTTATTGGCTTTCGAAAGATAAGTCTAACTTTAGTAAAAAAGTACATTTAAATAGTATCTACGTATATCAGAAATAATAAACCAAATATTCTTAATGACGATAATTTCGATCATAATAGCCTGTTTTCTGTTTAACAGTTATAGTTTGATGCGGTATATTTTTTTTTATTTGGACAAGGATTATATTCTTTGTATTTTTGTCTCTAATCTTATATTAGGATAATAGTAATAGGTACAAAGATTTTACTCACGCGTTTTTTGACAGAAGTATATAGGAAGATAGAGCATATGCGATACATATACACAGAAAACAGTGTACTTATATATGTACAAACATTTGTATTGGTAATTCCAGTGTCTCACCTGCAACCTGTTGAAAGGCCTCTTTCCCATGCTCATCCCGTTTCAGCCAACAGAACGCCCACCGGAAGCGCCGCGACCACAGTCCGGTCACCTTCCGGTGGTGCCGCACCTGGTTCGGCGTGTCCTGCATGTCGCCGTAGCGCACCGACCCCAGGGGGTCGAACACCATGAACAGACCGAACACTGTCAGGGCCAGCTGCACCCAGTTGAAGAGGACTATACCTGTGGAAGAAAATGTTTTTTTTTTCAATAAACATAACATTACTCCCGTAATCTTCGAAGGAGTTAACTGAGTCAACGCTGCAAGCCCCTTTAATCACATTAAGCCAAAAATAAAAATGAGCTAGGTTAAATGAAAAAATATAACAAGTGGCTAGCGCGTTGCCTACGCAATCACATACCCAAAATCCATTGGATTTTGGGTATGTGATTAAAATCCATTGGATTTTGGGTATGTGATTAGTAGGCGTAGGCGACGCGCCAAATTAACATTGAACATTATTTTTTATCTTTTCGAGAAAGTATCGATTAGCCAAACTTTATCTCGTATGTATGTTAGAAAATATCGACGATTTGGTCGTCTATACTTGTGCTGAAAGATTTTTTTCTTTGGGCGTCTACTTTTTTTGTGTTTTCTTTGCTCAGAATTGGCAGAAGCTCGCAGCTGATAGTGTTTCGGAAGTATTAAGGAGAGGCCTTTTTCCAACAGTGAGACAGTACAGGCTAAATAGAAAAAGGAAGTATGTTATATAAACAAATTCTTCAGACTGACACACCAATTCCCTAGCTCCGAACTAAGCTTGTGCTTGTGCTATGGATACTAGGTGAACAGATAGACATACTTAAATACTTTTATAAACACCCATGACCCGAGTACAAATGTCCATGTTCATCACACGAAACATTTGCCCCTAGCGTGATTCAATCCCGCAACCCTTGTTTTTGTGGCTAAGGTCTCTGACCACTCGATCAACGGGCCAGTCAAATATGGTAGACAGTGTTTATAAATATAAAGTCTGTTTTAGGACAATAGTATTGCAAGCCTGAAACACCTGTATCGTGGGTTTAAGGAGCCACTTATATTCGTGACTGAGATTACTTTTTGAGTTGCGTGTAGGTAATTGCTTGCTGTAACTAGCATTCAATGCATCAGCTCCGAGCTTCTATGACTCCCAGGGCAGACCAAAAATTTAATTCAAAAGGCCTGGGCCTTTCTTGAGGGAAGCGCTATAGTTTTTGTTTTCGATAAGACGATTTCAATCAAATCAATCAAAACTAAAGTAAAAAGAGTAATAAGTTCTACAAAAACAAATGAAATGATAACATAAAGTGACAAAACTATAATAGCAAAATTGGACCATCAATCATACTCGACAAGGACAAATTGCTGTTATTTGTAAGATTCCCCTCAGAAATATTACTTATTTTACTCTCTGTTCTTCTAGAACGTATTTAATCGGCACACTTTTTGTATCCATTTGTATTTCTTCCATCCATCTGTAACTCTTCATTAGCAAATATAGATTTACTTTAGCCTAAAAAACATAGTTCTAAAGGTCCATCCTCTTTTGGAAACTCTACTTTTGGAAAGAAACTTCTGCTAATCTAGTTCCGGCTTTGAGCTGCAGCATGTCTGTGTAATAACTAAGTTTTAATATGTGCACACACCATGCAAAATGTATATGCGATGCATATCATAGCACTCATTGTTTACATGCTCCGCGCATAACTTTGTTACTGTAACAATGACTAAGTTTACAGCCAGAACTTCGCCAACATGGTTGCTAATTAGTCCATATTTCCTGCATATTGTTATGGAGGAAGATTTTATAAATTTTTTTTTGGCTTATCTCACTATCTAATGTTATTTTATAGTGTATCTACTACGTAACTATGTACCTAACTTTTTTGCTTGTACTTTGTATTTACAAGGATTTTTCCTTGCCGTTACTATTGGAATGTTAAACGAGATTGATAAATAGCTACATTTTACGAGATCGTACAGACTAAAAACAATGGAGTTCTATTGGTTAAAGACTTGGAGGTAACCTATAGGATTTGGTTTGCGTCTGCCCAAATTCTTCAAAAATGTTTACGGGGTAAGGAATAAATTTTTCATTATTATAAATAGACAAAATTTCACCTACCTATTATCGAAAAACCGTACTCGTTATATTTTTATGTTTTTGTAAAGGCAATATGTAAGGCGATTGAAAATGACATGCTAATGCCAACTTGGACCGTCTTGTAATGTATACGTTTCACATTTTCACCAGAACATGTCTTCAAACACCATAATACCTTAAAGTGCCAATTGCGAATATCTGGCATGATAAATAGCAAAGTTAATTCTAAGGGGCGAGGGTTATCCGAAACCACAACAGTAATGTGAACTCACGCTAAATCAAAGCCCCGGTGAGGCCGAGTGGACCGCCTGTGCTCCAGGCTCATGGTTATTCAGCGGCCTATTTAACTTGGATACTCGAGGCCGCAAGCACTACGACTAAACGGACATTAATTGAATTTCGACCGGAGTCCGCAGTTAGCGGGGCATCCTGTTGCCAATTGTTAATCGTTGACAAATGAAATCAGACAGCGGATATTAAAATGTTGTGCAAATTAACATTCTATGTTCTCGTTCATAATTATATCTGTGTATGTTGCAGGCTCAATGGATCTAGGAAGCGCTAGATTTTCTCCACATAATATTCGGTCAATTACAGAAATTCTATCGTTTATCCTGAGATGTAAGATCTATAAATTTTTCCGGGATAAAAGTTTGCCCAAATTTCAAATTAAGTAGTCTAAGGCGTGTAACGTAGCTTCAGACATACAAAATTAAGTTTTATTATATTTATTATATTACTAAAAGTTAGGATGAAATTAAGATGGAAAAATGTCGTTCTTTTATACACTACTTTAAACATGAGATGCATTTGCGTATGTTCTCTATTATCCACCATGAAATTAAGAATCAAATTGAGCGTTAACCAGGTCTTTCAAAATTACCAAGGACTTCCTTGCACTTAGCGATCACATGCAAGCGCATAATTAGCATTCATACACAGTCATTAAACCGCTCATTCGTGCCATATGATTTGTCTTGTCAGTCATTACCGGTGTTTCCCCATGTGCATGACATAGAATTTACGTGCGCTTAAATGTGGTACCTAGATAAGAAGACACATTCATGATATGAATACTTAGTGCTATAAACAGTTTCAAAGACACTTTCTTAAATTGTGTTTTTCGTAAGTATGTATGTGTGTTTTGAGTAGTTCTTAAAAGTCGTCGAGGAGAATTTAAAATGAAGTACTTACTTTGTATCACAATGCTTGAAAATCTGTCCTCTACGGAGCATTCTATGACCTCGCAGAACATCCACATTGTGCCCATCACGTTCAAGGCAATCTCAGGGGGCACCAACAGTACTCTGTGACAAAAAAAATGGGGGAAGTCAACAGTGTTATTTTAATCTTTACCGATAAGGCCATATTCTACAGAACTTTCATTTTCGAGACAAATTTTATGGTGCCTAAATGTAAATTGAATGAAATGAACTGAAATGATTTATTTCTGCAAGTAGATTTGTAAAAAAATCTTTTGCACGTAACACTTTTTTTGGAAATTGGAAAGATCAGCAGATAGCAAGCCTTGCATCATCATAATCATCATCGCTTACAGCCGCAATGATTATAGTCGAATAGGCATATGCCAACACTAATATTCACTAGCTTTTATTAGGCTCTCCCTAGCGGGTCATTACTTATCTGATCTGGTCATTCTTATTTAAAAAGCAATACAGACATACAGGAGACACGAGTTTTCTGGAGTCCTTGTGTTTTTGCTACCAATAGACTAACAAGGCAGTCTTAGTATGCTTTTATTGACAAGTCCATTCATACTCACTTGAAAAGCAGCAAAGGCGACACAAGTTTTCTCGAGTCCACATCCGTGATAGTGCCCCTCGCGGACTGTTGCGCAAGCGCCGCTAACAGCAACATCAGCGCCGCCTGCAGCGCCAATGTGCCGCACAGGTACAGGCGCACGAACGACCCGCCGTGCCACCCCTCCGACCGGCACTGCCACGTCACCGGGTATAGCACTTCCACCACCAGGGCTATTAGCACCAGCCTGCAGAGTAAACCCTTAAGTTAAGATCAAATAGGTACTACTATGGTAGTGTATCTAAACGTGAAACGGCTGTCTAGGATGTTTTAAAATAGTGAATTGTGTTCATTGGTAAACTGCCAATAATAAAGTCTTGGCTATAGCAGGACTGATTTGTCAGTTTTATATAAACTTATCTGAGAGTCCACAAACTGATCTGAGAATAAGCTATGATCAACAAAAACCCTTATTGTTGGGAATTTCAGGATAAGTTCAATTTGGAACTGAGATTGGAGATGTAGGATTCACCAGTTACTAGGAACTTAGTAGGTCAAAAAATTGATTTCAGAGTTCATAGGATTGTTTTAGTTAAAGAAAAGATAAAAATTTAGTAGATCTTGTATTAATTTTAATGAAAATTTAGACTCTTCTTTCCCCAAACTTAAGGTGTTATCGTTGGCTGAGCGAGCAATTGTTATAAATATATTCTAAAGGTAAAGATGTTATCCTAAAAACCTAACTAAGAGCTTCCTGTTTGGCAAGCTGGTGACAATGGGAGAGAAAATTTTTACGGGCGACGACGGCGTGGCAAAGAAAATCCGGAAATTGGAGGGCATAATTTCTCCTTTGAACAATTTATATATTTTTTTGAATGTGAACTAAATTTCCAGTTCTTTTGTGTCTTTATTGTCTTTGATTAAGTAATTTTATACACCGACTTGAATTTGGTTGTGTAGAGACTTTTAAATTGGGTAACAAGAATAAAGTTTTTGAAGGTTGCGAAATTGTCTCTTGAAGATTATTATCTGTACAGGGAGCAGATTTCACAATAACTTAATCCAAGTTCAACTAAACATCAACCACAAAAACATTAAATTGATTCTTCATTTAATTAAGCGACTCGAGCTACAATTATCTACTTTTCATTAAATATATTGCGATAAATTTAATAAATATCTACATACATATCAATTATATAAATAAATTTGATTTTGTAATAAACCACCCTCGAAAAGCAGTTGTTAAAGTCGCTTTATAAAAGAATAAAGCTTGGAATATTGCTTATAATAAAACTAACATTTACAAATTCAAGTTACTCAGTTATGAAAACATTCTTAATGAATAAAGCCTAAGTGTAATTACTATAGAATAGAGTGCGAAGTACTCTCACATAGTCACTTGTTGCTGCATTAATATGAATGAGCTTTCCCTGCTCGGATATTGATGGACGCTTTCAGCTGCGACCTCGGCCACAGTGCAGAAAACGTCCCGTGATGTGAACAATAACTATGATATAGAACAATAACTAGTGTCGGACGAAACATGGAGGATTTCCGGCTGAATCTGAAAATGGCTAAAGCAGATTTTTTTGCCGAGACTCCGTTTTTGACCGAAACTGAGCCTTCGGTCGGTCTGTAACAGTAACCTTTAGTACCATAATTGACGATCATGAAATCAGTAATAGATGTGAGTAAGGGTCGCAACAAATGGAAGTGATCTCTATATGGATTACAGGAAACGACGAAACGGATGAAAGTTTACATGAGCGATAATCCACCTACAATATAACGGTCACACAATAAAAAGACATCTTCAATGTACAGACATTTCCTCTTATTGCGTTTGATTTGGATGACGTTGTACGTACAAAGATAGGCGATGCTTTATTATAAAATATTTAAGGGGATTTCTTATCGTGTCAACCAATACTATACACGAGTCTTTGTTAGCTTTTATCGCTAAAATAGTTCCTTGAAGTTCCTTGAGTGTGCATAATTTAAATAGGCTATTTTCCTAAAAAAAAATTATAGTCCACTATTGAGATTACAAAAAAATATTGTTTACGTGTTTTTTCTTTTGTTTAAAAAACTCAAAATGATGAAGATACAGCGCGTTAAAGTATCCCGTGACGTCACTAGGTGTGTAAAGTTTTACCGCCCAAGTGAAGTAAAGCTCTGAATTTCAGATCTTTGAAGCGCTGTATTTTTAAAATTTTTTGAGTATCAGTTAAAGTAAATAATACCTATTCAATATTTTTTGATAATCTAACTTACGGACTAAAAAAGATTTTTTGATAATTCTATTGGAGAACGATTGCCCGTATCATTATATCACTTAATTTCTTATTCAAAGGTGATTTCACGACAGTTGCACACTTTTAAATTAGCGGATTTACCTACAAGCTCAGACTACTCTTACTGTAGAATTGTAATCTACAGCTCTCTGTGTGCTCTCACTGTCATTATCAAACTGTGGGTCAGGCCTCAGCCTGATTGCTCCGTAATGGCTTTTAAATTGTCCCTATATTCATCGAATTGATTGCCTACATGGCTACTGTTGCCACTGCGAATCTACATTCGTCTTCTAATGTTAGTGTTTGCTTAGGATTGCGTAGTGTACCCTCATGGTATTTACTATTTGCATGTAATCTTATTTAGACGGCTTAGGGACCCGATGAATGTTAAATCTTATACAAACCTTACCAATTTACCAATTGGATTAGAAATTGATTTATTTAAATTTCTTACGAACTTAGAAATTAGAAAGTTTGTTACAGCGAGACAGAGTTTGATTACAATTTAAATTGGAGAAGAAGAGCACAAGGAAAACCGCTAACTTTGGAGAAGACAAATAAATAAATAATGTGTGTTTATTTATTATAAGTATAGATAAACACACATTATTTACATGAAATATATTTTCAAAATAACTATCAGGGGGTGATTAGTGATCGATACTGATGCCTAAAATGCAATCAGTAAAATTTTTGTCTGTCTGTATGTTCCTTATAGAAACAAAAACTACTCGACGGATTTTATCGAAACTTGGTACAATTATTCTTCATACTCCTGGGCAGGTTATAGTATACTTTTCATAACGCTACAATTAATAGGAGCAGAGTAGTGAAGGGAAATGTTGGGAAAACGGGAGAAGTTACTCCATTTTTTAAGCTGCCGTCGCGTGTGTAGCCTTAATGGTTAAAGTTACATAGAAATCATGGATGACGGAAATAGTCTTTATAATATTAACCATAAACGCGGGTGACACCGCTGGCACAGCTAGTTTGTTAATATATTAAGCAAATGGAGCGATCGTAACCCGTGGAAATGTTTCAACTAAGTAAACAAAGGAGAAGGAGTGGTCTAAATCAAACGATCGTACAATATAGCTTTGAACATCATTTGTATGGCCTCTCCATTTATATACAAACAAAGCTTAAAACTTTAAAAGCTCCAGTTTTATATGAATGATGTTTGTTCGGGAATCTTCTATTTCGTTTTTTCAAAAAAGGAGTAAAAGTATATAATAATATAACTTAAAAAGAATGTAATAGACAGGCCCGTTGGTCGAGTGGTCAGAGACCCTGGCCATGAAGGGCCATGAGGGTTGCGAGTTCGAATCCCGCTAGGGGAAAATGTTTCGTGTGATAAACATGAACATTTGCACTCGAGTCATGGAAGTTTATAAATGTATTTAAGTATTTCTATCCGTTCACCTAGTATCCATAGCACAAGCTTACGCTTAGTTTGGAAGTAGGGAATTGGTGTGTCAGTCTGGAAAATGAATTAATTAATTTATTAATTAAAACTACTACGATTTCACAGGAACATTTCGTCACTCGTTGCATTAAGTTTTGTACGTCTGTGTGTAACGAGTTTGGTTCCCACCGATGCATGACACACGGTGGTGTAATGTGGGCGCCGGCCTTGACCTTGCCTTCGAAATCTATTACATTATATAACATAATCGGCACATAATTACTATATTGCTTTCAAGAGCGTCCTCCAATTCAATATCAAATATTCAGACACATAAGAAGGGATGTTAAGTTGTACATATGTATTCCGTTTTAGTCTGTAATACAAACATACATACATCACGCCCATAATCCCCGAAGGGGTAGGCAAAGTCAAAGGGGCAGCAGGCCTTTTGACCACATTTAGCCAAAAATAAAACTGGGTTATTAAATGGAGAATTACTGTCAAAATTAAAGTCTGTAAAAATCTTCCTGAATATTTAAATATATTATATTTAATTTCTATCTAATTAGTGCGCAGTTTTCAGATTTTTCCATCTAACCCAACTTAAATTTTGTTTCTGGGTAAATGTGGTTCAAGGATTTTATTGCTCTATGGGGAATGCGGGCCTCATTGTTTGCATGTATGTAATTAGAGGGATAACATTAAGTAGGTACAGACAGACTATGCAATTATATTACATAATATGATAATTAGAACTTTCCGAATACTTACTACCGACTTTGGTACATGTGTGTATTTTTTCACATATAAAATCAACCTATGCTCCCTAAATTGTATAAAAACATCGGTACATTTACACAATTTAAATCTGAAAATAAATAAAATGGCAAATCATCCCTATAAGAATTAAGGGGAATGCGCCAACAACAATTTTAAACGAATAAACACCATTTGAGAAGGGTTGAAGGGATTAGTTGGTAACAAGGACGCTTTCCATTATTGTATTTGGGTATTTGCCGAAGCCCCGGCCATTTGATACCGAACAAATACGCGCTGAAATTGTTTTTTTTTTTTTTTTATTAAAATGTTTTGATCACTTCTGTATTATGCATGAATTTATTGATAGACGTAAATGTTTCAAATTTAAATCACGTTATTTTTTATATTTCCATTTCAATAGCAAGCATGTAAGTAGGTACATATATGAGGTATTGCAAATTTAGGAAAAACTTAATTCTATTCAACTCTAAAGTTCTTAATGAAGAATGTTAAAATAAATAACAAATAAATAACATTCTTCGTCACTTTAGAGTGACAAAAAAATGTTATTTATATGAAAATTTTGATGTAGTCGCAATGTTGTCAAACTTGATTCAAAGCAATGTTCGAAGTTTTCACAACTATGCTTCAAAAGTTGCTTTTATTGGGATAAATGAGATCGAATGAAAGATTTTTTTTTTTTTTATAATACTAGCAAGCAATAAGAGTAAGATGTCACAGTGCGAAAAATTTGCGTACAACTCGGTGTAATCATCTTTTTTACCGTCGTTTGTTTAGAAAGTGGGCAAACCGTGTGTTTTAAGTAACATGGGCGGTAGGACCACTGGCCCGTGCCGTATGATATAATTACCTGGGAGGCGTGAAAGCGTTGTGTCTTCACACCCGGGGATCAAAGAACCGCCACTTCTGAATGAAATCTGAATGATTTCTGTCTTTATCAGTGAAACTACTAATTTTCAAATGATTTTGAATTTTTAGCTAACTCGACTTGAGGCTTAGTACTTGTTTGTATGTGTAACCATAATAACAAACCCTTTCGAAGTAACAAGTGCGTTTCTCAACAAGCTGTAATTTATTTTCACGTTAAACAAAGGCACTGTCTCTTATTTTTGCATAATTGAAAGATGCGACGCATCATCGATGCAATGCGTGAGTCAAGGGCCGGACCAGTCAGTGTAACGATGTGCCAGTCTAGGGCCGAGCTGTCCTAGGAGCGAAAAAGGAGCCATGGCCTGTATGTAGGTAGTCTTTTGCAATAATTTGTAATCTCATTTCACGTTACTAATGATTTAAAAAAAAATTGTTATATTTTCATGCTAGCACATTCCACTCGACATTACAAAAATGTAATAAAAGGTGCTCCATCGCAGTTACCGGTCCAGAGCGCTATTAAAACTTTTCACCTAGCGCGCTTTTAAACTTTTGCATGAGTTTGGTTCAGGCAACCTTGAATGTAGACTGAGTGCTAGCCCTAAGCCTCGATGCCAGTAAAATTGAGTTTGCGCCATGCAAGTGTTGACGGCCACGTGTGATGCTGGCATTGTTGCCATCTTGATCCTTTTTGCGTTAGTGTTTACGTGATCCGGCGCATAACGATCAATGTGCGTTAATTCAAATGCTTACACTTCACCATTCCGGTGTTCTGTACCGTGAAATTGTTATGTAAGATGTAAAAGTAACTTGTGAGGTCTTCGTCAATTTTATTTGTATCAAAGTACGTTGTGATTTTCTTGCTTTTAAGTGAAATCATGAACAATACGTAATTGATTACTAATGTTAAATACGCTTAAAGCTATATCATAAATATTATTTTTAATAGTAAATATCGATACATTTCTGGTTAGAATGTTTACGTTAACGTTTTCAGAATAATAGAAAGTACTACCTTATAAATAGAATTTAGTATCTACTTAGAAAATAAAAATACTCCTGTATTCTATTAAACATAGCCCTAGCACCTACACCTATTGTCACGAATGAGAGCTAATTAGTCTATTATTCTATTAATAACACACAAACACTACAATCTGTCAACAATTAATTAGTCTATTAATAACACTAAACACTACAATCTGTGAGGGCGGTAACAATAGTTTCCAAAGCATTAATCTTTTTATAGGCAGCTATAAATATCTCATTCTTTTCAAAATTCAGCAGAGTGGGCGACGTTTCAAAAGGCTGTAATAAAAAGGTGGGTGGTACATTATATGAAATCTTTAGTATTTGAATAACAATTGCGTATATAAATAAATAAATAATAAAATTCTCTAAACTGACACAACAATTCCTTAGTCCCAAACTAAGCTTATGCTTGTGCTATGGATACTAGGTGAATGGATAGACATACTTAGATACGTTCATAAATATTAATGATGCGAGTACAAATGCCCATGTTCATCACACGAAACATTTGCCCCTAGCGGGATATTCGAACCCGCGACTCTTTGGCCTCTTGGACTCGTGGCCAGGGCCACGAAACCGAGAGAAAGTGGTCAAAGACCAGGTCTCAACCATCGGGCCAGTCATATTTAGTTTCAGTTACTGTTTACAGTATTTTCAGATAAGAAAGACGTGTATAGCTATCTAATATTATAGTATTTAGCAGCTTTTTACCAATGATAAAAATCTAGCACTTAAAAAATATCTGCCAAAAGTGTTTCTTGTCTAGTAAGCTGTAAATAAAAGGAGACTAATAGTGTATTAAATATTAGTTTTGTCATTGTGCGAGCGAGCGAGTGACAACGAACTATCAAAAAAGCAAAGAATAGTAACAAGTGGTCACTATTCTTTTCTTTTTTTGTATAACCCCTTTTATTATTAGACATGAGTGGCAAAAGAAACTTATTCCTCCTTAGACTATGCCTACCTTTTCGGGAATTAAGGCCCTGTTAGTACCTATAAGTATATTCTTATTAATCGTAAATTAGTAGGTAGATCACAACTTTTAAATGCTCAAACGTTTGGACATAATACATTACATTTTTCAACCAACCAAGGTTTGGTCTTTGACACTTAAAATGTCAACACGCGCTCTATATAAAAAACTAAAATGCGTCACGAGACTATTTACTTTCCGGCCGGTATAATAAAATATTTGTATATTCGCCTGGCAGCGACGTATGCAAATGACAGTTCAACTTTTTTGTGGTCTCGTCCAAGTTCGGAAAATGAACTGGCGTTTGTAAAATTACACGAAAACGGTTCTCGTGGTATGTTAAGGGGAAAAGTTTGGGTTGGAATAGTAGGTAGGATATTCTAACTTGTGACATTTGTCACAAACTTTATTACTGCTGACCAATCGGGAAGAAGACTATTGAGATATCACTTGCTGGTTAACATTAAGACGGATCAGTGTATGAAAAGATAGCATATATCAAATAAGATGTTGGTAAGTAAATAATATGTTGTACGCTTTTAATGAAAGCTATTGTCCATCAATAGACATGATGACGTCGCGAGTAATGTGGCGGCCGCAGGCGTCTTATCGAAAGTAGTCATGAGAGCATGCGTGTCCGTTTCCCCGCGACGTCATAATGTCAAGTGCTGAACTGCAAAAAACATTCTCCAAAACGCCTGTATGTAATGCCAGTATGTTTAAATGTATAATAGACTCTTCCGGTCAAAAAAACTATTCAATCAAATATAAATGTAATGTGACGTTACCATACGAATCTGAAGAGGAGCTCGAAGATGCTCGGGAACACCAGGTCGTCTGAAGCGGCCAGCCACTTGCGGCCCAGCAGCCGCAGCGCCGGCATCCTGAAACAACAAAAAAATTTGTTCAAAACAATCCTAAATACCAATTACAATATTCGACGGCGAGAAAATAAAAAATAATACTTATTATAAGCCGTCCACAAATAATTAACTAACTACCGTGCTATGGAGCTGTTCAGGAACGATTGTAAACTGTTCATTCAATCATTCCTTTTTGATTAACCAGAATACCGCATCAAAACGGTATAAAGGCATTCCTGAATATATAAATCCGATGACATATTATTGATTATTCATTTTAGTTAGTCACCAAATATGGTAGGATCGCCGCGCAAATAAATTTTGACGCATTTCCCGTTTGATCTGTAAATTATCAATGAATATTTAATTAACCTAGTGTCCCGATGTTTCCATGGAACTATTATGAAACTGTTGTAAAAAACAGGTATAGAAAATAATATGTTGGAAAGCGAATAGATTGATGGCAGATAAATTATATTATATCGGTTTGTCGTTTTATCGTACTAAAAGAGTGAAGAAACTGCGTGTGCACCTGTGCTTGCGCAGATACATGTGCCTTATAATATTTCCTGCGTTAGACAGGTATGCAGATATTATATAATTAAAAGCTCATCCTCATTAAGATTGGTTGCCGATCCAACCGATTTCGGTCAAGTCGGATAGGACATTACTATTATTTAACCTTTCTCGGATAGGTGTTATCGACACAAATGCAGTCGTATACTGAGCCACTACTCCCGACGGCCCACTTCCAGGGCCGCTGAACCCGGATCAGGTATTTTGGGCCCGAAGACGGTTCCGTTCGCTGTTTACCCCGACCCCCCAATTACGCTCGGTCAGTGGGTAACGTATTTTTAAAACGTTTTACAACACTCCGATGCGGGTACTCCGATTAATCGGAAGGTTTATTTGCTTATGCTTCATTCGAATGTTTGTTTAATAAATAAACCCGTTTTTTGGATGTTTGTTACTTTGAATTTGTGAATACGGGTCTTTATTGTAAGTACGCAAGGAAACCTGTAAATCAGATAATTATGTTCAATTTACTTTAGTTGGAGTTACTGTCATCTGTCTAAGGCAGGTTTTATGTTGGTCTGGGACTTAAAAAAATGTGCTAACTGTTTTCCTTGCCTAGCATATCTTAAAAGGCGACTACTGGTATATCGGGTTTTCGGTATGTGATTGTTTAGGCGACGAGCTAGCCACGTGTCACTTTGTTTACAATTTTCCATCTAACCCAGCCCACTTTTTTTTTTGGCTGAATGTGGTTAAAGGGGCTTGCTTTGACTTCTGCCTTCCCCTTCGGGAATTGCCGGCGTGATGATATATATGTATGTAGATAATCATGATAATTTTTAGTGGCTCGATGGCGCGTTTAGTAGTGACCCTGCCCTATGTGCCAAGAGTTGTGGTTACGATCCCCACCCACGACAAACATTCGTGTGATGAATACTTGTGTTTGTTCTGTGTCTGGGTGTTAATATCAAATATTTGAGTTTATATTTTTAATACCACTGTTGATTCTGATATCCGTAACACAAGTGCTTAAGCTACTTACCTCGTAGTCAGATCAATGCATGTGATGTAGTCTGATATTAAAAATATGGTTGTCTACTTTCGGGAATATTTAAGTATCCGCCAGCATTTTTTGACGTCACTTACTTAGTATTGATAGGTGTTGTCTGCTTAGCGCGTGTCCGTTTATTGTCCTATAATAAACTGTAGACATCATCGTTTCTAAAATCGTTAACCGCAGCATTAAATATCTTGACGTCAGAGTCGTGACCTCATTGTAGCATTAGATTTGTATAAAGTTCTTTTTATACCGCTAAAGACGAGAAACAAGCATACGGCTAGACTAAAGAACTTGTACTGGCTACACAAAATTAATGCACGAAAAAAAAAAGACAAGAAAAAGGAAAAGAAATAATACAGTTGACAGAAAAAACTACAACCAATTAAGTGTATATTACTCCTTATGTTGGCATGGTGTTCTACTTTGAAGCAGTAGAAAAAGGTATGAATAGATCCGGTAGGCCTTAATAAAAAAAAGTCAAGATTTCAGCGAGAGTTAACTTGACACCATCATTACATTACATTATCGAGAATTTTTCTAATAAAATTTCGTCTATAATACTCAAATGTTTCCCGTGAATCCATTTTTACAAGCGAAAAGATTTTTCGAAAATCTATTTGCTAAATTAAATTATTTCATCTCATTTCACAATTTAATTCAATGTCATGTACCTACTAAAGAGCCTTGAATTTATTATTGCGATTCGCTTGAAATTCTGAACAAAATTTAAATATTACAGAAAAGTAAGTACTTTCACGTCGTGTTTGCAATTTGAATCTCGGAGCTGAAACGCGATTACCTTTCATGTCCAATTAGATTTAGTTGAAGTCCTTCGGGTGCGGTGCATCTTAGGAAAGCAGATGACACAAAGTTCTGCTACGAATTTAAACGCGAAAGTTTATGACAATTAACTTCTAAAAACTACTCTTTCTGCTGATGAAACTGTAAAAAAAAGGCCATGATCTGGATAAAATAGTTTTTTCTTTATATAACTTAATCTTTTAACGGCTTGTCTGATGTTAAGTAGCCTATGGATTTTTGCAATGAATGAGGATATCTATCCTAAAATTCATGTTTTTGCAATGCGTTGCCGACCTTGCGGAAGGACATCCGAAACTCTCACTCACCAAGGGCTGAGTTGCTCTTTCAAATTGTTACTGTGGCCCTTACACCACAGCATATACACATACATACATAACCCTCTGGGAATAAGTACCAATATGCAACACTTCACTTCGCAAATTGAATTCTGCACCAGAGTCCGAGTGCAATATACCTAGTATATGATTTAAAATCCTTTAATCCGTTCTGAAGCCACCTACGCTCATCTATTTTTATATTTAAACCACCCTTCATGACGATGTAAGCGAATTACCGCAACGTCCGTTTTGTAATTACATATTTCACTCCAGTCTGGTCTACTAAGTGAATAATAGACGTGACGGAGTTGACACGAACCCCGTGACGGGGTACGTGTGACGTCAATCGGCCCACGTCTGTTAAACTACCCACGGATTGCCGATAACGGTCTCATCAGATCAAGCTCTCACGTTTTGAGAGAGGAGGCTTTACATAGTCAGATTTTGCTGGAATAATATTGTTGTAAATAATAAGGCTCTTCTTCTAAGACTTCACTTGGTCGGGTTTGTATGACATTTACCGCTTAATTACAAAAAAAATTATACATACTTAGTTTAAGTTGCAGTCCGAAGAAAACGGTTTCAAATTTATCTATACTACGAGTAATATTATAAAGCTGAAGAGTTTGTTTGTTTGCTTGAACGCGCTAATCTCAGGAACTACTGGACCGATTTGAAAAAAATCTTTCAGTGTTAAATAGCACATTTATCGAGGAAGGCTTTAGGCTATATAACATTAACCATAAACGCGGGTGAAACCGCGGGCACAGCTGGTTATTGTATTCTTGAAAATATATTTCTTCTCATATCTTAAAAGTAGGTATTTTATTTTCGTGATTAGGTGCCGGTCAGCTTATTGCGTTCAAGCTACTGCAATCTTATATTATTTTTAGACACAAACATAGTACCTCAACCATTTGAGTTTTATAGATCAATAAATATATAACAACACTTTGTACTTAGATATTATAATCAAAGACCCTGTGTGAAGGATAGGTGCTGACGTTTCTACTAAGCATTACTGAATAATAAAATGAACAAACCGTATATACTAATGCGAAAAGGGCGAAATGTGACCTCATATTTCTTTCCTGGACAACTATGTAGTCATCTACTCTGGACACGCTTGAATATACGAATTTATTATTATTGGAACAGTTAACTTTTTGGCTTATTAGAAACATTTCTTCTGTACTCTTAGTGCAGGTATAATTGGATTGCATTAAATTTTAGGAACGTAAACTCTTTCCAGTTCTAACTACTGCCAATTGAAAATGTATTCTGGCCATATTGTACCAAAGTTAATATGAAAATGGACCGGGTCCTACGTATGCCTCTCACATACGTAAGTTGTAGAGGCAGCTGTCGACGTTTCCCTGGAATTTATGAACAGTCAACAAATCCCACTACAGTGATCACGGGTCGTAAAATGTGGGCTCTAAATCGAAACCACTTACTAGTATTATATACTGTCGAAATTCCAGTAACTATTAGGTTACGATAACTCTATAAAGCCAAGTCATTAACACCAGTAACACACGCACATTGGCAACGTTATTAATTTACCGAATTCGCAGAATTTTAATCAGCTTCTCATAATTGAACTGAGCACCAATTAAAAATAAAGAGAAGTGATCATTACCATCGCCTATGAGCTAATTTGGGTACATGTAGCAATTTGGAGAAATGCAAATTATTCAGTAAAAGTTAAATTCGCCTCCAAACAGTTTTAGGATTATTTTGAGGCGAATAACGGGAGGCGGGATGCTAAAAACAAATGGCTACATGGGCAAATTTGCAAATTCGTTAATTTTATTAATCGTTTATTTTTACGGAGGTTGGCCCTATACTTAGAATTACCCCTTTGCCGCGCCAATAAAAAAAGGTGGCAATTTGGCCTTCAAACATAAATATTTACGTGTAGTAAGTTGAAGGATTTCACGGGTGAATGGCCTGTTTCGATCGATTTCCGACATTTTACTTTTGCGTTCCGGAATCTGCATTATGTAGATATAATTTTTATCAATGTTCTAGGTAAAGAAGAAAATATAGTCATTCTTTACCAAGCTTAATCATTTTACTGTGTGTGCAATCTTCAAGCATGACTATGTAACATAAGGATATACGTGGGCCAACATCTCTTAGGAACAATGAGTCTGCAATATCAGCCAGTAAATTGACGTAACACGTTCTATATTTAGACGTAAAATATGTATAGTACCTACTCCGTATCTCTAAGGGCAAAAACCAATTATGTACAATTATATTATTAGCGTTTCATCGAAGCGTGTCGTATTGCCAGCCTACGTGTTCCACCCCATTTCACATTTTATACCTGACTTCGGCTTGAACTTAGATTAAAATCATTGTCACGTACTTAATGATGTAGACAAGGTCGTTTTACAACGTACGATGTTGATTAAAATACCTTGTAATGTTATTTTGTTAGTCCTTTGGCCCATCGCCAGTATTACAGTGAAGGAGATGGAAGAGTTTAAAGAGCTTTGCTACTGCTAGGACTCTGCCTACCCCTTCGGGGATTACGGGCGTGATGATATTTGTGTGCGTGATGGAAGAGTATGTTGACAATCATCTTTGAAAGGCCCGTTGGTCGAGTGGTCAGAGGCCCTGGCCATGTAACCAAGGGTTGCGGGTTCGAATTCCGCTAGGGGCAAATGTTTCGTGTGATGAACATGGACATTTTTACTCGAGTCATGGACATGCATAAGTTTATAAACGTATTTAAGTATGTCTATCCGTTCACCTAGTATCCATAGCACAAGCATAAGCTTAGTTTGGAACTAGGGAATTGGTGTGTCAGTCTGGAGAATTTATTTATTTATTTAATCATTATTTTACTAGTTATATTCAGTTTAGTCAGGGTCTACTATCTGGAATTCGTAGCCCTAATCTAAATCAGAGCACTAACGTGCTTTTGAATTTAAACATTTTATTTGGGATTTATACCTACCTACCAATATCTTTTTCTCAGAGGTAAGGTCTACTCATTCAGTCAACTTTCAATGTATGTATCATTATAGATTAATTGTCTGGTTCCCATGATTAAGATTTCTGAAAATACGACATGTGTTTCATAGCAATACTCGTACTCGTTAAGTTAAATGAGATTCCGGCTTAGACCGAGACGAAATGCTAGGAACGAGAATATAACAAAAAAATACTACAAAAGTAGCTTATATTTGCAATTTCTTAAGCCCATAGCTTAGGTTAATTCCCAGATGCTTCTTCAGAACGTCCAAGTCTTATTATATTTTTATTTATTCTATATTAAATTATAAAGGGGCGTCCTCATAATTAATTAAAGGTAGGCTGTTATGCTTCTGAGAGTCTTAAGTGTTTAATTAATTTAAAATTCTAAATATAAATACAGTGGGTATATTTAATGTAATATTTCTAATATCAGTAATGTTGCTGTATAATTATCATTTTGTTATTATATATTGTTTTGAAGTAGGTTAGTTCTTAAATGTGCTATTATGTTTAGATATAAAACCGAGAAAATATTAAACTACATATATATAAAAAAAAGCAAACCTACATACTCAAATAACAACAGTTAAGGCTAACGTATGTACTGACCCAAGCAACAGTTGGAATAGAAAGTTTCAATGTGAAAAAAAGTGACCATTTAATTAAAGCTATACTAACGTGAAAGTATACTCGGCATAAGAGACGTGGTTCTTCGCATAGCTCACCGCTTAACTTATCTAAAGGCGAAGTTAATGAAGATAGCCCATCTTAACTACATCGCAGCATCCCAGTCGTGTAATTATCCAATTTGACTATCTAGCGAGTTAGTTCGCTCCGTTGAGGGAAACTCAATTAGGCAGACAACAGATCCGCTTTGCTTGGCGTCTGGTAACGGGAGCCTCTGATTTATGCTCCTAAAGGGAGAGTAGCAATTAAACCGCTTGATTAATTAATAAAAACGTCTATACAAATGCGATACGGTAGATATTACAATTATGGCGATTATGAATTTAGCTGGATTAAGTTTCAGGGCTGTTTCGGGATACGCATTACAGGTTTGTGCGAGTCTCCTCTTTTTAATCTTGGTTAGCCATCAGGAGACGAGGTAGTATACCTTTGATGCCTCTTGTTAAAGTGGTAGTGACGGCAATCTCGCGTAGTCACAGAGAATCCGACATAATCAAGGCTTAGAGGCTTTGCACGAATCCATGAGATTTTCCTTGGGAGAAAAGAGCAATTTGAGGTATATGGCTGAGAGAATTAGGTTTCAATTGTGGTTGAAAGGGACTGAAAAAAGCTTTTGGGGTCTCGAAATGCAAACATTTACACTACGTATATGAATTTGTATGTATTAGCACTTATTGCAATAACTAAACTACGACAATTGTCGGCAATTTCTTTGATTCTACCTCAAACCTAAATATTTATTTTAGCAATTTCCTATGTCTACTCCGTCCAATAGTAGAGTCGAATCTTTATCTAAAGTTAAACAAAACAACGAAGTGTCGGTTAAACATTTCTAAAGTAAGATTACCGAAAAATTACTAGCAGTAATATTTTATGAATGACATTCAAACCGAGCTGGCGCGAATTAAAACATCAAAACTTAAATCTAATAAAAGGCGCGCCCGTCCTTTGTCGGCGTCTTTTGCATAAATAATTATAATCAGAGTCTTCCAGCTATACAGGTTGGCTTGTTTCACGGCTGGGATTGTCCGCGGTTCTTAGTGTGGCCAGCCTTTTGAATTTTCCACTGTATTATTTATACCAATAATATCTTTACCTGGGTATGTAATCTGGGATTCAATTCTTGATCGTCTCTATCTAGGAAATTATTGTAGCTATATTTAATCTGGGGCAGCTGTCATAAATCATAACTTAGTACATGAGTGCTTTTGTCCAAGACGAGTCCATAATTTATTTACTTATTTTTATTAATTACTTTTTTATTTCTCATCTGAAATTAAGTGACTGGCAATCGCTGCTTGCCTACAAGCGCAATCATAGCTTAGTGTTGATGGATAATGACCAAGTGGACGCCTTACACAGGTTGAGAGGTTAAAAGCTGTCCATCCCTGGGTTTAGATATTTAGTTGTTCATATAACCGCCCCCATAATAATAATCCCCTGGGCGGGATGCGCATGAAGTCTCCCAGTTTAAAAGCTTTTGAAATCCGCTCTGTTATAGAGAATCTTCATTATGTAATAATCTATACTAATTAATTATCTATTATATTATTATTTAATTGTTATTTCAAATTCTAATTCATAATTTTAAGTATGCGTATGTTGTTACCTTCAATGTTATGTACACCTGTAATAGGCATATGTACAAGAATTTTATGACCATATCCAATTTGGTACGAGTACATAACATAACATCACGCCTATAATCCCCGAAGGGGTAGGCAGAGTCAAAGGGGCAGCAGGCCCCTTTAACCACATTCGGCCAAAATCATTACTTGTGTTATATATGTATAAATATCCTGTTGGTGTATGTACCTTTTTAGATAAATAAATAAATAAATACTACGTTCAAATTCCAAGGTTCAGGTCATAAAAAATGTTTTTTTAGCAATCAGTTGAGTTGTTTAGGCGTGAAGACGTACCAGACAGATTATTATTTTCATATTTATAATAATTGTAAATATAATACTAGGATCAAGTGCGCGTTTGCAATGACTAAAGCGTATAGTTACAAACAAGGCTTTAATAGGCAATTCCGCATTTGTATGATCAGACGGCAGTCCTTTGGGAATTCGGAACTTTCTTCAAGCCTGAAGAATGGCCGCCGAGGAGGACTTTAGCGGGTAAAAATCGCTTTTATAACTCAATCTCCCTAAGGACATCGGGCAACTTTGAAGTTCGCCTACATCGCTCAATAAAGGGATTTTATTTGAGTAGCAGCTTAGAACATTATTCAGGGTCCCTTAGGGCTCTTGGTGAAACAAAATGTTTGTATAGAGTTTGTGTGTTTGTGGTACTTTTCTTGATTTAGATTTCAATAGCACAAGTTAAGCTACTTACTTTGGAGTTACATTAAATGTTTAGTATGCGATGTCTTATATTCATTTATTGCCATCTTCGTCCGAGTAGATTTAGTAGTGAGTTAATTTACTTAAAAAAAAAATTTAAGCCCATTATTGAGATAACAAAAAAAAATTGCTTAAGTATTTTTTCTTTTGTATAGCAAACCAAAAATGATAAGATACAGCGCGTTAAGTACCGCGTGACGTCACTAGGTGTGTAAAATTTTACCGTCCAAGTGCCGTAGAACGCCCCATTCCAGATCTTTGAAGCGCTGTATCTTTGTCATTTTTCGAGTAATAAATAAAGCAAAAAATACGTATTTAATATTTTTGATAATCTAACGAGTATCTAATACGAGTTATAATTTTTTTTTGAGTTGACTAACAAGCCTATTACGCCAGTGGTACGAATAAATCCAATCACCAATAATGGCATAATGTCTCTCATTTGTTAATCCTAAACAATATTTACATGTGTACCGGAGTCGTCTTAGATTTACCTTTGAAAGATGGTCACAGGGGAATTAAATATTGCCTTCCTTTAAAATTTACTAGACTGCTACAAGTAAAATTATGTATTCATATGCAATGTACAATAATGTACATACTCTTTGACGGAGACTTCCGTGTAAAAAAATATTAATACATACATACATAATATCTCGTCCGTAATTCCCGAGAGGTAGACAGAGTCAAAGGGGCAGGTGCATACATAATAATAAACGTCTTTATTACCATTTAAATGGTTAAATAGATAATTAGTGAATTGATTTCTTGGCAACATTAAAGTAAACGAAGTTCTAATTGGCTGAAAATCATCCAACAGCGTGAAGCTCGGCTTCGTAACAAGTTTTGAAATCTCAAGTTTTGTGGATGGCAGCTTTCAAAGCCTTTTATTACTGATTTATTGAAACCCGATACTTGCTTGAACTTTGTTTGAAGAGATGTCACTATTACAGGTATTAAAGTGCGACCAGTGACCACAAGTGCTGTGTCGGACCTCAGTTAGCTATTTATAAGGATAAGTGCACAGGATTGATAAAAGTACAAAAACGTTATGTTACAAACCAAAGATAGAGCCATATTAAGTTACCTATGTATTGTAATATTTATTTAATTAAAACAGCTTTTACAGATTTAGTAAAATACACCCAATTATACATATGTATAATGCATTAACCTTTACACTCTCGGAGTCGGTTGTCAAACGTAAAGTTTAGAGAAAATTGTCGTGTCCTAATCTTGACCGACTGCTTTCACCCTACTCCTCACGGAACAGAAAAAGCTATATTCCGTGTTATTCCTAAATGATATTCGACAATACCATCCTCAGGATACCTACTTGACATTCAATCACGGTAACAAGCTGCTCTTTATTTATGCAAAAACAATAACGGTCTGTACCCGATCGTTACAGATCAAATCAATCAATCGATATCTCGAATACATCCAATCACTGGACTTGAATGACGCAACGGCTACCGCGGACTGAGAGCACCTTTCATAGTTTATTTCAGTGGCCGTAAAATTAGTGGGCTCCAAGGATTGCAGATGCATTAGGTTGCAAGTTTGACGTCATACACGGGGTCAATAACCGAGCCGTGCATATACATACGCACAGCTGATGGCTTGGCAAGGGCGAAGGCCCGTATTTGTTTGGTTACTAAAGACTTCTGAAGTTGGTATTTGATCGGAAGATTGGTTTTCGGATTGGAAATCGTGATTCGGGGCGGTTTGTGTGTTTGACATTCTACATTCGCTTACGATATACGAGTAGTTAGGGATATATGTAAATTGGTTGCGTACGTTTGATTTTCTATTCGTTACTTACATAAATAACATGGTTGCGGATAATTATATATGCTTAAAAAAGATAAGTAAAACATTGGGAAAATATAAATTTTCTTGTAATACATAACGAATTATTATTTTTTAATTCAAGTTTAGTTGATTGAGGTGACACGTTGTATATGGTGTATTGTCAATTTATCCTGTTACATAAATAACTAAATATAATTCTAGTCCGATGGAGATTTAAAAAAAAGTTTTAATTAAAAAGTTCGTAGGTACTTATTTCACGTATTTCACTATAACCTATGTTACCAATAACCAAAAGAATATTTCGCCGAATCATCGAACTCTATATGGTTTGGCGAAATGTGCTTTCTATCATCAACAGTAGCATCGGTCAACAGTAATTCGATAAACCGTTGCAAGACCATAGAATTATAATTAGAGGACAGAATTATTTATAGACGTCTATTCGAATTATTCGACTTCTAAAAACGGCTGTAAGGTATTTCTTTGAAACCAATATTCGGTGTGATCGCGGAGCGTCGAGGGAATTCCATTAATATGTACATATCATGTATCTTGTTGTCAAATATTCGTTTGATCTATAAGCGGTGATATAATGTAATAATACGACACATTTGATTCTTATTAAGGATTGTAGCTTTACAAAAAAACTATTGGTTCCGTGTAAGTCTGGGACTTAAAAAGAGTGTGCCAAATGGGTTCCTTGCCTAGTATGTCGTAAAAGGCGACTAATGGTATATAGGGTTTTGGGTATGTGATTGAGTAGGCGACGAGCGAGCACATGTCACTACTTTTTTACAATATTTCGTCTAACCCAGCCCAGGTTTATTATTGGCTATTTATTTGGATATTTGGATTACGGGTGCGAGAGAAGAGCGGTGGTAGCTCAGTGGTAAGGACAAGCGCCTCTTAACCGAGGAGTGCGGGGTCAAACCGGGCACGTTCAAACCGCTTCAAACCGTTCAAACCAGGTCAAACCGCTTCAATGTAGTTACCAGACTCGCTAAATCCTGGATCATGGTCTAAGCGGACCCCGTCTAAGCACGGGACATAACGCTAGGAGGATGATGACGGATTACGGGTGCGAAAGCCCAGTTCAAATAAGGAGGTATTGTCAATTTATCACCGATATGCCATTCACTCATTGACTTTAAATCGCCGCCAGTAATTTCATTAGTGCCAGACAAGCGCTTATATGTTACCACACGGACATGCGTGTACTGTACAGAGTACGCAGTAGGTCTCTGTCCACTGAACCTAAATAAACTCGTTCAATTACCGAGCAGAGGTCTGGCAAACCGATGCGACGTAATTGAGGACTTCGAGCAAACAGTCGACGACCAACAACATCAGTGCAGATCTAGGATTGCCAGATGGCCGGGAAATGCGAGTTTATCCCGGAGACTGGTTGTGTTTTTTACTGTCACGGGTTTTGAACATCTAGAAGTGTTTGTTTCTTTTTTTTATGTAGGCAGTTCATTTTAGTTCCTTAGTTCAGCTCTCGCTTTCAAGAGACCAGAGTATGCTTTTTTGTTTATTGACAAATTGGTTTACGAAATGTCAATAGTACAGTTCAAAATAGCTTCAAATTCTTATTTGCGGTTTAATTACATAACTATTTATTCACATATAATAAATAAATTCTCCAGACTCACACACCAATTCCCTAGTTCCAAACTAAGATCATGCTTGTACTATAGATACTAGGCGAAAGGATTATAAAATCATAATAATAATTCATTTCATTTATTGAGACTACTACAAGTCCATAGTATTATTAACAGAGATCTTATAACTACTGTTAGTATACAATTAATTAATTAATATTATTAATAAATTTAATTTACATAATATATTTATGATAGGATAGCATAGGATAGACATACTTAAATACGTTTAGAAAAACATCCATGACTCGAGTACAAATGTCCATGTTTATCACACTAAACATTTGCCCCTAGCGGGCTTCAAAGCCCCGACCCTTGGTTTCGTGGCCCAGGGTCTGTGACCACTCGATCAACGGGCCAGCTATAAGTATATGTAGGTGTTTCATAGTCCAACAAAATCTGTGTCCATAGGAATTACATGCCAGGCATTACCTAGGTTTCTGAAAACTGCACTCTATGTTGACCGCGTTTCACAGCAGTACCAATATTTTCACAGTAGAGCAAATGAAGTGAGTTTCAAGGAATGACACAGATAGTAAATAACGTGCGCGCATTCTCGTATGTACTTATTAATAGCCCGAGTAGGTATGTCGCTCGTAGATAATTCACGAAAATAGGTCCCAATTTGGCATCTCTATTTTCACAGTAGACAAAATGAAGAGAGTTTCCTGATATCGCATTGAGTAAATAGTTCTGGTACTGGAACGGCGACGGGCGTGGTAGTATAGTGTTCTGATTGCATTAATATATTTTACATACTAAAGTAACACAGTCATTTGCGAACACAAGTGTTTGGTATTAGTGTTAAAGATTTTAGTCTCTTCTGGGATTTCGGACGTGGTTGTATATGCGTTTGTATTTATCGAATAAAAAAGCCTTCTTATGAGATCAATGATCCGTAATTCTCATTACAATATTCAACTCCGAATTAAGTAGCTTAAGCACTTGTGTTACGGATATCAGAAACAACAGTGGTATTACAAATATATACCTAAATATTGGATATTAACACCCAGACACAGAAAAAACACAAGTATTCGTCACACGAATGTTTGTCCTGGGTGGGGATCGCACCCACAACTGTTAGCGCATGGGGCAGGGTCACTACCATATGGCCAATCGCCATATATAATGCGCCATCGAGCTTGTCATATGAGACGTAGGCTCTAGGTGAAATGGAAGCAGATGCTGCGAACATAAGCTGTAGGTGTTTACAGGCGGCACGCGAGCCAATTAATTTGATTAAGTGAAAGGCAAACATGCGCTCAAATTAATAGAGTGAAACTTTACCCTCGCCGGGGCAGGAATAGCTGTGTGCTGCCGTTTTAATTTGTTCCTGAAACCCTCATACATTTAGTGGAGGTATGCTTGTGTTCGGTGTACATTTCCGCGAATACTTTGTTTAACAAGTCCTTACTGACCCATTTGGGCACTTAATATCCATATTCCTAAATTATGTGTTACTTTCAGCAACTGTAAAACAATAGTTTCACGTTCATGGAATAACTAATGTAAAAATATATGGTTCTATTAACAATATATGTTTACATTAGTTATTCCATTTTATTATACGTTTTAAGACACAATAGTAAAAGTTCGAATCGCTAGGGGTAAATATTGCTATTTTAAACTCGGTCATTTATATTCGAGTTATGGATGGTAGTAAAAACTTTTTAATTTCATTTAACGTACTTAATAACACAAGCATATATGTTTAATGTAGGGCTAGGGAGTTTGAGTCTGAAAAGTTATGGTAATTAAGTAGTCATTTCGTACATAATTCCTTACGAAGGTAACAGTTCTAACTAACTAACTAAATTTCACGCCTGTTCCCTAGCGGAGTAGGCAGAGAGAACCGAACGCCATATGGCACGATCCTTACACACCTCACTTGCCTCTTCACCATTCATGATCCTTTTTATACAGTTATAACAAACATTTAACGCGAATTACTGAAGAATACTTAATTTACCGACACACAAGTTGGGTGCGAACAATTACAAAGTTCATACTAATCAAAGTTTCGACTCAGCAACAGTTGTTCGTGAATGTCATCAACTGAACGTTGAAGGGGCATCCATCAGCGTACACAGACTGATTAATGTGCGAGCGAGAAAGTGGCGGGAACTCCAATAAAACTTCTAGAAAAGGCGATGTGGGGTATAGCGAGCTAAGTAAGCGTTCATTACTGTGGTTAAGACGTTATTTGTTTAGCCTAGCATTTATTTAAACTTATTTTAATAATGTTTGTTATTCTATTTTGACAAGCTCGATGGCGCATTCGGTAGTGATCCTGCCACATGCGCCAAGAGTTGTGGGTTCGATCCCCACCCAGGACAAATATTCGTGTGATGAATACTAGTGTTTGTTCTGTGTCTGGGTGTTAATATTCAGTATTTAAGTATATATTTGCAATTCCACTGTTGTTTCTGATATCTGTAACACAAGTGCTTAAGCTACTTATCACGGAGTCAGATCAATGTACGTGATGCAGACTGAATTAAAAAAAAAAAAAAATATGGATCTGCGCTAGCTCAATGCAAATTCTCCATGAATGACTGGTAATAGTGTTTCCGCTAGATGGACCAATATAGATTGTCTATCGATAGCCTATCGATAGTTGAAGAAAATCGATATTATCGATAGTATTGCTCTTTAATACCGAATAGACTATCGATAGTTTTGTACTATGTTATCGATAGTCTATACGATATTGCAGAGCAATACTATCGATAGTATCAATACTATTACTAGGTTATTGGTTGGCAGCGATCAAAACTATCGACACTATCGATAGTATTGCTGTTTACCGATAGTATTGCATTAGCGGAGACATCGATACTATCGATCGTATAGATGATTTTAGCATTTAACTATCAATTGCAAAACCATCGCTTTATGGATAACACTAACTGGCAAGGTAGACCGAGGTGGAGGCTCTTATTATTGGAGGCCATGCCTTATTTTGGGTCGCCACGCCAATATAGTTAGTTATTGGTAACCACGTGAATATGTTTCTTCAACTAATAATTCTTAAGCGTGTGGCGACCGCGCCACAAGATATTCAAGATTGTAGCTCCAGTAATACGTAAAACAAATTACGTCGACCGAACATAGAGAAACGCCATACAATCCTGCATCGCGCTGACGAAGTTATTCTCGCCACTAAGTATATTTAAAATACACCGCGACGGTTAGTTGCAGTGTTGCCAACTTAGTGGATTTTCCACTAGATCTGGTGGTTTAGGCATGCCTTACAGCGAGATTTTTTTGGTTTTAGTGGCTAGTGGATTTTATAGTGGATTAGATTGTTCCAGTTAGTGGTAATTTACGTAATTTAACCGCTAGTGTGATTCATAAAATGCTCTGTATACGTTATAGTTAAAAATGAGCATTTAGGCCCGGAACTTCGAACATGGTTTAAGTTTAGGATGTAGGCAACATTGCTCAAATCAAATCTGTCGGGTCGGGGATTCCCCGATTATTGTCTACAAACTTCTTGAATAAACGATTATGAACGTTATTTGTACGGTCATTGGGTTAAGTTTAGTTTGATTTGATTCACGAAACGTACCTCCTATTGGTTATTTTATTGTCATAGCAAATCAAAATCTAAGTACTCTATTTTATTATTTTTAATTATTCCTACTCTGTTTTAAATTTAAAATCGAATATTTTCCCGCTTTCCTTCACCACACCGCGAGTTGAACGCCCTACCGCGTTTCAACGGGCGAATTAAAGAACCTAGTGATTTTACTATAGCGAGTTTGCAGCTCTATAACACTACGCTTAAGCACGCGACATTTCACAAGTATCGCAGATGATTGTCGCTCATGAATAAGTAATATTTTGTGTCGCACTGTAATTTCTAGTGGAATTCTGGTGGTTTGAGAGCCCGACAAAGTTTAGTGGTTTTCTGGTGGTTAATACGGCCTTATTTGGTGGGTTGATAAAAATAAAGTTGGCAACAGTGGTTAGTTGGGCCTAGGTCCCCGAGCAAGCAATACCTAGCGCGGCGGAAGTACTTTCACTTTTAGTGCGGGCGCGTAGTTCGCACAAGCGCTAATAAAACTGTACCCAAACCTAAAAGGTTTAAAAGAAGTCAGAATATTATACTTTCATAGAGTGCATACCAGAGACATTACGTCTACAAGATACCAGAAAACTAGCTTCATTTAGTTTTCTGTGAATATATGTAGGTCAGCCGAATTTTGACTTATTTTCGGGAATAATTCTACGGGCAACATACTCAGACTATAATTTGTGCCATTCCTGGAACTCGATAAATTTGCTCTGCTGTAAAAATATTGGTCCTACGAAACCTGATCTGTATAAAGTGCATAATGTTTTCAGATAACTACTCAATAATATAGGTTGGGTACCACTGGTCTAGATTTTCTGCAGAAATCAATTTTCACAATGAAAATGTCCAGAGATCGACGGAATTATTACGTTTAACGCGGCATTATATTTGGTATTCTATTTCAAATGACTGCAAGTACATTTACAAACTAGGTACCTACTTAGGTTCTTAGAAAAACTGGATAACGACGTCATTCATAATAGATTAAGGAAATACTTGTCTTGTAAACAGTCAAGGCGATTGTTAACAAGTGCTAAGTTTGATTTCTATGAGAATTTGCCTTTCAAGTAAATGTTCATAATAAGGAAACCTGTTTTATAGCTCTAATAATATTGTTCTTGAACGAGATAAGGCTAGATAAGGCTGCAATTAAAAGAATTAGTGACAAATGTTTGAAATTTTTTTTTAAACCATTAGATGCCGTTGTTGTTTATTGCGGCAATACTGACAATTGGATATTAATAGTTATATCAATAAGAGACATTTTAATCGTAAATGATTTAGTGGCGTACTAATATTATTTGTTTAATTTTGTCTTAAAAAGTCTTAGTTATTTACATAGAAACTATAAAATTAGCTGTAGCTATGTATTTTTATCTATTATTTTAGTATTTTTAATGTAATTGGGCTATGTATTTTTATCTTATTTTTTATCACTGCTATTAAATTAGTGTGCAAGTAAATTAGTATGCATTGGAATTAAATTTAAATACCTCCGGAAAATGACAACTTCTTTTGTACATAAGGAGTTCACAAGGATATAATTTGTTATGCAACCTATTCGTTATATATAGTTATTACGTAAAACGTCGTTATATAATTATTACTCGTGTAATTTTCGACAGGTATTATTTTATTTATAGCAGCGCCGCGCGGTTTCACTTGCATAGTTCCCGTTCCCGTGGGAATGCGGGGATTAAATATAACCCATGTTACTCGCTTAAAAATTAGCTTTCCATCGGTGAAAGCATTTTTCAAATCGGTCTAGTAGTTTCGGAGTCTAATAAATCAAGCAAAAAAACAAATAACAAAATCTTTCCTTTTTACAATATTAGTATGACTATGAACTAGAACTAAAAGAAAATAAAGGTTCTGCTTAAAAAAAATAAGGAAGATTGATTAATGTACTTGTTTACTTCAGATGAAGTAAATAAGTTAACATAATATTTTCACTCAATATTAATAATCTCAATGAGCAACTCATACAATTTGATAAAAGAAATAAGCATTGATAAATGAAATTAAATATTTAAACAACTAAAAGAAGAATTATGAAAATATATTGTTAAGCTATAAAAATATGTTAATAAATTGATAAATAATTTTACTTTTCAGTACCAAAGGCCTATTTTTACCTATACGTATATATTATAATATTATAAATGTTAAGGCTTGTATGTTTCCTATTGGTATTATATTAGTTTTAGCTACTGGACAAACATAGTTTAAAAGAAGCTAGCAACAAGAATGTTAAATTCTCTTGAGATAATAGATATTAATATATGATGAGTTGTCTCGTGGCATTATAATATTCCTCTTCGTTAAATTTTCAACCTACGCAGTCAGGGAAATTAGTGATTACATAATAAGATCTGAGCTACAGTTTGACACCACCAGCAGAGCTACGCATCATGAATAAGAAAATATACCTGTTTATTTAATTATTTCCTGAAGTATATACCTAATAATAATAATACATTATTCAGACTGATACACGAAATCCCTAGTTCCGAACTAAGCTTAAGCTTGCTATAAATACAAGGTGCACGGATAGAGAGTTCGTCCCATGTTGGTCTGGGACTTAAAAAGAATATGCCAACCGTGGTTCTTGCCTAGCATGTCGTAAAAGGCGACTAATAGTATATCGGGTTTTGGGTGTGTGATTGTGTAGGCGACAGGTTAGCCGCTTGTCACTGCTTTTTCACAATTTTCCATCTAACCCAGCCCGGCTTTATTTTTGGCTGAATGTGGTTGAAGGGGCTTGCTGCCCCTTCGACTCTGCCTACCCCTTCGGGATTATGAGCGTGATGTTATGTATGTATGTACGGATAGAAATACTTAATTATCTTTATAAACATCCATGACTCGAGTATAAACATGTCCATGTTCATCACACGAAACATTCGCCCCTAGCCCATCTCGGGTCACAGGCCCCCTTGTCTGTGTCTAATGGACAATCTGGAGCTGACCATCAGTGTTATTTCAACAGCACATTGTGTCATATGTCCATCGAGGCGGGCTTATCGATCTGGATCCACATTGATGCCCGCTCGGCTTTTATTTACGTGCACCAGACATTTTAATTTCAAATTCGGCAGAGGCGCGCGGGAGTGGAAATTCTCTCGTTTGAACGCGCTGAAGTCAATTACTTACCTCTCTAACATTTCGTTTAAATACCGTGTACAATATATACTGACGTTGGTAAAATAGTAGGGTTTGTTACTAGATGTAATCAAGGTTTGTTGATCTCGTTTTATATACCGCTAGCTCGGCCGTTTCTACCGTTCCCGTGAATGTGAATTTTGTCACTGTACAGCAATTTATAAATATCAGACACCATCCACTTAGAAAATCTGATTCCGAGGTAATTAGCTTAAGCACCTTTGTTACGGACATCAAAATCAACAGTGGTATCTCAAAAATATACTTAATATAATATATTATATTAACACCCAGACACAGAACAAATATTTCATTCATCATTCAATTCATCATAATTCATACGAATGTTTGTCCTGGGTGGGGATCACTGACGTCACTTGGCCATAGCACAGGGTTTACTAAAATGGTTATATGGCCTTCGTAATTCTTAGAAAGAGAAAGTAAACTAATTGAATAATGATTGAACTTCCAACTAGCCATAGCAGATAGCTGCCGCAGCTTGCCATTTTTGCAGGCCAAATAGAAACATGTATCTCACTGTGCAGTTTTCCTCACCGATGAGAAAAGCGAAAGCTACTCTTGCTATGATTTTGAAAAATAAACGAGTCACGTACATCCCATGAACTACCATCACCCGACGTGACCACTAAGCCGAACACACGTAAGTTATATTAAATAATAAACAGTCTCATTTATTGGCAATCTTCATGCATGCCAAGTGAGGCGGGCTGCGGTCGCTTAATATTTAAGGAGCCCGTTGAAACATAAAGCGCACTACACACCAAAGCCGCCAACCTGCCGACCTATGTCGGCAACTTTTTGTCGGTGGTCTAGTTGGCGGCTTGACTTATTTCAGCTCGAGTGTTGCCGGGCAATTGAGCGGCCGACATGTAGCTAACATGTCGAGCGAATTTTTTTTTATATAGGCCGCCGGGTTGTGTGGCTGTCTGCGGCTTTAGTGTGTATTACGCTTTACGCTGAGAGGGGAACACACGAGGTGGGTTTTTTCGTTTTTCTCTCGCTAGGGCTGTCGGGTGTACCTGTCTGGATGTCATCAACGTCGAACGGCTGTCTTGGTAACAACATAGTGTAGTATTTCCATATCTCGGGCGCGAGGGTTCATGAAACATTATTTACATTATCAAATAATGTCATAACATATCTATGGTAGCAATAGAACCATAAGTATAGGGAATAATATCCAACACGCCATTATTATAATTAGCTTGCTTTTTACCGTTGTACATATCTACACCATTCTTCCTCATAGGAACCTCCACCGTCCACGCTCTTTCAGAATAATTGCTATTGTTTGATGATTTGATTGTCTATTTCGTTTGTTTCTCCTAAAAGACCAAATACAGACGTTACAATAATATTGTCTTCAATATTATGGTAACCAGACTGACAAAATCCTGAATCATAAATCAAGCAGACCTCAAATAAAAACGGGACAACGTTAGGGAAAATTAGTTGCTGTATCTGTTACTTCACTTGCTTTAATTTATACACTCACATACACATAACATCGCGCCCATAATTCCCGAAGGGGGCAGAGTCAAAGGGACAGCTGGCCCCTTTAACCACATTCAGCCAAAAATAAAACTGGGCTGGGTTAGATGGAAAATTGTAAAATTTTATTTATACATAAAGTAATAACCGAACAGCAGCCCTACTTTCAACGAACAATACAGCTCACTATAGCATCGTGTGTGTGTGTGTGTGTATGTGTATATAACTAAAGCCGAACGAGCCCGGCGCCTCCGTGACCATTGTTTTACAACATTAGTCACGAGCTGTTGAATCTCCTGTCTTTGTTGCCTTGCGCGTAGGGGATATTTTGATTTTTCATTAATCCCCAGCGTTCGTGTTTCATTTTTCATTTACATCATGATGTTCGTTTGCTTTATGTACCGTTTTGTTAATAGAAAGGTAGTATGGGAACAGGCCATGATCGTAGATTCTGTGTTTCTTGTTATTTAACATTAAAGTAAGAAAAGAAAAAAAAACATTTATTGACCATATAAAAAAAAATAATAGGTACATTAAAAGTGGATAGGATAAACAACTTACTACAGAGTAAGAATAGACAAATGATATAAAGTAACTGCTTTGGATCTTCATAATGTATTGCCTATATGAAAGGGAATCGAATCAGATCCATAGATAAAATTTAATTTTCAGTTAATTTTGCGTATTCCTCACGATGCTTTCCATCACCGCAGAACTAGTGGTTTAGATCTTACTAATATTATAATCGCGAAAGTTTGCTTGGATGGATGGATAAATAGATGTTTGTTACTCTTTCACGCAAAAAGTACTGCATACATTTAAAAAAAACTTTACAATAGTATAGCTTAATCATTAGAATAACACATAAGTTATGTTCCATCGATCCACGCGAGCGACGCCGCGGGCAGAAGCTAGTAAGTATCTAATCTGCACTTGAAAAGTCTAGAAGTAGGTATCTAGGTGTCCGGGTTTGAAACAACACCGTTCGTATGTGAGGCGCACGTCCATTACGCTCCATACCTTTGAGCCACCACCGCTCTTCATTTTTTCGTTCGCACTTCCATTAAAGTATTAACTTCAGTTTTGGTGGCGTGTTTCAGTTTCTATTCATTAGTTAAGTACGTATGTATGTACCTACTCAATGGTGATTAATCTCGCTAGGTAGCCTTGAACAGTTAGTTTCTTTATTTATTTATAGCAGCGCCCCTCGGATTCACCCGCGTAGTTCCCGTTCCCGTTGGTGTACTGGGATAAAATATAGCCTATGTTACTCGCTGATAAAGTAGCTTTCCATTGGTGAAAGAATTATTCAAATCGGTCCATAGTTTCGGAGTATTCGATGCAAACAAATGAAATCTTTCCTCTTTATAATATTAGTATAGATTATTATATAATTAATCTTCCATACGATAATAGATCTACAAGTAAAAAGCAGTGATTCTGGTTTAAGCTTTGATCTTTATTTATTTACCCAGTAAATCAACAGCACATTCATAACAATTTGCATTTATTTGAAATAAATGTTCTGATGTTACTGCTCAATAGTTTAAAGTGAAGTATAAATTTGACAAATGCTTATTTGTACCAAAATGTGATGTCAAAATAAAATAAAATATTACATCGCAACAAACACACTCTCGCATCTATAATATGAGCTAGAATTTTGTGCTCCTAAAACCGCTTTACATTTGTTTTTGTATCCTTCCAACCCTGGCCGATAAGAGAGCTTACGAAAACGGGGTACCCCTTATCAGGCAGCCCAACGTATACATACATGTCTCTCTAAATACGAACATTTCTAACCATTTCTAGCCTAGCTGTAGTTGTCATGTTTAGGTGGAATTGATAAGTTTTCGAATAGCTCTCCGTTACAGATTCTATACTGACACTACTATAGTAATTTATGTTTGGTCTATAAACTAATGCTACTTTTTTTTACCAGCAAACTTGATAGTATTCCTAAAACATTAAGCCTTTTTAGATATGTCCGGCTAAATAAAAACTTCTCAAACTTCTCCATCAAGAATCAGATGATTAGGTGATACCATTCTTTTGCCATCTTTTGACAGACCCGTTGGTCGAATGGTCAGAGACCCTGGTCACGAAACCGAGGGTTGCGGGTTCGAATCCCGCTAGGGGCAAATGTTTCGTGTGATGAAGATGGACATTTGTACTCGAGTCAATATAACGTATTTAAGTATGTCTATCCGTTCGCCTAGTATCCATAGTACAAGCATAAGCTTATTTTGGAACTAATAAATTCACCAGACCAATTCCAAAATAAGCTTATTTTGGAATTGGTCTGGTGAATTTATGTATTTATTTATTTATATATCGGGTCACACATAAATAGTTAAATACAAAAGTACATAGAGGCCTACCTTAATTTTCATTCCATTGTAGTAGTCGGGTTAAAAAAGAGAAATTGAATAAAAACACGTTTGCTTAGTACTCAGTGCAATACGGTACTCGGTATAGTATACTCCGTAGGCACATACTTGTGCCTAATGGTTGCAAGTGTACAATGATTGTGTAATCGCAATACGTGCGTAAGTAGCCGGGTACTCAAATCGCGCGTCATATCGAATCATCTGGATGCTACAACCGGCCGAGTGGTTCGCAGCATCTTCGCGTAAGGAGAAATATATGCACATAACATACAGGTAAAGTTCTAAATTTCTAAATAAACAAATTATATTTACAGGCATTGGCGGATTTACCCAAAGGGCCTAGGGCGGCGAGACATTAGAGGCGGCCAATTGTGATAAAAATTAAGTGAAAACGTTTTAGTACTGAGAAATATGGCCTGGGGCCTAGGGCGGCCAAGACTGTAAATCCGCCACTGTTTACAGGACAGCAAATAATTATAAATTAAAGTATATTAAGATAAAATTTTCAACAAATTAATGTTGCGGATTCGAGTTGAAAACTAAAGAGTTGAGAACATGCAGTTTTCATACACTTCGTAAAACGCTTAAGTATTACATTCTCTTTATACAACGTTATACAACGAAATAAAAAAATATACCTACAAAAAATACAATAAATATTTTGCAGTTTTCGTGGGTATCATCCTTAAACTGCAAATTGATTTTCATTAAGGCACGAATTATAGTTAGTTACGGCCGTTGTGCGTACGTGATCATTGTGAGATTTCGATGACCACTCAAATCACGCTCCATCCATCATAGTACCGTAGACAAAAGAAGTTCACGATCCAAAAAATCGTAATTTATATAAATTACGACAATTCACATTTAAAAAGACTTTGTGACACATCCGAACTATACATAAGTATAAAAGCTGTCATTGCATTTATTTTACGTAATCGTAATCTTTTACGTTCCTCTTTATGCAGAATATAATCCGCTGTAGGTAATCTTATTATCTAATCCCTAAAGCGGAGATTTGTAACGTGGGAAGGATTGTGAACGTATTTGCGATATTACCTACTCGTATTTAACGTGGCGTATCGGTATAAGATTGTCGATGGCAAAAGCATGCTATATTTTTTCTGGTGGATTGCAGCTGTTACTAATGTCGTAGTAAGAAGGTAGATTATGCAATTTGCAAATGAAAATTTAACACTTATCTATACCATTTATTTTTAACGCGGGCATGCATTAGGCACCTTCACGCCGCCCTAGGGAGGACGGCGTGGTGTGTGGGACTCCCAGGGCCCTCCAAAATAAAAGAGAACCCCTCTCCGGCCAGTATGGAGTGGCCGAGGTATACCCACTAAACCCCGCGGCACCCTTCGTCGCCAGAGTGGTGATACTGTGAGATCCACGACAAAAGCTACCACAGCATCACCGGCGACGGCCTGCCCTAAGCAGCGGGCTCCACTTGCTTCCTAGCGGGGAAGGCTAAAGGTGCATGACCACACTACTAATTAAAAATTTAAAATCGTCGCTTTTAAATTATTGAACACTCAAGTAATACTTTTATGTGCCGTCACTAACAAGTTATTTCCTACAATTAAGGGGGAATTAGAACTGTCAGTCAATTATATAAGACTTATGTAAATTGACTAAACTCTCAAGTGTCCCATATTACATTTCATGAGTTCTTATTTTTATGTATTTCTAAGCGAAACTATTAGTATGTGCTGAATGCATCGATATTATTTAACTAAGTATATAAGCGATAGCCAACGAACAATTTGAGTGGATTCTTTGATGTTTATCTTTTTTCTGGTAATCTGGCGTCTCAGTTATAAACCACAAGAGCATCTAAAGTGATTCATTTTAACGACTACAATCTCGCTAAAGCACCTCCGGCTTTATGTACTTTCCGAAGTATGAAGGAAAATATTACGATTCCAGACATTCATCTGAATTTAAAGCGGAGCGAATGTTTTGGATTGTTTATTCAACTACGTCAAAAGCAAAAGGAAAGGTTATGAAATGAATTTTGCGATCTCGGAGTCCTTTATAAAGTACGACTCCTCTCCGGCCAAGTTGGCGTATCCAAAGTATTTATATACTAACTCCTTCTTCTGTGCCGGTTTAGATGGTAACGCTGAAAGCCTGGCTGATCGTTGAACTGTCTCCAGGAAAAAGGTTGCGCTTAAAGACGCTTAATTTGACAAGCTCGATGGCGCATTCGGTAGTGACCCTGCCCTGTGCGCCAAGAGTTGTGGGTGCGATCCCCACCCAGGACAAATGTTCGTGTGATGAATACTTATGTTTGTTCTGTGTCTGGGTGTTAATATCCAATTTCCCACTAATATTATAAATGCGAAAGTTTGTATGAACGGATGGATGTTTGCTACTCTTTTACAAAAAAAACTACTCAATGGATTTAAATGAAACTTTAGAATAATATAGCTCATACACCCGAATAACATATAGGCTATGTTTTATCGATGTACCACGCAAGCGAAGCCGCGGGCAGAAGCCAGTTTTAATATATACTTATTTGCAATACCACTGTTGTTTCTGATATCCGTAACACAGGTGCTTAAGCTACATACCTCGGAGTCAAATCAATGTATGTGATATAACTCCGATATTTATTTGTTTTATTTTTATGGGGATGCCTGAAGAAGTGGTGGATGGAATGTGAAAGATGATATGAATACAAAGGGAATGGATAGTGGGTAGATGACCCGAGAAGTATGGACAAGAAAAATATACTGCATTTGCCCGATAGCCTGGGAAAAAGGGCACGAGGATAATAGTGACAAAAAATCCTCGTAAAGTTAAGCAAACTCCACTCCAGTAAAGTAGCAAGCGCACTATCGAAATGTTCTAATCCGAAGTTACGGAGTGACACCCAAACAAACAACAGTTTGCAGAGCTCGAAACTGAATCATAGACAATGCTGGCTTGACGCTGTGGCGTGTTTACTTTATCGTTTCCATAACATTTAACGGCGTTGGTACTCAGGCGTATATTGTAGCGACTCTATGCGCATGTGCTGTTTGAGCAAGGGTGGATTCTCAAACTTATTTCACGTACAACCCACATTGTAAATCAATCAATTTCTAGCCACAGCTAACTGTACAAAGTATCTAAATACTTCTGTTGCCAACTCTACAAATTATTAACCGACTTCAAAAAAAAGGAGGAGGTTCTCAATTCGACTGAATGTTTTTTTTTTTTTTTTTTTATTATCTAGATAGTAGCGAAAATCATGTTCAATTGTTTATTTTATACAGTTTAACTAAGCAAGGTAATATCCAATTTTGTATAAACGATAAGTCTGATCAGAGAATCATAAAATAGCATTTACATAGATACATACATAACATCTCGCCCATATTCCCTGAAGGGGTAGGCAGAGTCAAAGAGGCAGCAGGCTCCTTTAACCACATTCAGCCAGAAACAAAACTGAGCTGGGTTAGATGGCAAATTGTGAAAAAGTGGTGACAAGTGGCTAGCCTGTCGCCCACACAATCACATACCCAAAACCCGATACACCATTAGTCGTCTTCTACGACATGCTAGCCAAGAACCACAGATGACACATTATTTTTAACCGACTTCAAAAAAAAGGAGGAGGTTCTCAATTCGACTGAATTTTTTTTTTTTTTTTTTTTTTTTTTTTTTTTGTATGTATGTTACTCGATATCTCTGAGAATTGTTAACCGATTTCCAAAATTTTTTTTTTAATCGAAAGGGTTTACTCCCGAATTGGTCCCATTGCCACCAAGTCAGGATCTGATAAAGGGATCCTAGGAAAATCGAGGGCAACCCTCAAACTTTATAGGCACGTATAATGTGTTTTAGACATTTTCTAAGATTTTTCAAGTATTTACGTATGGAACTTATCATCTTATGATGGTGAGCTGATGATGGAAGGTACAAATCCTTAACGATTAGGAATTAGTTTATGATTCTTTAAATATTAATATCTTCGAGAATTGTAAGACGATTTTTAGAGTTCTTTTTTTTATTCAAAAGGGTATATCCTGGAGTTGGTCCTATTGGTACCATATCTGGATCTGATGAAGGAATCTTAGGCAAATCGAGGGAAACCCTCAAGTATTATAGGCGCGTAAAATCTCATTTAATTAGTTATTTTCTAAAACAATTCAAGTATTTACGTCTGGTATTTATAATCTCATGTTGCTGAGCTGATGATGGAAGGTGCAACTCCTTAACGATTAGGAGTTTGTGGATAATTCTTTCAATATTTTATGGCCACATTAAGTGTTATTCTCGAGATAGTCTCAATTTCACCAAGTCTTGGTCTAGTGATGGGGTTCCATGAAAACGAGGGCCACTCTTAATTTTTTCTAAAACGATTCCAGTATTTGCGTCTCGTACTCATCATGTTATGTTGCTTAGCTGATGATGAAAGGTATAACTCTTTGAAGATTAGTAGTTTTAAGTAATTCTTTAAACATTAAAGGCTCGTTATACCTTTTCGTCTTTAGTCTCATAAGACCGGCACTGTCTCATTAAAGCAGCTCGTTTTGATTTGGTCTTCCTACCTTTTAATAAATTTCACTAAAAAGTAACAAATAAGTTAAATTTTAACAAAAATAAAAACCGACTTCAAAAATCCCCGCAAAAAATGTTTATAAAAAAACACAAGTAAAAACTGCCTTAATAGCTATTTAAATGTCGAAACACTAAAAAGTATAAAATAAATTCTATCGACTGCTTCGATGAAAGTATTAATCTTCAACACGTATTTAAATATTTACAATAATCAGTTAGTTTTGGAGTCGGTGCCAGCCAAACTAAAAAAAAAGTAGACACTTAATAACAAATTACCTTACTAATAACAATATGAAACAAATTAGTTAAAATATGAGTATATTAACTTACTATTGATTTTGTATATTCAAAACCTATTTTACCACCCTTCACCAAGAAACAAATAATTGCAAATTCCGAATGAATGAATCCAAGAAACAAATAATTGCAAATCCAAAATGATGATATAATTACGCGGGCTGGCACCGACTCCAAAACTAACTGATTATTGTAAATATTTAAATACGTGTTGAAGATTAATACTTTCATCGAAGCAGTCGATAGAATTTATTTTATACTTTTTAGTGTTTCGACATTTAAATAGCTATTAAGGCAGTTTTTACTTGTGTTTTTTTATAAACATTTTTTGCGGGGATTTTTGAAGTCGGTTTTTATTTTTGTTAAAATTTATTAAGTCCCCGACCAACATGGGACAGCAGATTTGGGAGATGAAAATAGCATTTGATCCCCTAAATCGCTTCAGAAAATAGCCCTTACCGCCCCCAGAAAGTCTTTAGCACCCACAAGGGGGCATTGCCTACTATGAGAAAGATACGAGCCACGGGTTCCACTTACACACTGACGATCTGTTAGCATTTCGGCTCAAGAAATTTGTGGTAACAACCAAAGTGGCTTTATGGAGTAGCTTAGAATAATTACCGCTAAATAACTACGTTCATGAAACGATTTCCCTTTAACTGATTCTGATTTTCCCTTTAACAAATCCGCCTCTGGTAAGGTCAGTTCATTTAAAGGTTAACAATAAATTCATTCATATAAACCAATTTCCTTTGGCTCATAAAAAATCCCGACATTGGTAAGGTCAGTTTGTACGAAGGTTAATATTAACTTTAATCATACGAACATCGGTTTAAGTGTATTTTCACTCGACAAATTAAAGATTGATTAACTGAATATGGTTAAAGATGCGTTAGCATATGAAGTTTGATATTTAGTGAATATTCGCCACCATGATGGTGGCATCAAAGTTCCCATATGACTGTATCCTATATCTTTCCGGCTCGGTTATGACAAATATGATGTTTTCGAACATATTTTGCAAACTTATAGGAAAAGAGATTGTTGCCTGCAGCTTCGGTTTCTTAAAATTTCATGTGAGATCAGTCTACTTTTTCGTGAATAAAAAATAGTACCATGACTTTTCTCAAGGTTTAAACTTTAGTCGTGCTCAATTTCAACGCGATCGGTTGAGTAGATTAACCGTGAAAGTTGTAGCAAATAGAGTAACTTTCGCATTTATATTATTAGAAAGGATCTGCTCAAAACGAAATTATAGTTCATGTGTATGTCATCAGTAGTCGTAGCTTCTAAAATTTATCGGTTTCATAATATTTAACGGCCAAGGTACTCAGAATTTTATGGCGGCTGTTATAGACGCTGTCTGCGCAGTTTCGGTTAAAGGTTTCGACATATAAAGTGTTGGCACTTTGGTAGAGACCATTATAAGTGGTATATAGTGGTATTAATCCATTCTATGTATGGAATTAGTCTAGTTCACATTTGTAAATGCCCAGTTTCCAGGAAGCGTTTGTTGCATGAGACGCGTTTATTATATCTCGTGGAATATCTCGGAAATAAGATCTTGAGATCTCAGTTAATGCCCTGGAGTATAATACGTCTTATGTTATTAATCGAAAATATATAACAAATACAATACTGCCGAATAGGCTATTATAGTTAGTGTTGAAATGCATGCGCCAGTCCAAAGTAAACATTTCACTCTAGTATATATTATGAGTATAATATTCGAACTTGTATGCGATTACCAATAAACAGCTACTATTAGTATGGTGATCATAAATAGGTATAGTGCGTATAAGATTTTTATTATACGGACTTTGACGCAGTAGAAATTACTTGCAGAAATACTGTTTTTCTAATGAAAATCGCTTATAAGTTTTGATTCTATGTTTATTTTTTGATTCAGACAAGGAAGAAGTTGAATTAACTCCGTGTCTTTATTATTTAATTTCAAGGCAAACATGTTGTTTCATCGTCGTCAATTTTATTGTTGTTTTTAACAAATATACTTTAAAATTGAATAAAAAAAATATTATCTATACATTTATTAGAAATAGTCGAAGTCGAAGACTCTAAACGCAACATCATCTTCCTAGCGTTAAGTCCCGTGCTTAGACGGGGTTATGGCTACAAATCCAAAGTTGTTTGAATTTGCAGATTCCATCACGATGTTTTCCCCTTACCGTCGAGCTAGTGATATAAATACGTACATAGATTTGAAAAATCCAGAGGCACGCGCCCGGGTTTGAACCCCCACTCCTTGGTTAAGAGACGCGTGTCCTTACCATTGAGGTACCGCTATCTAAACGCATCGTTATCAAAAAATTAAAAATTTTTTATTTGTTAAAAACATAATGTATGAGGCTTAGTTAAAACAAAACCAAGTAAGTAGTCGTCTATCAAAAAACTGCGTTTGTTTAAGTTGCATCACTAAAAATAATACTTTCTTTAATACGGAGGCGTAAACGTACAAAGTGCCGCTTTCATAAGTCGCAGACAACAATAATGTCGTATAATATCGCGAGGAATCAAACCTGTTTTTATTGTGCCTCGTCGCTACGATACCGCCTATATCTCATCTCGGCTCAGTGACAGGTGTTACGCTTATACGAGATAAGGGTAGGCGACGTAAAGAGAAACGCCCTAGAGACTAGTAGATATTTGCTTGTCATTTGTATTTAGAAGACATTGTCTATATTGTTAGATGTCTGCCTGTTCTCGATTTCAAATCAGTATTTTATGTACATACTAGCTGTGCCCGCAGTTTTACCCGCGTTCATGGTTAATGTTATATAGCCTATAGCCTCAATAAAATTAATTTACTATAAGGATTAGCGCGTTCAAGCAAACAAACTCTTCAGCTTTATATATTAGTTTGAAATGTATATTTTATTGAACAAAAGTTAACTCACTCTAGCTCATAAAAGTAACTACTTACTTCAATCTTAGTATGAATGTATGCTACTAACTCGGTTGTGAGGAAAAACATCTTAAATGATGTACATTAAGTACCTACCATGATCATTCTGTTGTCTCTACAATTAAATCGCCATTTTCATTAAATCCAAAATCAAATTAGGGATCACTTAGATGATCTATACTTAAGAAAAGGATTTTTTTTTTGATTACTTCACATACATTGATCTGACTCCGTGGTAAGTAGCTTAAGCACTTGTGTTACAGATATCAGAAACAACAGTGGTATTACAAATACCTATATACTTAATAACTGAGTATTAACTCCCAGACACAGAACAAACATAACTTCGAACCCACAACTCTTGGCGCATGGGGTAGGATCACTACAGAATGTGCCATCGAGCCAGTCAACATAACATAACGTTAGATGGTGAGCCGTACCTCACTAAGTTCTATATAGCGTTTTAGACGTAAGTTTAACCAAAAAGCCGACCTTTTATTTCAACTCCTCATTACAGTCGCCAAAAACAGTTCAGCTGTTACAGCCGGCCAAAAATCTGACTGCCGGCATCTCAGTTACTTCCCACTGTTAAACTGATTAACGTGTGTCATGGATTTGGCGCACGTGTGCTATTTCATTGAACTGATGCCATGTAGATTGTTTCACGCAATTTGCTTATGAATTACTTTAACTGCAAGAATTAAAATCTTGGCTTACTAAGAAATAATACTTACTACTATTGAGTATCACATACATTATTAAGTAATCGCTGTTAATCACAAGGGTAGTTGCGTTCAACTATTAGTCAACTCATGTATCGTATTTAGTAGCATTAGTCTCATTGTAACTGCAGTTCTTTCAGGTAAAGATAGGGTTCATATCGCGTGCCACAAGGTTAAAGGACAAAGGAAATTACACACTTGTGTGTTCGGGGTCAAGGTAAAGCAATAATTCATTATAATTGTGCTATTTATTTAGTATTGCCTAGCTTATTTGTGGAGTGAACCAAATAATTGGTTATTAATATTAGTAAGTATGGAGAAGGATAGTGAAAATGCGTAGGGGGGGAAAAATTCAAATCCTATTAATATTATAAATGCGAAAGTTTGTATGTATGGATGGATGTTTGTTACTCTTTCACAAAAAAACTACTTAATGGATTTTAATGAAACTTAAGAATAATATAGTTCATACACCCGAATAACATATAGGCTATGTTTCATCGATGTACCACGCGAGCGAAGCCGCGGGCAGAATATAGTGTAACAATATATGTAGGTCTAAGAGGAACAAAACAAATGAGATTATGGCTGTACATACGTCTATAATTATTAAAATGTGCAAGACCTCATATTATATTCTCCCGCCGGCGCTAGTGATAAAATCCTAATTTAGTTTTTTTTTTTAAACTCCTAATTCCTTGTTTCGATTTATAACTAGTTAGGCCCTAGTTCTCACAAAGGTTACATAAATATCCATTATATTCGAGGCGAGTACTCTAAAGATTACATAGCTATTCCTAATACCGTTCCCAGATACCTTATGTATCTACCTGTTCCTAAATTTTTAATGTAACGGCCTCAATTCGTGGAGGCATATTAATAAGTATTTAAATTTAAATCAGCTGCAGTGGACAATAATGGAAGATCGATAAGCCGAGCGCATTCGCGGTAGACTAGATGTGCCACTGTGTTATGCAAGGTCATGATGTATTCTCGGCGGGATTAATGAGAAACCCACTTGCGGAGATCAGATAAATGGAACACTAATTGATGGACTATAAGCGCTCGGGTTTGTGGTGGCCGCTTCAAGGTTCCGATTCGTGTGTGAATCAGATGTATCTATATGTTTTTTTCGTTATCCCGTGTTGGTCTGGGACTCAAAAAGAATGTAACAACTATGTTCCTGGCGTAAGAAGTCGTTAAAGTCACTTTTTATGTAACATATTGAACATTGAAAATTATCATTGTAAGTATGTACATAACATCACGCCCATAATCCCCGAAGGGGTAGACAGAGTCAAAGGGGCAGCAGGCCCCTTTAACCATATTTAGCCAAAACAAAACTGGGTTGGGTGAGATGGAAAATTGTGAAAAAATAGTGACAAGTGGTTAGCTTGTCGCCTACACAATCACATATCCAAAACCCGATATACCATTAGTCGTCTTTTACGACATGCTAGACAAGAACCACAGTTGGCACATTATTTTTAAGATCCAGACCAACATGGGACTAAATATGAGATCTACATGGGACTAAATCACACAATGGTGAGTGGTGGTGCACAACAGTGGCATTCTTAATGTTACCTCAGAGCAATTACCGTTTATGGTATTGTACCCACATTCTATTGTTGTAATTGCAGGTCAACGACCTTTGGCAATGGAATTGTATTTTCGTCGTCGCTGTGGTCATCTATAGGAATTCTTTAAACTTATGAAACGCCTATTAAAAATACTTTTGTTTAGTTAGATACTTAATAAAGTGAGACATGGTGTGGTCAATATTGCAACGAAGCTAGTGAAATATCCATCAAATTACCTACGTGTTAAAAACGCTTCATAGTCTACATTTAAACAACCATGCCAACAATTCATATTTTCGGCTTAATATACTATATTCTGTTAAAACTTTCCGCTTATATTAACCCTAACAATAGGGATGTTGACACATTTACACATTAAAGGCAGTATTTAAAAACCTATAATAACATTTTAAGGATATATTTATTAGTCATACATTAAAGAAAAAATGAATTTAAATTGCGTTATTTAATACCCATTATCACGTGACTGCGAACGCCATCAAAGCCCAATGACGTCATTGACCGGCAAACAAGCTGACATATTCGTAAGAACTCACTCAAAATCAGGTTTACTTTAACAGAGCGCGAGATTGTTTATCGGTCTGTGACGTAATTAGTCACGTGACAGTTTGAAGCGTTTTGGCGGGAATTCTAAAAACTAATTTTAATTACGTATTTTTTTATTGAAATGTAACGTAATTTTTCATGAAATTATTATTTTCGTGTAGGTCTATCTATGAAAAAAAACAATTCCAAAAATTTGTCAACATTCATAATCCAATTACCCAATCACCTCTTGTCTGTAAGCCTAGACAGGTAATCAAAACTTTTAAAGTCCACGAGAGGAAAATTACGCCTCGAATCCTATTCGGTCATCGTGAAAATAAGAAAAATTCCCCTAACCAGTCTCGGCTGGAATTGTTTTATTACATACAGCGACAATGTACCTTGGGCAAGAATGCGGCGCCAAAGCGTTCCACGCAATTAATTTGCGCAGGGATGCAAACTACGAGGTCTGAAGGCTAGTGACGGCTGCCCAGGGCCCGAAACAGTTATGTGGCCCCTTCTAAATACCTCTAATCTAACCTTCAAAAGAGGTTGTGAACATCGCTATCCGAAAATCAGACAAGTACACGATCCATTTAAAAGCTTATCTAGTTCATATATGGGTACTTAGGATCAAGTTAGGGTTGAAAGCATGCCTATTGGTAGCCCAAAGGTGCATTTTTTGCGTTAACGTGCAATATTTAGTTTATCGATAAAGCTTTTAAGACCTCTTAACTACCACCCTAGTCTAAACGAAATAATAACTAGAAGGACAATAGAGAACTATCATGAGTGATCAATATTATCAGGAATAGCAGTACACGATATAGCCCACAGCACCCGGGCTTGCTTGTATCTTGTTCGGTAATTCCATGTTGGGCCGGACTGAAGAATAATAAATTCTCCCGACTGACGCACCAATTCCTTAGTTCCAAACTAAGCTTATAAGCTACGGATAGACATACTTTAATACGTTTATAAACATCATGACTTGCTTGCTCCTACTTGGGCTCAACCTACCCCTTTTGATATTTAGTTAGGGCTAAGCTGACAACAGTTACCTACATCACAAGTCGTAACGTTAACATTTATAACGACGAACCTTGTGTTTAGAGTATGTTAAAGTGAGATGTGTACACTATACTCGCATCGTAGTCTTGGAAATTGGAAAAAACCCAATTTGCATTTTCTTCGTGAAATATAATAATTTAAGTAGTAAGAGTTTTAGATAGTTCAATTACGCCCGGCCAGTTAAAAATCATTTAGGATCTGTAAATACATGGTATTTAAATACGTAGAAGCGTAACTTTAAATTAGCTTCATTATATACGCGTGACGCAGTTTCTAGTTCGTGTAAATTGTTCTGATTTGCATACCAGTTCTACAGCTTTACTCGTACTACAGATATTAGGCAAAGCAAATATACTTAATAATAACTTAAAAACATCCATGACTTGACTGCAAATTACCATTTTAATCACATAATCATTGTGAGCTATCTTAATTTGGTTGTATTAACCACCAAAGTTTAGGTCTGACCACCACCAAACTAGGTGGAAGAATTTATATAGATATAACGTAACATACGTTATCGTAAAGCTTGTATGAAAAGAATCATGAATGTTGAAGAGGCGAGTGTGCTGTGTAAGGATCGTGCCATATGGCGTTCGGTTTTCTCTGCCTACTCCTACTACAGGTGGCGTGAAGTTTAGATTTAGGTAACTTACGTCTAATGTTAACATATAAAAATCTTGGCAGTGAATTTAACTCTACGTGAGAACCAACATTCCTTGAACGGGGCCTGGGTTCCCGTCCCATCCCTGAGTCCACTCTACTAGTCTACAAAGGAGGAATCCTACTCTGCTCCCTTGTACGCCTCGTACCCGTCACTATCAAAGGGCGTTTGTTAATTTTCACGCGAATTTCTCATTTCTCCGTTATCACAGGTCTTGTGAAGGATTTGCATAATTTCTCGGCCCTTCCGTGGCTTCGCCTTAATTACCTTAATACGAGATGACCTACATTATGAATAAATTAGGTAAAAATGCCTTACGTAACACAGTGGTAGAAGATTTCCCCTAAATTAATATAAAGCGGAATTGTAGACTAAAGTAATTTTTTGCTGTAGGGCTTTTATCCGGAGGTGCCTAAGGCAGTGGCGGACTTTGTGTACCACATATACCCTCAAGCAATCCAAAATACCCAACACCCAAACTATCCTAGCAAAGCGTGAAATACTCTCTTTTGTGAAATGTCGTTAACATAGGTGTCTATCATAGAAATTAAGATCAGGAATTCCATATCCATTGTTAGGGTGCAACAGATCATATATCCAGATGAACTGGGAGAAGGGCAAGAGGATGATGATGATGTTAGGGTGCAACAGATCATATACTACAACATAGTTATTATATCCATGATGTTTACAAAAGTTTTAGTCATCGTTTAACGTGTAGGTACGATTATTTTGTATTTGTGTATGATGCAATTATAATGGCTATGTGTATGGAAACATGCATCATCAACTCGCCTAATAGTGTAATAATGACACAAGAGAAGGCTATTAGTGTATGTTTCCGCCATGTCATCCGGTCACAACAACAAACAAACATAGTTTTAATTATTTTGTGCTCATAGACAAAGTAGGTGTGATTTGTTTACTAAAATTCGACTAGAATGCCATAAAGTTTAGATTTTCTTGACTGTATCCCTTTTATATAATTAGCTACTATATTTTTGTTTAGAAGAAATTGTCTCTAAGCAAAGTAAAATAAACGTCTCTGTATAAAACGTCGTCATTTATAAACTTATTTGTTGGCTTTTGACGCTTTCCGTTACTGTTCGCAGGGATTACAATGAAATGAAATTCCGTACTTCATCCATGTTTCACGGAATCCTAAGTTTGTCTCTCGTTTCTTTGATTCCCAATGTTGCTGGTCTTCTGAATGTCACAGATCAATTTACAAATAGTGTTTAGTCGCCCAAAAATCGCCGTTTCGATTTCTGGAATTCGAGTCTGTTAAAGTCTTAACTCTTTTTGTTTGTTATTTTTTTGCTTTATTTATGGGTTTATAGTACCTACACTAGCAGCGCCTCGCGATTTCACCCAATTTCCTGTGGGAATACGGGAACAAAACATAGCCTATGTTACTCGCTGATAAAGTAGCTTTCCATTGGAGAAAGAATTATTCAAATCGGTCCAGTATTTTCGCAACCTATTCGATGCAAGCAAACAAACAATCAAATCTTTCCTATTTATAATATTAGTATAGATGTATAATGCGGCATCTGATACACGATTCCTCTGAGACTGTTTCCGTCGTCCAGCAAAAGTTGTTTTGTCAAGTATTTAGAGAACCGAAAACCGCCGCTACAAATCTTTGTAAACTACGCAATTGGTTGTGTGATGAACACGGACATTCGTGCTCAAAACATGACGTATTTGTTACGAATCTAGCTATATTTATCCGTTCCAATATCCAGTTTATTACATGTTACATGCTCACTTTAGCGTTAGGTAATGGCGTGTTAGTGCGAACAATTTGATATAATTATGTCTGTCGTTTGTATTCATAGGCCAAGACCGGGCCTAAGAAGGGGGCGTAGGTCCGACATATGGAGTTCGTTCTAAATGTGTGGTGAAGTGTACCGGTTGGTTGAAGCTCCTAAGTGCAATATAAAGAGTACACTTAAAGGCCATATCCGGCTTAAGCAGCAGTATCGCGAAGGAGGCAGACTAATAATACTGTTATATTTAAGACTCGCTGTTCCCCGCCACTTCACCCGCGTAGAAAAAAAGTTTAGGTACCCGCGGATCCTATGTTTTACTAAAAATAAAATTAGATAAGTTACTCCTGGCAACAGTCACCTGACAGTAAAGTCTGCTTACCCTGTCAGAGATTCCCCGGAATAAACATATAGACAATAAGTTTAAAAGTAGTTTTTTTTAAGGTGTGGAAGGATCGTGCCATATGGCGTTTGGTTCTCTCTGCCTACCCCGCTAGGGAAGTGGCGTGAAGTTTAGTTAGTTTTAGTTTTTTTTTATGAGTATATACTTACATACATGTGTATTTAGTCATTCGGACGTAACGGACACTGACATTTTATATCTGTTTAGATGTACAGCGTTTAATAACTAGATAAGTTTCAATTCAAGGGTAAAGAGCGCAAGTGAACTTGGCGATAATAGCCTTAAAAGAGAAAGACAATGCACTTCTGCTTTCAATTCTGTCCCGGCAACTGCAAAGCATTGAATCAAGCGACAAAGCCCGGATTATAATTCTGTGTTGTTTGTCTCGCTAGAGGCTGACCTCCGGAATCCCCCACTGCACAGTATTGTGTAGATACTTGGAAGCAATTAATGGTACGGCAACAACTTGCGGTCAAATTGATTATGCGATCGATAAAACGACAACGTTTGCCGTGTTTAGCAGAAACTGCACGTGTATTACGAAAAGTATAAGACCTTGACGCATGGAAAAGTTTTATAGTTTTACTACCTATTGCAATATTTACTATATTGCATTAGATTTTAATGAATAGTTAGTAAAACCACATTTAGCTAAAAACAAAAGTGACCTGAGTTAGATAGTAAATTTACATTCTTAAAAATAATAATTATTTAATATTAATCTCATTACCTATTCATTAAAATCTAATGCAATATACTATATTTAATGAATAGGTAATGAGATTATTAATATTATATGATTATTATTTTTAGGAATTTAAATTTACTATCTAACTCAGATCAATTTTGTTTCTGGCTGAATGTAGTTTAAGGATGTCATTGTACTCTCCCCCCTTTGATGATTACGGGTGTGATAATATGTATGTATGTAATATGTAATGGAAAATGGGTTGAATTAAATTAAATAAAGGACCTAGGACACAGGGCAACTTTTCACCGTTGTCTAAGTACTATATCAAAACTACAAGGAAGGGTTTTAGCGTAGGTATATATAATATAAAGAATAACATATTTAATCAAGCGTGCTCAGTATTTAATCATCCGTATTTTGTTATTTTAATGCAATAGAATTTGTGTTTTTTTTTAATAAACAAAAATATCAATGAGTACAGTAAAAATCTCATGTTATTTAAGTATTTATTTTACTTCATCAAAGAATAACAAATATAGATACAAAATGATGCCAACTTTCTTCAGAGCACATGCAAATTGTCTGTATGTAGTAGAATCACTGTAGATACCACCTTAAAAAGGTTTTGATACTAACAACGATGAATCCATTTACAGAATACATGCAAACTACAAAGCTGGATAAGTCCTTTGTGAATATATAATATGTACTGGGGTCTCTTTTATCTCAGCCCGACTTTCAAATCAAAATTTTCATATTCATTCTGTTTATGTATTATAGAAACCATAATTAACATAACTTAATTAACATAACAAAGGAAAATATTGCATTCGGAAAAAGTGCAATATTTTTCTTCGATCAGTCCATCATCCTTCTAACGTTATGTCCTGTGCTGAGTCGGCCGCTTAGACCATGATCTAGGATTTAGCGACTGGTGATCACCTTCGTAACCTTTAGGTAGGTAAATCAGACAATTTTGATCATGGTTACCCATCCATAGTTGTTGGAATATGCTGGTTTTATCAGAGTTACATGCCCGGGCTTGAATCTGCACCATAGAACTACAACCGCTCATTTTCCTTCGATCAGTGCGAATCAAAATATAGGCCTGAGTGAAATTTATTCCCAGGGCCATATTTTATTTCAGATAAGTAAAAGAAAAGTTATGGAGGACGATGAGATGGTATATCGTTTATGATAATGTTCAAGGGAAACTGAGACATTGATTTTGGTTTCGTCAAACCTTAAAATATTCGATATGCTTATAATTTAGGGTTTTATTAAGCCGATTGACACAATAATTTTGATCAAATTAGTAGTTACTGTGTTGCATATTTTGTTGAAACCGTTCATTGTCACAAAAGCCCTTGTCGCTTAGTAAATCTTTTGAATGGTCTTTTTTTTTATTAAGTCTTTACATCACACAGAGAGATGCCTCAATTATCTTTTTTTTTTAACACGATGTTTTAGAATGGACAGGAGTTCTGTGCGGAATTATTTATGATCTGTGATGTGACGTAACATTTCATTCGAACGCCGCTTTTCTCCTTTTTTCCCGGAGTGACGTTGATGGACAAATGGCAACGTAACAGCGATAGTGTGAAAGACCGGCAATTTGTTCCTGTCGTTATTTATTACGATGCGATAAATTTCGCGCATTTGGAAAAGGTTAACTACCGGTTAAAGGTTGAAATGTCATGATCGTTATTTCAGGTCTAGTGTCAGTCTAAAACATGGCATCGGCACATGAGACCAACGACGTTGGTTTTCGCACAATAGTAGTCTACAATTGACATCCTACTACTTACCTAGTGTTCAAAATATTTATGTTTCGTAGGTGGCGTTGCAAGCTTACAGACCTGAGAACCAGGGAACAAATAGATTTCAGTTCTGGGATCCTGCCAGAGTAAATGTTGTGTGTGATAGTTATCTTTATTATACTCGAGTCATTTATAGTGAAATATGTTTATTCATCACATATAATGCACTACACTATTGTAGTATTAATCAACTACAAGTTCATTTAGGAAGTAGGGAACGGTTAGTCTGAAGAATTTATTATAATAGTAATAATTGTTCCCTAGTATAATACATATAAATTATGGCCAAGTCAAAACTAATTTGATTGCAATTTATGATTAAATAAAAAAATTATGGCAATTATGTATCTAGTAAATGGAAATATATCGTTATACAGACCCAAAGTGATCCGTTACTGTCTGAACTACGAGATGATGCTGCAGACGGAAAAGAACAAGTCATTATTCCTGTTGAAAAAATACATGTCAATATTGATACAGATTTATTTATAGTTTACGAGTTAGAAAAGCCTTGAAACTGGTAAATAATAGTCTGAACCGGAGTTCGGATAAACTAAAAAACGGTCCGTATTTCAGTCGGTAACTTAATACTACATTTTGGGGAAGCCAACGTCTAGAATGCGGGGTGATTGATTAGCGTTTTAGTTAATTATACGGCGGCTAGTTTGGAACCGGGTCGGTTTTATCATCGTTGACCCAAATGTTGACTTTGCTGAGCCGGAACGCAATTTCGGATGCTGACTATCAGTCTAGTTCGTTTGAAATACTGACTACAAATGATTGTTTCATAAATTTAGAATAGCAGAAATACGCCAATTGTCTTGTCCTGGGATTCTTGACCGGAACAAAGGAATTGTGCGTATCGCATTCCCTTGAGTCAGAAAAAAGCTGTAGCAATTCAAGAAGTAAGTAATTAAATTTCCAGGAGAAATTAGACACAGGAAAGAAGATAAATTTGTCGGTCTGACTCAGGGGCGTAGCTACCGCCGTATCTGCCGTATCAATTATACGGGGCCCCCGAAGTGCGTAAGCAAAAATTAATAAAAACTTCAAAATTAATAAATCAGTTTGCTGGAAAAAAGGCAAGAAGTGTATATTTAATTTGAATTTGAATTGTTTGTAAACATTTTGAAAAAAGTGACAGATAGATAATTATGATGAATAAATATTTCTATTAATTTTACGCAAACATTTTTTTTTTACTTTTGAGAGAAAGATAAATTTTTACCCTTCATGAGAGCCCCCAAAATTTTTTTTACGGGGCCTCGCCGAGGCACGCTACGCCACTGGTCTGACTTAATACCTAAGATGAATACTATAAATCGTATTTTGCAGGAGGGTATATGTATAGATTTAGAAACGCATTTTTTATTATTTAACTAGCTGTGCCCGTGGTTTTACCCGTGTAAAGGGTTAATGTTGTATATATTTAACCTATATAGCCGTCCTTGATAAATGGGCTATCTAAACCTAAAATATTTTTTCAAATCGGACCAGTAGTTCCTGAGATTAGCGCGTTCAAGTACTGGTCCGTGGTGTAAGTTGTAGTAAGTTTGCTACCGACATCCATAATCCTTGTGACGTAGAGATAAAACGCATGCTTATTAGTAAAGTGGCCTAATTCAAAAATTGTTGTATATTAAAATGAATATTACGTGTTAAATCATTTTGGTTCATTTTCCATATGCAGCATATTTTGTGTTAGGTCATTTTACCACTAAGCATGCGAAAAAGTCGTCTTACCTATGGCGTTTCTCAAAGTTATAAAAAATATCACTGTTAGACATCATTACACGAGATGTATGTCTTATCTTATTCTAATTCGAAGCGTGCATTTCAGACCATTTAGAGTCACGTAGCGCGGTTTGGAAAATAACATAATAAGCCTTATTCTCGTAAAGAGTGGGTAACCACAACATCAGAATAAAACACGACAGCGGCCATTGTGAATTTTAACGTCTTAATCAGCTTGGTTCCTTTGCTAAGAGATTTTTTTTCAGATTAGACTACATCTCACGAATAAACCCTTAATGTGGTGTAGTACGCTCCTCAGAGAATAACTCGCTTATATACACTATTATATATTACTTAATATATACATAATTGTATAAAGAGGAAAGATTCGTTTTATTTTTCTATGTTTGTATGTAATGGATAAACTCAAAAACTGTTTTGTTGACTTTAAATTCGTCCTTTACCTATATTGTAAAGGTGCATATTCTAGAAGTGACATTGGTACCGCGGTCCGTGGTATTTTCAAGAATTATATGAAATATTGAAAAAACTTTCACAATAATCACTAAAATATATATTTTAAATCTTAACTCCGTGGACTTAGGCGATAATACTTATACGTTAAACTTATTTACTTTATTATGTTGAACCTTTAAATCCTGACCTGAAAAGTTTCGACTTTTACTTTTAACATGATAAATATCTAATACTATGACGATATTAGTACCTGCTCGTAAAATAATAGATTACGAGTAATATAATAAATAAGAATAAGTTTGTTTGTTTTTATCTGTGGAGTTATATTTGAAACAGTTATAATATTTGGTTTTCAGGTTAGAGGCTACCAATGTACATACATATGTACCTAAATATCCTAAGACATTCAAGTTTATAATATTTTATGTACTGTCAATATGCAAGGATGTATTTAGGTAGTGGTTAAATGGTATGTAGAGTAATAGGTATATTATGTGGTACAAGGACGAGGTGTGCATGTCGTAAATAATGCTTCGCGGGTCGATAAACGTTTGCATACACTGCATTTACCTTTGAACACTTTTGAGAATAACTTTATACCTCGACACGTGCCGCTTCTGCGAAGTGAGCACAATATGTTTAGATTGTCAAGGATTTTACAAGCTATACGTTTATGTGTATGATATCTAATAGAATGATTGCATAGGGACGAACATACCTACATGTGTTTATTTTATAGTTTATGAATCTGCTGAATTCCGTAATCAATTAATTAAATAAGAGTGTATCTAGTAATAGAAGGTCAAAAGTTTTTTAAATACTATTTTAATCCTATGGAAAAAGGTTGAGGATAGCTGCTATTAAAATTGACTCACTGAAGCCAAAGTCACACAAATACTTACCTATAAGCAAAAATTATATGCTACCAGTGAAACAGATTAGAAATTGAAGTAGTTGATCTAATCAGATCAGTTATTCTACTTACAGATAATTAAATAAATACTTAAGGCAACCAAAACGCGTATATAAATGGCCAGCGGCACGAACGAAATCAATCTTCGAATGCCTTCGCACGAAATGTACCTATAAAATAAAGACTACTTGTGTTGATGTATCCTGTATCAACAACATCAGACAGCTAAAAATAAAACCAAACATCATTTCTATATTTTTCAAACCGTGATTCATCGTATTTATTTCCAGTAACCATATTAAGGCTCCACTATCTTACTGTAATATTATATTATAAAGGCGAAAGTTTGCAAGTTTAAATGTTTCTTGCTCTTTCACGGCAAAACGGCTGAACCGATTAGGCTGAAAGTTTAAAAGGTGAGGGCTTATATCTTTGATTAGGACATAGGCTACATTTTATCCGGAAAAATTCAACGGTCCCACGGGAATTACATTTTCGAAGTCCTGCGCAGCCGCAGGCAAGTAGTAAATCATAAACCTAAGGCGAGTAGTGCTTCACAATCATGTTCCGACCTCGTCGCGGCGACACGAATATCGAAGACACGCTCAGATATATTACACTAAATTCAATTTGGGAAGTAAATTCGTTGGTGGCTCGATCAACCCACACCCTCGGTACCGAGCAAGGATGTCGGCGGTAAAATTATTGATACATTTATAAAATCTCGATATCGATTTCCATGTATTGTACAACTGGCTTTCATTAACCTGTGTGTATGAATGAATTAATATGATTACTATAAACTGTGTGTTATTTTGATGTGAATTACACATCATTGCTATAATAACGCGAGCAAAGCCTATATGTTGTTCGGGTGTATAAGCTATATTATTATAAAGTTTCATTAAAATCCATTTAGTACCTTTTGCGTGAAAGAGAAAACATCTATACATCGTCACAAACTTTCGCGTTTATAATAGTAGGATGTACCTAACTCATCGGAATTTTTTCAGTTTGGTCGAATGAATATCAGACATCTGTTCATCATATCACATTTTCATATTTATCAGTAAGATATTGCAAAGTATATCATATTGACGATGAATAAATTTTGCCAATAGCAAAAATTAATGCTAGACTAGTCCAGTAGTTTTTTTTACTAGTAGATACTAGTATCTACTAGTAAAAAACTCCAATAACCTTATGTTAGGCGTAGACAGATTCAGTTTAGAACTTGATAATAGACTTACAACATTTTAGTGACAATTGTTAGAGAATTTGACTAACTCCATGGTGTATTCGGTAGTGACCCTGCCCCATCCGCCAAGAGTTGTGGGTTCAATCCCTACCCAGGACAAACATTCGTGTAATTAATACTTGTGTTTGTTCTCGGTGTTAATATCCAATGTCTTAAGTAAGTTAAGTATATATACTAATACCACTTTTGATTCCGATATCTGATACACAAGTGCTTAAGCTACTTACCTCGGAGTTAGGTCAATGTATGTGATGTAGTATTAATAATAAATTCTCCAGACTGACACACTAATTCCCTAGATACAAACTAAGCTTATGCTTGTGCTATGGATACTAGGTGAACGAATAGACATACTTAAATACGTTTACAAACATCCATCGAGTACAAGTGTCCATGTTTATCAAATTAAACATTTGCCCCTAGCAGGATTCGAACCTGCGACCCTTGGTTTCGAGGCCAGGGTCACTAACCACTCGACCAATGGCCGGTAGTCTGATATTTATTTAATTTAGGCGATTCTTTTGTTTATGACCACACTTTAATGGAAGTAGGTAGCTACATATCTGCATGGCCGCAAATAAATGTCTAACGTTTTTTTTTTAGTGACGTAGGCGTTTGTCAAAGCACCCCCTGTTGCTATACTAAGCTCGCAAATGTAAAACCCCTTGAGCCGGCTACGTGTGGGTGGAATATAAGTATCTACACAAAATAAGATTAGTTAAGAGCATTATGCGTCGAGATCCCGTGTACTTACTGGAAGTGCTTACGTAAAATGAAACATTCTCATATGACTCGTAAGAAACAGCCCTCTTCCTAAGCTCTTAAGGGCACATGAATAAATACATTAGGTGTAAGTGTTGTATGATCATTAATTCAACATATATTCGGAGTTGGCTTATGTAGTAAAAATAAAAAAGTTTTTCACGTGTATGTAAATGTGATGTGGTGTATATTATATTAAATTTGAGAATGTAAACAGTAAAACAAACTCATGGACTTAAACAATTTGTTGTTCTATTTGTTTATGAAGGCAAAAATGACATTTATACGTAATAAAATTGTGTTCATGTTTATGGTTTGTTTGGATTTATTGCAGAAAAATAAAAAAAATATATATTTGAACTTTTTGGAAATTGTTTGAACAAATTAAAGTTTTACCTATGATTAATAAAATTATGAAATCATTTTTATGTACAATAAAAAGTTTTCGTTTGTAAACTTGTACTTTATTAATAATTGTTGGTATTCTAATAGAATCAAATATTAACCCTTTACCGAGGAGTTGCCTTGATATGACACCTAGCAAAAATCATTTAATAAGGGCCGGGGCCTTGGACCCTCGTCTCACATCTCTACCCCTTGCACTGGGATTTGTTTTTTATATTTCTTGATATTCCAAAAAGTTTAATCTTATTTATTCACACAAGATATTATACTTAATCGTTGGAAATTCCTTGAGAATCTTGAGGTAGTTAAAGTCGCACCAGAACAACGGGTCGAAACATTTTCTTGATTTAGGGGCCTTATCGTAATATCACTATTAATTCATTAAAATATATTATTATTAATAGCGAAGTATGATTGTTAATTTTTATTTCATGTTACAGAGGACCACGGTTATTAATAGCTCAAGAATGTATTGAAGGCCCGGAGATAATTGGCTACTGTTTATTCTGAGGGAATATCTGACGCCTTATAAAAACTCAATATATAAATTTAAACAAGAGCGCTACCGCAGGTAATTGTTAGAATTAATCATGTTTATTAATGAGGAGGCGTGTTACGATACAATCATAACAATGTATAGTATATATATTAGCCTTATATTCAATACAAATACATACATACATTACAATAACCGGGCTTCAAATACTAAGTAATATGAAAATTGATTTAGTAATATATATATTTAATATATAAAATTATAACAGGAAAAATTATTTGGTTGAGTTAAATAGTCTTCGAAACTACTGCACCGATTTAAAAAATTCTTTCACCAATGAAAAGCTTTTTTTTTTTTTAGTTGGGGAAACTCCCACGTGCCGTCACCCTCTACTCGGGGAAGCAGAGGGCGGTGTGTCGGACTCGAACCGACTAAAACCCCAACGTGGCCTCCAGCAGCGCAGTCCCGGAGGAGCCTGTATCCCCACTGTCGGGACCATACGACTGCTGCTCGGTGGGAAATGCCGAACAGTCGCAGCTCACCTCGGGGTCTCTCTTCGCTTCGGCCCTGACCAATGAAAAGCTACTTTATTAACGACTAACTTACTTATGCTATATTTAAACCACGGGAACCCATTGCGTAGTGCCCACACTACGCATATAAATAATCGTCAAAATAATTATCGATGACTAGCAGTGGCTAGTAATAGTTAATTATTTTGACGATTATTATGATAACCTTAAACATTTCATCAATATTTTAGACAACGACGTTAGATATTTGATTCTGAGTTCTTAGAACTATCGGCAGCTTGCCGAGCCTTTATGAGTTTGGCTGAATATTTGAGGGTCCTTTGTTTGACTTCGAAATTCGACAATCATTTGATTCGAGATTACGGATTATCGAAATACCTATCAGTGTTGGATTTTAGCGATCACGTACTAACTATCTACATTTGTTTTCAATTATTATGTTTATCTAAATCTAATCTAAGCGTTTCTCATTTAATAATTTGTAAAAGGAAAGCATTGTATAGCTAAGACTTAGTCTTAGGATTAAAGAGCTAAGATTGGTATCCCAACGGAATGTCGAGAATAATCAGTATTAAAATTGTCGATAGTTCAACATCTCTAATCGCAATGTTGTGTCGCTAACGACCTGTTGCCATCCTAGCACCAGGTCAGATACGGTGCCTTAATATAAATCAGTTCTCGATCATTTTAACGCGGTATCGATAAATTATGGTGTTCTTTGGGAAGTAAAAGTTTTTTTTTAAGTTGATTAATGAAATCCAAACCTGCCAGGTTTATTTCTGTCAATGTCACACCTATAGTAGGTATATATACACTTTCAATATTGAGAGCTTTAATATAAGTGATATGTGTATATAGTAGTTTATTGATTCCGTGATGACTATTATTCACATACCTACTCGTAGTAGCCGGTTGAAGACGTCATTGGTCCAAAGCAGGTTGTCCATGTGACAAGTCGCTTCTGGTCTCAAAAGCTTATTATTTATCTATACTTACAATATCTATACTTATAATACATCTGTAGAGAGGTCAATTCTGTACATGAAATATATTTTCAAAATAACTATCAGGGGGTGATTAGTGATCGATACTGATGCCAAAAATGCAATCAGTAAAATTTTTGTCTGTCTGTCTGTCTCTCTGTATGTTCCTTATAGAAACAAAAACTACTAGACGGATTTTAACGAAACTTGCTACAATTATTCTTCATACTCCTGGGCAGGTTATAGTATACTTTTCATCACGCTACAATCAATAGGAGCAGAGAAGTGAAGGGAACTGTTAGGAAAACGGGGGAAGTTACTCCTTTTTTTAAGCTTCCGTCGCGTGTGCAGCCTTAATGGTTAAAGTTACATAGAAATCATGTATGACGGAAATAGTCTTTATAATATTAACCATAAACGCGGGTGACACCGCTGGCACAGCTAGTTTTAAATATAATAATATGTTAGCGCTCCAACTAAACTAAAATAATTCTACAATACTGTATCGTTTATATTTTCCTCGTTTCCATGATAAGGTTAGGAAGGGAATTTATAGAAAATCACACTATTTGGCTTAAAATGTTCTATTCTATTTTGGAGACTCTAACATATATATATGACTCTAACATATAATTTATTATTAAAATTACATCACTTTACAGCACGTGAAAACATAAAATAGCAGTAATTTTTAAAGTTTTAAAAAAATACATAACTAATCCCGATGTTTACATGGTAATGATTGCTAACGATGCTATTGGCATATATGCTATGTTACTTCCCCCTTAAGAGGAGTCTTGTAACAAACTCCGTACAAAAACGTCTCGTCCGTACAAAATCGATACAATGAGCTTGTTAAATAAAATCAAATTATGTGCTTTTATTCCGAATAAAAGCCGTAAAAGCCAATATTATTATATCTATATCATGTCACCCTTTCCAACAATGAGATTCATTTATAAATAAATATTTTTTTACTTTTTTCATCTTGACAATAATAACAATACCTATTGTGTGTTAATTAATTTTGATGCACCTCTGCGATTAGTATAAAATAAAAAAGAATATATAAGTAGAGTTTTGTAAAATAATCGCAAAGCTTCTAATTATAGATATTTGTGTGTTTGTGGCTTCAGGAGTTTAGCTTTAAGCAGCTTAAACGATTTGCAAGAAACATAGATTTTCTATTGGTCTTGACGTAAATTATCACACACTTGTACTTAGTCCCGAAAATATGAAAAGTTCTTAAAAGACGTAGGCACGGTATTATTATTATTAGACTCGACATGAAAAGTCGTAAAATCTCGTTACTTGTCTGAAGTACCTATAAAATAATCATGTTGAGTACATGACTATTTTAATCGTACACAGTATAGAGAGATTTACCTACAGTTAACTAAAAACTTGCCCGATTGGCGTCACTAGCACAAATATTAAACGGGCTACTTTCCAACGGCATGCAATTACTTGCAATTTCCACAATAAATGCATTGTTTGATGCTACTAGTTATTATTTTCGAGTGGTCAACCAACTAGGTGCCATAGTTTTAGTCGTTTTTCAGTCATAAGCATAACTTATTACACGAGATTAGTATTTAGAAAGCACTTGTTATCAAGCATTTATTTGAATTCTGTACCTTGGAATTAATATAAAGTGCCTACCTGTGTAATCTGTGAAATTTCCATCCAACCCAGCCCACGGTCCCATGTTGGTCTGGGACTTAAATAAAAAGAATATGCCAACTGTGGTTCTTGCCTAGCATTTCGTAAAAGGCGACTAATGGTATATCGGGTTTTGGGTGTGTCATTGTGTAGGCGACAGGTTAGTCGCTTGTCACTGCTTTTTCCCAATTTTCAATCTAACCCAGCCCGGCTTTATTTTTGGCTGAATGTAGTTGAAGGGGCTGCTGCCCCTTTGACTCTGCCTTCGTGGATTATGGGCGTGATTTTATGTATGTATGTTATGTATGTATGTATGAATCTGTGAAATCTGGGTGTAAATAAAAAATAATTGGTTAAAAAGTAGTTTTATAATACTTATACTACATTTATTACTAAAACCACTTAGATTTAATGAAATTAAACGAAATAAATTTGTTTACTCTAATTTCCTTACTGTAAGTAAATTTTAAATCAGCCAGAATAAATTATTAAATTTTAAAGTTTAAAAATGACGTGTACTTTACACGTCAATTTTAAATTGGTAAATAGGAGTCAAAAGGTAAATTCCTTTACGTCAGTTTAAATAACGAACGCCTGTCTACCACTGGACCTTTTCTGGACCGTTTAGTGATTGTTCAGAAAGTTGATATGCAGTTGCCACACTGTAGTTACACCAATAGTGCATAGTGACCAGCCGCCTACGCGCTGGAGCGCGCATCTCGCGCACAAATCTGCTGTTTACCTAACAAACAAACAGAATCAATACTTATCGCAACCTCTGTGGTGGGAGTGCTTAAAAACACGCGTCAATTATTGCGCGCGGATGTCAACTCGCATATTCAATTAGCATCTGTTAGTAATTGTAAAGTGTGAAGTATCATCATCTTCATCTTCTTAGCGTTATTAACCGTGCTTAGACGGGGTCCGCTCAGACCATGATCCAGGATTTAGCGAGTCTGGTAAGTGTGAAGTAATCACGGTCAAATTGATGGGAGATTTGATTTCATAATGTAATTGCGACAAATTTATTGTAATGCAGATGACTGCATAAATTTGTCGCAATTACAATTAAATTTGGAACAGACCGCTTGGTTAAGCGTTTAGGGACAAGAAACCAAAAGCCGTGGTTAAATCCCGCTAGGGACAAATGAACGAGATCATTTCTACTCGAGTCAGGGATGTTCATAAAGTTATTTACATATTTATTGCAGCATGACGCCCGCAATCCCCGAAGGTGTAAACAGAGACCAAGGTACAGCCAGCTTCAAATACTTTAAGCCTTAAATAAAATGAAGCGGGTAAGATAGGAAATTGTGAATATGCAGTGAAAGCAGATACAAGTGGCAAACCCAATAGACCATAAGTCGGCTTTTGACTGGTCCGTTGGTCGAGTGGTTAGAGACCCTGGCCACTAAACCAAGGGTCGCGGGTTCGAATCCCGCTAGGGGCAAATGTTTCGTGTGATGAACATGGACATTTGTACTCCAGTCATGGATGTTTATAAACGTATTTAAGTATGTCTATACATTCGCCTAGTATCCATAGCACAAGCATAAGCTTAGTTTGGAACTATTGAATTGGTGTCAGTCTCAAGAATTTATTATTTATTTTACGATGATGCTAGGCGAGGCGCATATTAAGTACATTTTTTAAAACTTAAATACATACTCAAATTCTCAATCAAAACTAATTTTCTTAATTTCTTCTTGTTAATATTGACCAACCATTCAAGTTTCAACTGTAGCATGTGTTGCTTAACTTTATTATTATTAAACGTACGTGTCCTAATATTAAACGCACATTAACCTACTAGGTATAGCCGTCTGTAACATACTTTTATGCTATGACCGTTTTTATAGGTCCCCAGGTAAACTATGGGCAGAAAACGGATTCCGAGGAAACCACAAAAATGTTTATAGTTCATAATAAAAAGCGAACGAGATCGTAAACTTAGCTTACGATTTTATAAGCACTGTTTTTTAGGTTATTGTATCGCGCAACTTATACATTCCGATATGTGAATTTAGTCTTTTAATATATTATCTACGTATATTTTCCAAATTTTCCAAATATAGGTGTTATATACCTAATCCGTATAGTTTTAATATATGTCATTCAATTATTAACTTCCTGTAATGTCATGTAACAACCATTTGTGTCCGCGGTTTCAACCGCGTTTATGGTAAATGTTATTTAGTCTATACCGTTCCTTGATAAATGGGGTACTAACACTGAAATAATTTTTCAACTACTGGACGGATTTGAAAAATTGTGTTCCCGAGACCAGCGCGTTCAAGCAAACAAACAAAGTCATCAGCTTTATAATATTAGTATAGATCCACCCTTCCTATAAAGCCGTATTATGCCATTTGTCCCCATTTTGGTGTCCAAACAAATAAATCATATCCTAATGAAGCAATATTACATACATAAATAGGTACATAACATCACACCTGTAATCCTTGAAGTGATTATCTACGCGAGAATAAAATCAACATTCACCTATCATTAGTAGGGTACAGAATTCATAAAAACACAGTTGCAGTGTTTCTAATCGGACATTATACTATTAATCATTACGATTCGACGACCCGAATAACTTTGCATATATTATGCAGTGCCGGCTTTAGGGGTGGGCGACTCCCAGGGCGCTACATATTATGAGGTGCTAGACCTAAACGCAGAGGCGTCAAAGGGTCCCCTTTGTTAGTCATGCGCGATAAAATTCAATGAGAGCAAATCCACACCCTTAAGACAAGCGTCCATAGCGTCCATCTTAGGTCTTAGGTATATGGGATAATAAGCCTGAAATTATTATCCAACAACCTTAGTCTTTGAAACTTGCATCATAATCAGGCCTCTTTTGCCACATAAGAGATGTTGTATCTGCGAGTTTCGCTTGAGGGGGGATATAAATAGGCGCCAAATAAATCTCGCCCTAGGCGCCGTCATCGGTAAAGCCGGTCCTGATTATGATGCAAGTTTCAAAGATGGTTGAATAATAATTACAGGTGCTCGGTAACGGTTGAGTGTTATTACGAATGCTTGCAAAAGTGGAAGGAATCTGCCGAAGGAAACACTTCCTTAGCACAATATAGGTAATTTTGCGGCGGATTTGTCGAACTTAATGATAAACTCTGGGTTACGCAAAAGGCCTTGCTATGAATTTGTTCACAGGTAGTGGCACGTTCGTACTTGCCATATTTTTAATAGACTTGTATTGGTATCCGTTAATTACACATTACGTTATACACGTGCGTTTAAATAATATGCACTGCATATATGTCTTCAATTATAATAGCCCCGTTGGTGCAATGGTTTTGAATTCGATCCGAAAGTAAAGGGAGTTTCGATCCTCTGGAATAAATATTGGCAAGGATCTATGTGTATGTGTTACCTACGTTCGTTAATTTCAATTTTACAAGTGCTTAAACTGCTAATCTGATATTAGATAATGTATGTGACATTAGTGTATTTATTTAACAGTATGTATATATTAGTACCCGATCGCTCAGATATTGTCCTCCGCGAAGGATAGACTTAACAAAACGATATAAAAAAAAAAATAAACAAATAAATTCTCTGGACTGACACACCAATTCCCTAGTTCCAAACTCGCTATAAGTTTGTCCTATGGATACTAGGTGAACAGATAGATATACTCAAATACGTTTATAACCATGCCTCGAATACAAATATCCATGTTCATCACACAAAACATTTGCCCCTAGCGGGATTCAAACACGCGACTCTCGGTTGCGTGGCCAGGTTGTCTGAATACTTGACCGACGGTCCTGTCATTTATTGGGGTTGTATGTTGTATTATATTGGGGTCTTAAAGTACAGGGTTGATGCTTAAACTTAAGACTCTTATGTTGTACTAAAGCCAGAGGTTCTTTGGTACTTGTTGCGAATAAAGAACACTACCAACAACTTAAAAGACTGAATTTCGTTATCTAGACTTCATATCTATATTTTTAGATCTCTTCGCGTTTTAGGCTATAGTTCTACCTCAATGTATCGTTGTCATCGAGGCTAACCAACAATAGCACTAAGGTTAATTGGACGTCATTTTAACCCGCAAATCCCACTTAAAGGGTCCTCCAGTAACTCAAATTGATTGACTATACCCATTACTTTTAATTATACCTAGGTGTCATTAAGAGCTATAAACTGTATGAATTCAATTTACAACAACACGCTATTGTCGTTACGTAGGTACATACATAACCGTCACGAGAGAATATATGGATTAATGTTTTTTATGTATAATGGAACACAATGCTTGCTAATCTTGGTGCCCATCATCATATATCACGTCGATTAAAATGCCATAAAAAGATGTCACAATGCCCCATGGATTTTGAATGACAAAATTGTGACGTGACGTCTGAATAATAGACGACGGATAAAACAATTAATATTAAATTGCGTTTTCTTAGTATTACATAATCCCCGAAGGGGTAGGCAGAGTCAAAGGGGCAGCAGGCCAACCACATTCAGCCAAAAATAAAACAGGGCTTGGTTAGATGTAAAATTGTGAAAAACTAGTGACAAGTGGCTAGCTCGTAGCCTACACAATCACATACTCAAAACCCCATATACCATTAGTCACCTTTTACGACACCCTAAGCAAGAACAACAGTTGGCACATTATTCTTAAGTCCCAGACCAACATGGGACAATGGGCTGGGTTAGATGGAAAGTTGTAAAAAAGTAGTCACAAGTGGCTAGCTCGTCGCCTACACAATCACATACTCAAAACTCCATATACCATTAGTCGCCTTTTACGACATGCTAGGCAAGAAGCACAGTTGACACATTATTTTTAAATCCCAGACCAACATAGGACAAATTGATGTGGGACTGATAATTATAGGTCTCAATAAACAATGTAATGTTTGAAATATTTTTGGATAAAGTGAACAATCTATTCATTACAAGCTTACTAACTTTTAAAGGTAGTTTAGTTGATCAACTTGTTTAATCATGTTTATTTTTTTTATCTATACTTATAATATATCTGTAGAGAGGTCAATTCTGTACATTAAATATATTTTCAAAATAACTATCAAGGGGTGATAAGTGATCGATACTGATGCCAAAAATGCTATCAGTAAAATTTTTGTCTGTCTGTTGAATTGAATGTTCCTTATAGAAACAAAAACTACTCGACGGATTTTAACCAAACTTGGTACAATTATTCTTCATGCTCCTGGGCTTTTCATCACGCTACAATCAATAGGAGCAGAGTAGTGAAGGGAAATGTTGGGAAAACGGGAGAAGTTACTCAATTTTTTATGCTTCCGTCGCGTGTGCAGCCTTAATGGTTAAAGTTACATAAAAATCATGTATGACGGAAATAATCTTTATAATATTAACCATAAACGCGGGTGACACCGCTGGTACAGCTAGTAATAAATACGTATTTACTGCTTCGGCGGAAAGCGATAACTACATATTTGGGAATTTCACATATTCAAATTAGGGACATTTTGAAACATAATACGGTTTTCCTATTTAAGGCACACATGGTGCCTTAGTGTAATAACCAAGTTTGGTAAACCTACAATCTTGTTGTCTAAACGGATGCCGCCAAGGATCAGAACGAAATTAGGAAGATAAAGAAAACATATTAAAATACTATTGGTACTTATTAATCGTAGTTCCGAGAAAGATTTTTTGTTCGATATAACATGTTTTATTCACAAATGTACTACAATAAACCTTAAGGTAGTATCGCTATGTTATATGCCTACAACGATGCAATAACATTTTATGCCAAGTAATTTTGTTCATATTGAGATGCCTTTTATGTATTGAATGGAAACTCGGCCCGTCTTGCTTGTGTTGGGATTTTATATCCCCTTTCGCAAGGAAACACAAGTACCTACCTACTCATGCATAAATTTATAAACCAATATTTTTTATTTGTAAGGCTATTGTCATATTAAATTACCCTTTGAGAAGCAACTTATCCGAATGTTCGTAGTAAACATTCAATACACAAGGTTATATTGTGTTTCTCAATGTTGCCAAGTTGTTGTCAATAACGTTGCCCAACTTTACAAAACACTTAGGTAACAAGTCAATAAACTATCTATAGTATTTGTTACATAATGTTTCTAAACATGAAAAAAATACCGTCAAACACACATTTTAGATGATTTCTTATTTGTAGTGTAGTGGGGAGCGAGTTCAAACCCGATATGTACATTGTACTTATTTTTACCACTAGCTCAGCGGTCAGGGAAAACATCGTGATGAAACTTGCAAATTCAAACTCCTTTGGATTTGTAACTATGCTTCAAAAATTAATAGACTTGGAACAAAATTAATAGAGATTGGACAAAAATTAATAGAGATTAATAGGTTGGTTTCCCTCTTAGGGTAACGAAGGTCAGATCGGCAGTCGCTTCTATGTAATTACCAGACTCGCTCAGTCCTGGAACATGGTCTAAGCAGACCCCGTCTAAGTATAGGACATAACGCTAGAAAGATGATGAATCAGCGAAGACTCTCTGATTTCTCTTCTATTATTATAATAACCTATACGGAAACAATGGGGTATTTTTGCTCAATTTTTTTTTGTAGTTCATAACTTAGATTATGAAAAAATATTGAAGACGTATTTTTTGCTTTATCTAATACTCAAAAAGTGACAAAGATACAGCGCTTTAAAAGATCTTAAATGGGGCGCTGTACGTCACTTGGACGGTAAAATTTTACGCACCTAGTGACGTTACGCGGTACTTTAACGAGCTGTATCTTCATCATTTTTGGTTTGCTGAATAAAAGAAAAAATACGTAAGCAATATTTTTTTGTAATCGCAATAGTGGACTATATTTTTTTTTTTTTGTAAAATAGCATGTACAGTACATGATGACAGCTAACATCTTTCGTATTTTGATGGTATTTGCGATTCGATTACCCTATTATAATAGCGATTGTAGGCAAAGCTATCGTCAATATTTAATAAACTTACCTACTTTCTCTTAGATACAGCCCTTATCTCCAGCGTGTACACTGCCTGTGTCAGTAATGTAGCGCTTAACTCCCTTAACAGATACAATAGTACGACTATACGAAGGATGAAATATCAAGCGCTAACCGTAACGCGATCATAGCGAGGTTGCGTGAAATGGGATTATGTTCCGGTAGTCGGACGATGTTGTTGTAGGGGTGAACTTTCCCGCTCCGACCCTGGGGGTAGTTGCCACTTAAATCTTAAAGGTAAACAGTGGAGAAGGTACGGAAACGAAAATGTTGAAAATGTTGAATGACTTTTGTATTTATTATTAACTATTGATTAATATTATATGCGAAAGTAAGTCACCCACGTTTCCATGCCTAAACTTCTTAACATTAGTGATTAAATTTGGTATGCCAAAAATGTTTACTCTAAGACCTTTCTTGCAATGCAATGTTGTGTGAATGCATTGTGGAACTTGTCATATGACCTTACATAGGGTGTGCATTGTATTTTGCAGTATTGCAGTCACTGGCGATAGGGTACTTTATATTCCAGAAAAATCGATAAATATGCAAGATAAGCGTACTTTACTGAACTAAAAGGGTAAAAGCTATTCATAAATAGGTATGTATGAAATTTTAAAGTCAATATTTAGGGTTGGCGTTTAGACTGGGAATTGAATCGTGTTCGTTTCGCAACATAAGATTCGAAAACGATCTTACTTTAAATGGGCTTGGATTGTCCGTCTGGAAGTGGATAGTTAGTTAGTTATCATGAATACACATAACTTAGCGTCAGCTAATACATTGTTTATTCTATGACAGCTTTTTGTAAAAAAATGCGGATTCAGTTGATTTACGTAAATTTCTTGCATTTGCATATTTTTAAGCGACAGAAAAAAAAATAACTCAGTAATAAGCTATATGTACCTATAAAATGATAACTCTGAAAATGAACTACTAGAACAGCGCTAAATAAAATATTTACTGCGTTCTAAAACACTTTTCGAAATACAATATTCCCACAGAATACTTCAAAGTTGCTAAGTCTTCTCGTACCGCCAAGGTACCGCAGCCGGAAGTCACATTTACTGGTTCTTTAAATCACTATCAGCAATATAATATGTTTCGGAAATATTGGCCCTTTGCAAATACTGGCGGCAGTATATTATAAGTGCGATATACCTACAAACTTTGTTAAGTAAGAGCATAAGAAATTTAATTGAAAAAGATTATATTCGTACCAGGACTGCCAGAATAATGAAATTCGTACCTCGTTCTAACTAAAACGACAGAGCACTTAATAGTTACAGTTAAAAGATAATCACGGGTACATGAAATAAATAAGCAAGCTCGGAGCTCGGTTTGTTATACCTAATAAGAAAACAAACAAACATAAAATGACCCCCGTAATCCCCGAAGGGGTAGGCAGAGTCAAAGGGAAAACATGCCCTTTAACCACATTCAGCCAAAAATAAAACTGGGCTGGGTTAGATGTAAATTGTGAAAAAGTAGTGACAAGTGGCTAGCTCGTCGCCTACACTATCACATACCCAAAACCCGATATACCATCATTCGCCTTTACAACATGCTAGGCAGGGACCAAAATAAGACAAATAAGAAAAGGTATTCCAAAATTAGCTCATGAATAATGCTAAAAGGTTTATCTAGATCAATACTAAATTACTTGCATTGTAAAATGTATTATACCAAATGGTAATTTTATAATAGTCCCATAAAAGTTGCTTGATATTGATATGATAAGCTTTGACGAGTATTTTTTGCTGGGTATGATGAAAACACACGTTTTAATGTTGAAATATTTTTTCATATTACTTATCAATTAACACATAACGTACGTCATATATTGTATATTATGTAAATTGGAATGTAGGTACGTTTTGTTTTTTTAGACATAAGGCTGATTTTTCAACAGTAAAATAAAAGATAACAACCGAATAAATCACAAAATCTTATTGCCTGTTTTCTTAGTAAAATACCGTATGACATCCGCAAATTGGTGACATTATACTTAATCAGTCGGTTAATTCTTATCTGATCATTACAAAATAAGCGATAAAAGACAAGCAAATACTTTTTTAATCTCTAAAATCTAAATTATTCGATACGTAAGCAATCATTACGTAGCTGCTAATGTTTGCATAGATAAACAAAGCAATTTCATAGACGTGTATGTACATAGTAGATTTGTATGTAAATGTCATAGTCATTTACATATTACTGAGAGACAAAGGTCATATGCCATATTAACCGACCCCAAAACTTAGAATTTCGTAATGAATGTTCGAGTATATTTGTAAGTGGGATGCATTTTAAAATGTACCAATATGAAGTTGAAATTTGTATAAAGTCATAGTTAAAAATATCAAGCTTTTTGAAATGATATTTTGCCACAAATTAAAAAGTTTCTGTGATAGTTTTAGTGTATTATAAAAAATATAATTTGCACTTTTATTTTTACATAGTATTTTTTTATTTACATAAAAATACAAACACAAGTAACATCTGCATGTAGGAAAATTATCAAAGTTTTAAGATTTCTACAGAAAATGGAAATTAAAGATATATACTGTGAAAATAACTAAACAGGTTGGTTGGTTTGTTACTTGCTGGCGTCATGAATAAATATACAGGTTAATTTGTAGAACATCAACAAACTCGCAGGAGTTGATTAAGTACTGACATTATAAATAACATTTAATTTTGTTTTACGATTTTTTAAATGGACAAAAAAAAATTAATTTTCATACAAACTACACCAGCTGTTTGGTAATTGAGTATGGAAAGCCGTTTTTTTACTTCTGCGAGGTTGTTGATGTTTTACAAATGACCTTATATAGACATACATTTACATCTTTAGTAAAACAGGAGTAGTTTACTTTGTCCTGAGAAGGCGCGGCTTTGATATTTGCTCCGGGATAAAGATTGATAGAACAGTAACTATTTATTTTGATATCTATAACAATCTGGATTTGGAATCAAATTCCTAATGCCTGATATTAAGTTGCTGTGTGATATTGAACCTTATTACAATTCAGACGTCCGCATCATGATATCTGGTCATACAAGATGTACGCTATACCAACTAGATCGCGACAGTGTAAATTCAATTATGGTTAAGCACAGAGCCAAATTTACACAGAGCACAGGGCTAAATTAAGGGACCTAACAATTGAGGCGCAAGGGGCCTTAGATCCCTGGACCGGTTATTCCCCCTAGTTATAAATAGCACATAGATACAAACCTTGAACTTAGGTACAAATATAAATATCCAACAACATCACATACATTGGTTTAACTCCGAGGTAAGTAGCTTAAACACTTGTGTTACGGATATTAGAATCAGCAGTGGTATCACAAATATATAGTTAAATATCAGATTTTAACACCCAGACACAGGACAAACACAAGTATTCATCACATGAATGTTTGTCCTAGGTGGGGATCGAACCCACAACTCTTGGTGCATAGGGCAGGGTCACTACCTAATGCGCCATCGAGCCAGTCAAAGTTAGTCAAATGTCGATGTACATAACGCGAAGTTTTGCAACTAGAGCGATCTACATCGTCTCTAACAACTGACTAAGCCACCACCTCTAATGCCCTATTCCAGTAATATCGATTATACCTTGGTTAGGATTATCGATAGTAGGTGGTTTAACCTCACTGTTTTCAGGGTACGCAAATCACTTGCCATATCATATCGACATTACTCTCGTTCATATAACAATAAGGCTTTAAGCTAGTTTTACTCGGATCCAGTCACTAATGACAGGCCTTCGTGTCATCTCAAGATATTGGTGTCTTTACTGGACCGTCATAAAATATTGTTCTCATGGAGCCAACCGAGAATCACCAAGTTAGCATTTTATAAGTTCAGAATACTAAGTGTTGACCACTTAGTACAGATAATTTCCGTTTGCAGGTACGATGAATATTTGGTAGGGCCCTCGCGCTATCTCGGTCCGGCGCTGGTCATAATCTCTTTATAATTGGACCAGTGTAGCAACCGAAATTGTAGCATGGTGATGGAGGTTCGCTTCGTCAACCCAGTTATAATAACTAGCTCGGATACACCACGTATCTGTGTGGAATTCACAAGCTCAATCACAATTTACACTAGCTTACTTCGATTCAGCTACATTGATGCATTTTTATTTCGAGTGGAACATAAGAATGTACATATCCAACTATTTACTGATCGAAAATATTTATATTTCAAGCTAATATACTTGAGTATGTAAATTTTAGCTATTTCACCTATTTATTTGGTTAAACTAAAAACTAGAAAATAATAAAACATCCAAATCAGAGTGAAAACCTCGAAACGAGTACTAGACCTATGAATTCGAAAAACCGGATCTTTCTGATACCTATTTCTCAAAACTAAGATTTGGTTAAACCCATCTGTGGTCTCTGTTATTGCGACACCAAATGGCATATTAGCACAATAAGTCGTGTCTGCTCCAAAACCAGTCTGCTTGCCTAGTTTTGTTTGTAGAAAGGACATTGAAATATATAGCCGAAATTAACATTATTTTGATATTAAATGCCACTTAGAAATAAAACAGAAAACAGCTAGCAACTATGCTAATAATAGGCAGCTGTTACAAATTGTTTTCCAGTAAGTAACAGAAATTGTAAATTCACTTGACACGCAAATAAATTATGGTCGTCGGAAACTTTGACTATTGAAAAGTTAGACTCAACTTTTAGGAAGATAGGGAAGTAGTTGTGTGATTAATGATTGCACTTTTATAACAACTTTGTTTACGTGCAATATTTTAATCATGCTGTGTGTACATGCCTTTAGGTCTCAATTGACGAATCTGATGACAGTTTAAAAAAAACATTTTTTTTTTAATAAATTATTGTTACCTGTTGTATAATTGTTGTGTTGTATGATAAATAATAATATTTTTAATAATAATAAATAAATAAGATATACATACTAATGCATAGTATGAATGGTATGCTTAACCATACATTCAAGATTTAAGGAGCATACTGTTCCTTGGTCTCTGTATACCCCTTCGGCGATTACGGATGTGATGATATATTATATTGCTTAGTGCCAATTAGTATCTAACAGAAACACTCGACAGAACATCTCTAAGTTCTGTCAAGTGTCCCAATAGTACAACGCATAATGTATCCAAACAATACCTATATGTACATAGCTTAATACGTGTTCATACTGAAAAATTAATCTGGCTTATAACATATAGATTTTTTTAATGTATAGCATTCATCTTCCTAGTTATGTCCCGCGTTTAGACGGGGTCCGCTTAGACCATGATCCAGGATTTAGCGAGTCTGGTAATTATATTGAAGCGACTACCGATCTGACCTTCGTAACCCTATTGTTACGAAGGTCAGATCGATAGTCGCTAATTGCCTGGTTCCCCTAAAGATAGGGGAACCAGACAATTTTTGCATCATGGTTATTTTATGTATAGCATTGGTTATATGTATAGCATTACGGCTAAACACTAAAAAACCTGTCGAAATGACCCCGCTTATCTTAAAGCTGCCATCCGCTGATTTACATTAGCTTGCATGTTTAAATGCGAATTTCTTATTTCACTAGTTTGAGAAAAAATATCGTTGACTTAACTTAGTTTATCTGTTGCCTGCGACTTTTTACGCGTAGGATTTGGGAAAACAAAAAACATTTTTGCCTGCACCCTACTTCTTTTTTTTTCTTCAATTAAAGCAATGCCTAAGTCAATCCTTGTTACACTAGCTATCTGCCAGTAACGGCCGGTTAAAATCGTTTCGGAGTTGACTCGGCGAAACAAACAGACAAACAAACAAAAGCTTTAAAATTGTGTTTCTGCCATGTAGCACATGTACCGTTATCGCTAAAAGCTGTTATTTAAATATAACAAACAGACGCTTTCATTTCATTTATCTGTTACAGATATTATTAAAATGTGAAAAAAATATTGCAATGAAAGAAACAGTCTATTAGTATTTCGTACACCACCCGAATTTAAACTAGGCTCGTTAACAAGCATGTAACATTCGAGAAGCCGGCACGCGCGCTCGCGTGCGTGTGCGCATACTGAACGCCTATCCGTCTGTCGGTGTAGACAGTGTCGGCTGATAAGAGCTTTTTCCTATACTTTAATAGGCTAATGATAACAACAATTTAACTGTATGGTTTTACGAAATTGTTTCTCCTAAGTAAAACCAAAATCATGCACAGCTTAAACTACTAAGCTTAGAAAGTTAATATTTAGAAAATAGGTAGCTTAATTCACTTGTCTTTTGTAAATTCTGCTTCAAGAGGGGAGATGGAAATTATTAGTATAATTACTAATAGAGACCCGCTTCGGTCTCATATTATTATAGTTAATGGTTACATTCACTTAATACGAGTATCAATCTCAATCCGCGATAAATATCTGTTCTATCAATACTATTTACAGTGTGGAGTTTTTTTACACTAGAAATAGTACTGGGTTCTATAACTTGCGCGACTTACAGACAAAAATTCTAAAACACTGTACTTATCAAATATGAAGCAAAATGGTCAAAATTAAATAATTGGTTTAGATAAATTTGCTTACGCTTCGTTGTAACTCGTTTTGCAAGTATAAACTCATCAAGGAAATTTCCGTTCAATTTAGGATATAGGTATAACGTTTATCCATACATAACATCACGCCCATAATCCCCAAGGGGAGAGTCAACGTGACAGCAAGCCCCTTTAACCACATACAGCTAAAAATAAAACTGGGCTGGGTTAGATGGAAAATTGTGAAAAATTTGTGCGTCAAAAAAGTGCCTAGCTCGTCGCCTACACAATCACATATCAAAAACCCGATGTACCTACCATAAGTTGCCTTTTATGACATGCTAGGCAAGCAACACAGTTGGCACATTAAGTCCCAGACCAACATGGGACAATCCATAAATACTGTAATGCAATGGCGGAATAAGCTTGTTTTAGGCCTGGGGCGGCAAATAACTGTACGAGGCCCCTAGTAGGGATACGAGCAGTGTTGCACTGTATGATTTAGGATGATGAAGAGAAGATAATAGTGACCCCCCCCCCCCCCCCCCCCGCCACTGCTGTAATGTATAAATGGAAGTACGTAAAATAAAATTAACTCTGTTCATCAATGGGTTTTTTGCAGCGAACAGTTTTTTGTTTGTATTAAAGAGGTTGTCGGTGTGCTTTTTTTATAACAAGTCCTTTTTGCCGGATGGTCTTCTTTTTGCTATCGTATGATCAATTGACGTAATGTGGAAATTTTTAAACCGCCTTCTAACATTTCGCATTCTTGCTACTTTCAACACGAAAAGGTGTTAGTTTTATGTTTATAAGTATAAATAAAATGGAGTCAGGGTTGATACTAGGAACAATATCACATGTTAATATAATTCCTAAATAGATATAAAGCAAACAGCAAATTATGTTTATAAATTCGTTGTATAATTCATACGTATAAACAACATTTATACGTTCGGTACGTCGAAAAACATATAAATACGTCTACATAAGCGTTGTACTCGTAAACAATATCTTTTTCGCTGGCCGACATTTGAGTCAGTGGAATTGAACCCGCGGCCTTTAGTATCGTCAGGTACATCAAATGACTTAATTGAAATATTTTTATTGGTCACCCATACGAGATTAGGGCGTGTTTAGGGTTATTGAAAATGTAAACGAATGTTGATTGGTTTAGCCCGAGTGTATTCAATGCAATTGTAAGTTCGTTCCAATCTATGTTTGTAATTTAATTGTCAACAGAGAAATTAACTGAAACTAGTTTTATTTATAAATAACCAAACTTCACGCCATTTCCCTAGCGGGTTAGGCAGAGAGAACCGAACGCTTTATGGCACACTTACACACCTCATTTGCTTCTTCAACATTCATGATCCTTTTCATTATATACTTTACATAATTAAATTATAAAGTATTTATATTATTAAAATATCGCTGATTGTGTAAGAAAAATTAAAGATAGGTCTGGTCCAGATCAATTAATAGTACGTCATTCAATTATTGTAATTCGTTTTGCCAATATACAAATTAATTTATTGTAAGTAATGTTTTACGTCATACTTTCAAAAGTTAGCATTAGTAGTTTGTTGTATTAGGGAAAAAGCTTATTATTTTTGTTACTAGGAAAATACGGACCGATAATCATGTTATTGAAGTAGGTATGTACCAACTTGTATCAATCTAATTTTTACCTTTTATTTTCTGACCAAAAATTTACGTATAACAATACACCTTTAAAAGCTATTATATATATGTACAAAGTGTTCAATATCAAAGAATGTTTTCCCCTATGTAACATTCGTTGCCAACCGCCCCAAGAAGTTTCATACGATAAGTATCTCATAAACAAGTTACGGTCGGAAAGTTTCACACTGAGCTGAAATTTTAACTTCTCATCCTCGTAAGAAAATTAAAAAAGCCCGAGCATTAATAAAATAGCACCATTACGGAACACCTACACAATTCAATGGAAGATAAAGTGCTAAGTTAAAGGAAATGAATAGGCCGTGAAGTGAAAAGCAAATGAAATTTTTGAAGGATGAAAAATTTGGTGCGCGGAACTTCGTCAGATCATTAGGGGGCGTCAATCCTTTGCGGTCCATTTCACCAAATTAGGGTTACAGCCTACAGGAGATTTGCTTTACGAAGACGCGTATAGAACCAGGAAAATAGTATACATCATACATAATGTTTGTTCATACATAACATCACGCCCATAATACCCGAACGGGTAGGCAGAGTCAAAGGGACAGCAGGCCCCTTTAACCACATTCAGCCAAAAATAAAACTGGGCTGGGTTAGATGGAAAATTGTGAAAAAATAGTGACAAGTGGTTAGTTTGTCGCCTACACAATCACATACCCAAAACCCGATACACCATTAGTCGCCTTTTACGACATGCTAGGCAAGAAACACAGTTGGGAAAATTCTTTTAAGTCCCAGATCAACACGGGAAATAGTATAGTAAATCGTAAATGCTTAATAATAAAATAAATAAATAAACTCTCCAGACTGACACACCAATTCCCTAGTTCCAAACTAAGGATATAAGCTTGTGCTATGGATACTAGGTGAACGGATAGACATACTTAAATACGTTTATAAACATCCATGACTCAAGTACATATTTCCATGTTCATCTCACGAAACATTTGTCCCTAGCGGGATTCGAGCCTGCGACCCTTGGTTTCGTGGCCAGGGTCTCTGACCACTCAACCAACGGGCGTGTCAATACTTACTAATATGATATACGCGAAAGTAAATCTGTTTTGCTAAAGTAGCTGACTGTTTTTAAGCCCGTCCTGACCAACCCTTGTCTGTTCAGTTGTCATACATAAGACTGATTTTGATGAAATTGGTACGCCCAAATTTTAACCCTAAGGAAATAATTAATTTTTTGTCAAATACGTTGCTATAATGCTTATCGGAGAAGCTGAGTAGCTTCTTGAAATTGTACTCACAATTTGTACGGAAGCTATGAAATTGAGATTTTTGAGGTACCGGTATCGTACAGGTTACTGCCTTCCTCTTGACCTCCTGCGCACATACTCTGTAGACGCTACTTACATGTATTTTAATTTGAATCTCGTACGTTATATAACATATAAAAACTTATCTTCTAAGTATTATTTTACCGGATCCGTTCTGAGCGAACCTATCACAAAATGTAGGTGATTTTTTCGCATAACTTCGGTAGACTGTCGGCCTTATTTCACCGAGTCATTACGTCATTACAAGGCATGATCCAATATCTTTATAAAATGCTTAAAATGATTACGGCAGTTCCGACAACAGTAGTGCAAATTAATAGTAGATAAGTGTATGAACGATCTTATATATACAAACGTTTCGCAAACAACACGTGATGATTATTCTATCTCTGATGTCAGTGATTTTAAGTAGATCCGACATCATCAATACCTACACACGTACTCTTGATAAACAACAACACATCACCGATGGCTAAGAGACACAAATCTACGGTCTTATGGATTTACTAGCTGTGCCAGCGGTGTCACCCGCGTTTATGGTTAATATTATAAAGACTATTTCCGTCATACATGATTTCTATGTAACTTTAACCATTAAGGCTGCACACGCGACGGAAGCTTAAAAAATGGAGTAACTTCTCCCGTTTTCCCAACATTTCCCTTCACTACTCTGCTCCTATTGATTGTAGCGTGATGAAAAGTATACTATAACCTGCCCAGGAGTATGAAGAATAATTGTACCAAGTTTCGTGAAAATCCGTCTAGTAGTTTTTGTTTCTATAAGGAACATACAGACAGACAGACAGACAAAAATTTTACTGATTGCATTTTTGGCATCAGTATCGATCACTAATCACCCCCTGATAGTTATTTTGAAAATATATTTCATGTACAGAATTGACCTCTCTACAGATTTATTATAAGTAAGATAAGATATAGTATAGATTGGGCTTACTTATATCCAGGTAACATCTTAGCACCAATAAGTTTAAAAGTTCTAACAGTTACCATACTGATAATAACAATTAGGTATCCTAATTTAATCTATTTGCTTAAAAATAGTATTATCATCATCTTCCTAGCGTTATGTCCCGTGCTTAGACGGGATCCGCTTAGACCAGGATCCAGGATGTAGCGAGTCTGGTAATTACATTGAAGCGACTGCCGATCTGACCTTCGTAACCCTAAGATAGGGGGAACCAGACAATTTTTGGATCATGGTTACAAATCCAAAGTTATTTGAATTTGCAGGTTTCATCACGATGTTTTCCCTCACCGTCGAGTTAGTGGTATAAATACGTAAATAGATTCGAAAAATCCAGAGGTACGTGCCCGGGTTTGAACCCGCACTCTTCGGTTAAGAGGCGCGTGTCCTTACCATTGAGCTACCACCGCTCTCCTTAAAAATAGTACTATATCTACTAATAATACTATAAACCAATTCAATAGTCTTATGAGGTCGGGCATATAAATTATGTCTGTCTAAATGAACACTGTGAAATGTTATACAGGTTCGAGGTTGCGCATTTTAATTACTTATCAGCAATTACCATTTTTCTAAAATAACATGAAATTTATTTAAAAGCACTTTAAAGTTTGGAAAACATTGATACATTTTATAGCAGTATCAAACTCATGTACATTAATATAAGATTCCAACTGGAGGCTATGTTCCCGTGTTTTACTAGGTTTTTTATCTTTAAACTTTTCTCATATTATCACAGGATTCCCTACTTTACATTTACTAATATTTATGAAAGTTCTCTATTAATGTCTACCAAATTAATATATTTAGCTTCTATGAATTGACTTTCGTCAGTAAATTAGTTCAGAAGACAATAGCGATCGATAGCGAAACTATTGACACATGTTAGGCCTCGTCCAGGGAGACGCGGGGCGTTAGGCGGCGCGGTGCGCGTAACGGCTTGCGGGGCGTCGAGCGTTTTCTCCGTTCATGGAGAGGCAGCGCGTGACGCGGTCCTCCATATTTCACGCGCCAAAACAAACATATGGTAACTCGTGTATTCGTCCATGAACGAGTGCGGCGCGGTGCCTGCCGCGACAGTCGCACGCGGCTTCGTTAGCTTTGACAGGCCGCTTGAAAACACCGCGAAAGTCGCAGCGTCGCTCGCCGCTTCACCCGCAACAGACGACGCTTACAATTCAAACAAACGCGTGCAAAAACGCTTCTCGGTAAACGCTCAATACATAAAATAAATTCGCCAGACTGACGCACCAATTCCCTAGTCCCAAACTAAGCTTGTGCTTGTGCTATGGATACTAGGTTAACGGATAAACATATTTAAATACGTTTATAAACATCCATGACTCGAGTACAAATGTCCATGTTCATCACACGCAACATTTGCCTCTAGCGAGATTCGAACCCGCGATTCATGATTTCGTGGGTCTCTGACCACTCGATCAACAACTCAGTCGACATCCACCATCTGTTTGTTTTCGGCAGCCCGCGCCGCGCACCGCGCCGCCTGACGCCCCGCGTCTCCCTGAACGAGGCCTCACTTATTGACGTTACAGAAACTGAGACAATAACGGCTGATACAATCTATTTCAGGACACATGTTCACTAGATATTACTCCTTATGAACGATCTAACTCAATGAACAGTCTCCTACGATCGCCCGTCAAAGGAATTTGTGACAGGTGAATACATTTCGAAGGTGAAATAGAATAGACATCTATTGATATGACTCAGTATGGGGTAGGTACTTGGGAGCGGTGGTGGCTCAATGATAAGGACACGCGCCTCTTAACCGAGGAGTGCGGGTTCAAACACGGGCATGTACCTCTAGATTTTCTATGTACATATCTGAAATGAAAATCTATGTACATATTTATACCACTAGCTCGACGGTGAGGAAAAACATCGTGATGAAACCTGCTAATTCAAACAACTTTGAATTTGTAACCATGATCCAATATTTGTCTGGTTCCCCTATCTTAGGGTTACGAAGGTCAGATCGGCAGTCGCTTCAATGTAATTACCAGACTCGCTAAATCCTGGATCATGGTCTAAGCGGACCCTAAGCACGGGAAATAACGCTAGGAAGATGATGATGGGGTAGGTACTTGTTAATGTTAAGTTGAGAGATCTTCTGCAGCCGAAATCCGCTTTCTCGGTTCTTATCTATGTAGTTGCATAAATTAGTTTTTTAGTAATCGCTTAACTGTTATTGGGTCATTGATTAAATCAAGCGTTGAAAAAATCTTACGAGTATTTTGTAAGAACGTATTGAACTGTTATTTTAATGAGTTTTTAATGTGATAATGATATTTTAGATGACAGTCCAGACTTGGCAAACAAGGCAATAATCTCAAGATATTTTTTTTTACATTTTTTAATCAAAATGATGATGTATGGTTTTGCATCAGCAAAGTTAAATAGTTATCTAATATTTGCCTTTTTTTATTTAACTACTTATCTGGATCTATTTTTAGTAGATTAACATTTTCGTTCATTTAAGAAATTAGAAATAACAGTAAGTAAGTAGATATTTTTTCTTGCAATCCTATTTGAGCTGGCGAAACTTCAGTCCATAAATCATTTTGTCTAATAGGGGAAGAAAATATAGCAAACAGCATAGCACACCATTAATTTAGGTTAGAGATTCATTGGATGTGTTTCATTCCGCACAATAAACGCGATCCTCATTACACGAAGGTTCGAATAGGAAGAGAAAATCTTGTATCACGTTTATATACAAATATATATACTAAGTGCTATGTTTGTGCCGTATCCACAAGGAACAACAATGCTTCTAGTACAGTGCCTTGCGTAAACCCATGTAACTTGTCTATTACGATATCATCGGATCAATCGCAAGCCAATTATGTAAACGGCGAATAATTGTAAATGCAATCTAATACATGTTGATTTATTACTTACTTGCATACAAAAGTTACTCGAGTGGTATAGCTCGTCATTATTTCCATTATATCCCTTTTGCAAGATTTATGAATGATTTTAATAATCATCAGATAAGAATTAATAGTTTAATAAGGTGAAATATGGCTGATTGTAAAATGACATTACTTATTTATTAAATTTATCACTTTATAACTTTTATCTGCATTTAAAATCCCCTAGCTATAACAATAAAATGCTTAAATATAATGTTGGCCAATAGGTATAAATATCTTATTAGAGATAAATCAACATCGAAACTAACTGGAAAGTGCTGTAAATTAATTATAGTTGGAGTACTTAGGTTGTTATTGATAACATTTTATAATGAGTTACGATGCATCAAGTGCACAAGTTCTAAGTTATTAACAACATGTTTAAGGATTTTAGTTTTATATGTTCTAAATAGTTCAAAGTCACATTAAGTTTGTCAAGTTTTCCGATTGCACATAAAGGCGAATGCCGCCTACGGTTGAGGTCTGCGATTGTAATGAGAACGTTGTAATTCGAATAAGGAGTTTTAATAACTATACTTACTTAATTGCTTATGATAACTGTAACATCAGCGAAGAAGATGATGAAGCGAAGTGTCATGGGATAGAAGAACGGTAAGGCGGTCAGCGGGCGCGCTGACGCCGGCTGCCTCGCGGGCCCATGATGCACGACAGCAGTCCACTCGCGGCAGGCACCGCTGCCCACACCAACACAGTTATGCACCGAAGCAACACTTTTAGACCACAAACTTACGAACCAGCTCCTTTCACTAAACTCCACACCTAACCTTTTAATTCAACTAGTACAAAATCACTGCGGTCAGCGGTATAGTTTTCGTACGGTACGTACGCCGGCGAGACCTATCAGTGACCTTTTTATTGAGCGGTGCATGCGTTTCTGTCAATTGATTGCGTTTTGTTTACAATGATTCCGATGAGCGCGATGTCGTGTCGGGCGAAAGCATTGCGAGGCAACGCGCGCTGTCTCCGCGCCGAGCTGCCGGCGGCGACTGGCCTGGACCGAGCCGCAACGGAGACGGCCGAGCCGTACGCAGGCTTACCGCCAAATCACATTCGCGCACTCTCTCGGACCGGCCCGCAGCCCACTTGGACAGACAGAGAGGCTCACAGACGAGAAGACGAAGTGAAACTAGAAATATTACGACTACGGGGTTACCTTTCCATTCATTGGCACTTATTTAGCTCGTTTGCAAAATATCGCGATACATTAGGTGTTTCTGTTACGTGTCTCAGATAGATCAATAGACTGCATCAAGTTTTAAGAACTTACTGTAAATTTAAATGATCATATGCTTTGCTTTCTTTAAATATCAAATTCAATTGTAGGTAATGTTTAAAGAATTATATCTTGGATAAAACTTTTTATTAAGTAATTCTACTATAGCGTACGTGATTACATATTTAATGACTTTCAAAAAATTATTTTCTCTAAAAAAACATAATTAAATATCTAGAGAGTAAGGCATACAGAATTTCTCGTTCAAGGCAAACTAAACGATGTCAGTCATGTTGTGTTGGATTAACGATTTCTAATTCATCTGGAATCATATTGATGTGGTCATATTAATAAGAGACCAATGTCAACAAGGAACCTTATACATTAAAATTCTAATTCGTGAATTTGAATTCTATTTCTTTCTACAATAATTCCTCAAGGCCATGTAACGAGAAGTCTTTTAATAAAAAACAAAAACTTGAATATTAGTATTCTAACAATTATTGTAGAATACAAAGCCATACTGGCATTCATCCCAATACAAATGTCCATAATGCATCTAAACTTGTTTTAATAAAAAAAAAATATTCCTAAACCTACGTACCTCGGTAAAATTTCGTAAGAGGTCACATGACGACATTCTCATATATTTTTAGATGAATACATCTTTGCATTATCCGATATCCACTTGTGGTTTTGTTTCGGAGATTCCATCTCTTCTCATCTATCCGTGTTATTATCTCCGAGATAATATAATTCTGTTGATACCCTATTCCAGGAAAACTTTTCTAATAATATCGGCAATGTTAACAATGAAATTGTGTCGGAGGAGTAAGCAACTACCCAAGTGAATAACTAGGGGAATATAAAGATTACTTCGTGGTGCAAAATCCGATCGGATAGCCAATAATTTATGAGTTGGGAGTTCGTAAATACATGGTAAATACGATACTCGATTTGTTTGTTATTTTTAGGCTGCGTACCTACTTTATTCTCGTAAATGAATGTGTGGAGCATTTATTATTGAAATTGCTGTATTTATTATAGGTACTATTTCATCGTCTTCGTAGCGTTATCTTTATACCGTGTTTAATAGGGGGCTGCTTAGACCACAACCCAGGATTTTGCGAGTCTGGTTAATATAGTAATTATAAACAATATCAAGGGGAACCTGACGTTTGGATCACGTCTATACTCATAGTTGTTTGAATGCAGGTTTACACCCGGTGTTTTCCCTCACCCAAGTAATCCAATAAATGTTAAATCACGCTGTAAGTTAAATTATAAATTCTTCATTGATTCAATGACACAAAATGTCAAATTATAGATTAGTAAGTATTATTGCATATGTTGCGTCGTCGGTGAATTTTTCACCATAAAAATAAACTTTAAATTAACGTTTTTTCTAAACGAGTTCTTCTATGACAAGTTTATGCTGTAAGTAAATCCATGAAGTCAAGTCGTTGTGTGGTCTTGGAACAAATGTTGTACTGATATTTCGACCGGGTGGTGGAATCATATTATTGTTTGTTAATCTGATTTACGATTTATATATAAGTAAGTGTTTGTTTCGCGTTTTCAGGGAATTTTTGTTTACCTAGTTCCGTTTTTTTATGTCAACCCTGATTTCCCAGCTGACATTTATTGCTGTGCATTCACATAGATCAGAACACATGCTTTCTTCTAAGAATTTGTAGCGATTTCAAACCCAGTCTCGTGTCTGATTGATCTTGATTGTCCCATTGTGATTGTCCTTTTCTCTAATGAAGTAATCGCGGCCGCTCGGCCAACAACCGCAGGCTTTGAATGATTATTGATGTAGACATTGATGGATGCCGGACCAGTATCTATATAACGATACTCTTTGCCGCGAATCTTCATATAATCGACGCACCTTAAATATGTGTCATGAAGTAATAAACGTCGAAATACAGTTTTTCTATAACTAAGTAGATTTTTTTTCGTCTACAAGGTCCTTGACATACATAAAAACACTTATGGGGAGAAATTTTATTAAAGGAAGATACTTGCTCTCATTTCAGAATAGGACTGTTAGTAGTCACAGAGAAAACAATGTGAAAATGTTAAATATATCATATATATATCAATATATATATATAGAAGTGTAACAATGACAACAATGTACAAGTTCTATTTGTACCGGAATTTGCAGATGTCGACTGTTCAATATAACTAAGTAGACAGAAGCAATCTAAAAAGCTAACACGCTTACTCCTAAATTTGGACCGACTTAGCATAAAATAATTAATATCCAACAACATCACATACATTGATCTGACTCCGAGCTAAGTAGCTTAAGCACTTGTGTTTCGGATATCAGATTCAACAGTATATACTTAAATTTTAGATATTACCTCCCAGCTTAACTAGCATAAACGTACTTAATCGTAATCGGCTACCTAAACGCAGACCTTGGTTTAAATGTGTATTTATATCCTACAGACTCTCAGTGTTAGACTTCATTTATCCTTGTAGCGTCCCGCTTTGACCATGATCCAGGATTTAGCGAGTCTGGTAAGTTGGTCTTTATTACAAACATTAAAATTAAGGCAAAGTCTGGAGTTTGCCTACCCCTTCGGGGATTGCAGTCGTGGTGGTTATGCACGTTAGGTAAATGAAAATACAGGCGCAAGTTTATTTAAGTACTTCATAATAAAATATTGTCTCGACGATTGTTTATCCCATGTTGGTCTGGGACTTGGCCCATGTTGATCTGAGACAAAAAAAAAACTGTGCCAACTGTGGTTCTTGCCTAGCATGTCGTAAGAGGCGACTAATGGTATATCGGGTTTTGGGTGTGTGATTGAGTAGGCGACAGGTTAGCCGCTTGTCACTGCTTTTTCACAATTGTCCATCTGACCCAGCCCGGCTTTATTTTTGGCTGAATGTGGTTGAAGGGGCTTGCTGCCCCTTCGACTCTGCCTACCCCTTCGGGGATCATGGGCGTGATGTTATGTATGTATGTATGTATGTATGTATGTATGTATGTATGTATAATAAAAACTAGCTACGACAATGCTCCTGTTTGTTTAACACAAAAGATTCAGATTTGATACAATAGATATTTCTATTACGCACATTTACAGATGATAGACAATAAATGAGTAAATTAATTAGACTGCCCCAGTTTATAACTGGTAATTAATGTATAGTTTAAAATGCAGCACATAATCAAGCTATTTGGTTAATTAAAAACCTATCAAGGACTACGTCACAGTCCTAAATAATCAACGACAATTATTACAAACCTGATTAAAAATGAAAACTGATTTGTACAACGTCTCAATTAAAATAATTGATTGTAAATAAACAGACATAGGTTATCATGGTAATTGACTCTGCTAAGTACCTTGAGAATGAATCACGCGCTGTTTTAAAATGTCCTGACATTTCATGACGTTAACATCGTAGGTAGATAGGTAGGTACCTACCTACTTGCCTACCTATTATTATTATTGTTAATAATAATAATAATAATTCTACCTAGCTAGGTAAACCTATGAGTAGAAAATTATTTTATATTTGTAACTGACAATGATTGTTGTCGATCTCTACAAAATAAAGGTACCGTAAAATTTTCCTAGCATTTTTTAAACCGCATCAACAGCTTGAATAAAATATAGAAGCAAAGAATAACCGGTTAGCAATTAATCTATAATATGATTACATATCGATCTTTACGTGTTCAACATGCAACGAGTGATCTAGAGTAACCTTGACAGGCCGTCAAGTTAATTAGTCTTATTGAAATCTGTCCAACGATGTCAAGCTAATTATGTCTTGACAAATTTTGCCTTTTTTACTCGACTCAGGAATAACCAAAAAGGGGATTTTCCATATTCGATTAGAGTGCCTAAACTATTTATCCGATTTTGATTGAGATGCCAATAGATTCGTTATTGTAATGGGAGTAGCAAAAGCTATATTTTTGAAAAGAAAAAGTAAATTTTAATTTCGTTATATTCGGCCTTGGCTATATTAATACGATATCGCGATGTTTTTTCAGTCCTCATTTTTTAGAGCAGCATAAAAAAATCGCGTTATTGCAATAGTGTGGCCCCAGCATTACAAATGGAATAATGAAGGAGAAAAAACGATAAATCTTCACTCAAAGTCTAGATTGTATCACAGCATAATCGAAATAATTATTAGTAACAGTTGATGTACCTAAGTGGATAACTGCATGTGATGTAGGTTAGCCTACATTACATGCAGTTATCCACTTACATCAACACAACAAAGAATCTCTTGACAAATTTGATCATATGTGCACATTTCAAATACCGCCTGGACGGATATCAACGATTTATGTGAATTGTGCCAATTGTGGCGCTTTTGAAATCCAATGACGGTCACCCAATAACTTACTCCTTACTGGTGCTCCTGTTTTGTCAACCTTTTTCAAAAAGTGGCACTATTTTCTTGAAGGATATTTTTAGATTCACTATCTTAATTTTTTAATCAATTTTATAAAAGATCGATATTTTTTCAATTAAATTTTTAGACCAAAAAACATTATCAAATGTATAATAATTGTTAATTCTTATAGAGTTCACATTCCCAATGCTCAATTAGTACGTTATGTATATGTGTGAATTTTATTTAATTTATATACATTCAATCTTACACAGATTTTGCTATCGTATATTCACCCGCGTTTACGGTCAATATTATAATGATAAGTGGGCTATTGTACACTGAAAGATTTTTTTAATCAGACCAGTAGTTCCTGAGATTAGCGCGTTGAAGCAAACAAACAAACACACATACAAACTCTTCAGCTTTTTTATAGTATTAGTATAAAAAGCTGAAGAGATATGAATATCCATATCTATACCATATACCATGAATATAAATTTATTGTATATTCATAGGGAGCGGTGGTGGCTCAATGGTAAGGACACGTGCCTCTTAACCGAGGAGTGCGGGTTCAAACCCGGGCACGTACCTCTGGATTTTTCAAGTCTATGTACGTATTTATACCACTAGCTCGACGGTGAAGGAAAACATCGATTTGTAACCATGATCCAAAAATTGTTGGTTCCCCTATCTTAGGGTTACGAAGGTCAGATCGGCAGTCGCTTCAATGTAATTACCGGACTCGCTACATCCTGGATCATGGTCAAAACGGACCCCATCTTGACACGGGAGATAACGCTAGGAAGATGATGGTTATTATGGAAAATATAAACCCTGTTAACGATGCAAAACACTACAATTATCTCTCTCATACATACTTTGATTAGGAGGAGAATATAGAAAAGATAGGATAATTACACACGGTCATATTACAGAAACATTACACGCAATTAGTACTAATCGCTACACACGAAGCTTGCAGAAGGTTTCGAATACTAAACAGACAGATTGGTATTCAGCATGGTTGCCGGGATGGTAGTGACCGCGGTGGGTCCCATTCATCGCCGCTCTTACAATGATATTGTGTAAATGCATTATGCCAAAAGGTATACAACAAATTATATAGAAGTTAGTCATTATGTCATACTCCGATGAAGGTGACCTTCTAAAACCGCTTGCAAAGATTTTAGGTAATCAGTATTTTGTATTTAGACTAGTGTTTGTCACCTTTGTATATTTAGCAATTTTGCTATCCTCGGCATCATTGGCATCTTTGGCTTGTTTGTCATCTTTGGCATCTTTAGCACCTTTGGCGCCTTGGGCAGCTAATGCAGCTGGCATTTTCTGAAGTTACTACTATAATTGTTGAGTGCTTACGAGCTGAGCTCGTTAATCGTCTTTGTCTATCGAGGGCAATTCTATTTTTTTTAATTTTAAACACAAATGTAAATAGACTTTAAAATGAGATTACCGCGGTACTTGTTAAAAGTCAATACCTGCAAAATATAATTCGTGCAAGCCCGACAGTAAGCCTTTTATCCCTAAACAACTAATTTCGAACTCAAAGGCTAGATGCAAAAGAAACATAGTTTCTAGTAGTCGAGTAAACAATGGTCAAATTTATGGCGGACGTAATTCAATTTCGTTTAAATATAAGCATGGGGAGAAAAACGTTATGACTTTTTGTTTGACCACTCACTGACTTTTAATTTCGAGAGGTTTTACGCAATCATCGTGCTGCTTTTTATATTCTATTTGTGTGGACGTGCTACTACAAAAAGTAAACAGAAGTATTTTGGTAGGTACTGTTCAATGTATTAAAGCGTAATTCATCAAAATGACGCTTCAATTTAGTCAGTACTGGCGTCGAGTCCTGTAACTTCAGTCCACTTGGGCCTGCCGCGTAAGGTGGGCGGTGGGCGGTGGCGTTTGAGGTAGTTAAGGTTGATCCAGATTTCCTTAAAGTCGTAGAAAGTTTCACCAGACAAATTGTATCATGGTTCATTCATAATTATTTAGATATGCAGAATCCCTTACCACTGAGCCAGAGTAGCCTTTTACGACATATTAAGCAAGATCATAGTTGGCACACCATAGTTGGCAGACCAACACGAGACAAGTTGTTTACCAGTTTAACTATACTAATATTATAAAGCTGAAGAGTTTGTTTGTTTGCTTGAACACGCTAATCTCAGGAACTACTAGTCCGATTTGAAAAATTCTTTGAGTGTTAGATAGCCCATTTATCAAGGATGGCTATAGGCTATCATATAACATTAAATAACCATAAACACGGGTAAAACCACGGGCACAGCTAATATCGTATAAGCAGGGACACTGTAATTGGAAGCTTGAAGATTTTTTGTCCAGTGGAAAGGTTTCGACCTTTTCGTTTAACGTAAATAACTATTGAGTCATCAAATCTCATGAATAAAACATAAGTCCTGTCAATTAAGCGATGCAATCACCACTTCGTTAAAGGTGAGTATACCAGTAAACAAGTCCAGTTTTCACTAGAGTGGAGAGGGGTTACGGATTACTTAAAAAAACTTAATAATGTAGGTACATCTAAAAACTGTTAATAATGGCAATCACTTTATTGTTGACAGGCAGTTCTTGACTTTTCTGTATAGATTAGGTAGTTACATAGCTCTAAATATTTCCTCATAAACCGGCTTTTTTGGTGATTTTTTCTAATCCTATTGCTAGTTCTCTAGACGACCGCGTTATTATCAACACATTTATTAAATTTATTAGTAGATATTGATGTCATGGAAATACGCCTTAATTATTATTTTTTTGTATTAATACCGAAACGGATCAACTATACATAGATATAGCTTTCCAAGTCGTCACTTTAACACAAGAAGCAATCAGGTTTTGACTAAGTTAAAATATTCCATCTAAATAGCCAATCAACATACCAATGTGTATTGTCTAATTTTGTCTGTTACTCGAATCATTCACTACATTATAAAATAAAATAATTCACTACATATTATAAAACAAAGTCCTTCGCTGCGTCTGTCTGTCTGTCTGATCGCGATAAACTAAAAAACTACTACTGCACATATTTTCATGCGGTTTTCACCAATAAATAGAGTGATTGTTCTGGAGGTTTAGGTATATATATTGAGTTTTTGTGTAGGTACATTGGCTAAAACATAATGATATTTGTTGGAGTTGTCCGAAAAATGTAAGCCGCCACATTACTTCCCAATCTGAATGTCATTCCGAAAATTATTTCCTTAGTCCTCTATTTATAATTAAGTCTATCAGTTTCACTATTTCGTCGTGGCAGTAAGATACAACACAGCCAATAATTAAGTAGAGTTGTCACATGGAAAGCTGTGAAAAAGTAATAAAACGACCGTTGTGCTTGCTCGGAATAAATAGAAAGAATTTATTTAGAACCACAGACAATAAAATGAACCAAAGACATATTTAAGTTTATAACTATATTTGTCTCTGGTGAGATAAAAATAAATACTTTATTGAGATACTAATTTAACACAAAGTAGTAATGACAAGTGGCTAACTCGTCGCCTACACAATCAAAAACCCAATATAAGTATTGTCTTTTAGGAAATGCTAGGAACACAATTGGCACAATCTTTTAAATCCCAGACCAGATGCGATCAGTGTTATCGATATATAATAAGTACTTATCACGAGTAGCTAACGGGATACTACGCTTATTTGTGGTTGCGGTACGGTAACGGAATGTATTTGTAACTCCAGCTTAAGTAGCGTCATTACATACCACCATCCGGTACGAGTATTGCATTTTTATAACTTGTCTATGTATGTGTTTTTTACTTATTATGTATTTTTTCGTCACTATGAGGTGACATAATGTAAAAATAAATGCGTTATTATGCTTATATACTTATACTACTATACTATTATAAGCTTGAGCGTTTATTATAAAAGAGTTAAACGAAATAAGTCTTACACATTTGTGCGAACTTTATTAATTTTATTCACTTGAAAATATTTGGAAACATAGTTTATGGTGATTAAGATGACTAGTGTGTTGTGATTCAAAGACTCCTTTAAATGTTGTTTCTTAAAATTATTTAACGTTACGCACTTTAAAATAAATCAGAAGTCGCTCCTAAGTGTATTGCATATAAAATTTCATTTATATAACGTAATGTAAGCTTAAAATTTCATTTAGGGATTACCTGTAAAGATTTTGTAAAGGTTGCTAATAAATAAATAAATATATTGCGTGAATTAAAGCAAAAGTCAACTCTACTACCTACTCACTAATATAATAAAGCTGAAGAGTTTCTGCTTGTTTGTTTGCTTGAACGCGCTAATACCAGGAACTAATGGTCCAATTTGAAAAATTCTTTCAGTATAAGTTAGCCTGTTTATCGAGGAAGGTTATATATAATCTATATAGCTTTAACCATAAACGCGGGAAACCGCAGGCACAGCTAGTTACTTATAATTTTTTATTTTAAAACCAATGAATAAGTTGGTTTCCTGTATTTTCTTTTAATTACATAAAACCTGAAGATTATTATTTTTTTGATGTCAGCCTTCCCTTCATGTACAGCTGTCTTAAAGTGCTCTCATACCTGTAAAAGCGAAGGATACATTCGCAAATATAATAGTTGTAAACATGAACTTTGCATCAATATCCAACAGTTTAGATATTACCAAATTCTAAGAACGTTTTCCAGCTCTGATGTAGGCACCACCTTAAATTGCGGCAGTGAACAATTATCTAATAAAACATTATGAACTTGAGCCGGTAATAAAAAGCTAAAAACCGACTAACAAAATCGCTACAGACCGACATTAAAAAAAGAACCATGCTTAATGGCAAAAAGCGGCTGATTCTTAGTCAGGTTTTAATAGCTACATAGCTTGCTGATATACCTAGCTTCAATATGCAAAAAAGAGTCATATTAACGGTCATGGCGAACTATATATTATTGTATTGTATGTAATGGACCAAGTGATAAATTGGTCATTAGGTACATACCTAATGTCCGGGCATTATAAAAAATTACTAATAGGGGAGGGAAATTAGATAATAACTTTTCAAGCATTGTACATAATGTCCATCATCTATCGGGCAGAGAAATAAAAAACATGTTTCATTACTATTCTTTTTATGTCGACATGATCATCCTCCTAGCGTTATGTCCCGTGTTTAGTCAGGGCCCGCTTCTTCTCTAATTCTTGGATCATGGTCTACCATGACCCAGAATTTATAACTATGTAATGTTAAAAAAAATCTTTGATTCTGGCGCTTCGCCGGCCGCTGCCGCGGCACACTCGCTTTATAATGATCAGAGAATGTGATAAATAATGAAGTTTAAATATGAATTCATCAGTTTGCCCGATATAGCTAGCCATTATTCATAATGCCCCGGGCATTATGTATAATGCCCTCATTAATCAATTTCTCCATAACATCTAAATGATATGTATAACTCAATGCGGAATTTGCTCTGCGGAATTGCTCATAGCGGAATTAAACCCGTCCGTTACTTTGAAAAGGTATTTTACCCAAATTACGGTTGGTCTACTTTATTTGTTCTACATATATTCATGTCGAAAAATACTGGTAATAGCCTCTAGAATTCAGTTGCATAGGAGTCATGTTAAAAAACACACGTAGGAATCTAATAGAATTACATTTTCCTAGGATTATCTAGAATTCACCCATTTTTTTTCGGTAAACATAGTAAAATAATAAAAAATAAAATGTATTTGCTTTGCATAAATAATGTTTATATTTTTTACACCAACAGTATTTGGTGTAAAAAATATGACAATGATGGCGATTAATATCTGATTCTTTATGCCCAATAACGACTGAAGTGCTTAGAGCAAAATATCGAAAATGATTAGACTAGAGTAACTACATAATCACCATAGCCGTCATGGACTTAACTGATGATGATGATATTATAATTGTGATAAATAATTAACTCCGCAGTCTATTTTGAAAATAATGAAATACTCAAGTTGAGGGGTTCAGCTAAAGATTTATCTTACAAGAGCCTGCAAGTCAAATTAGAATTTTCCATAGATAAAAGTTTTTAAATTTAATACTGTTTCCTATATATTTCAAGCTCAGACAGTAAGTTAATTTATTGATAGTCAATAGTAACGGGGTATGGTGTAGTAATAAAATAAGTTATGTAAGTCTCATGGTCAAGAAAAATAACCTTGTTCTGTATTCTTATTTTGAATGGAGTTTTATGAGCTTACTCGTATGTTTATTTCCTTCGTATCACTTATGAAATAGAATTATGAAATCTAACCTCACTTTAAAATTATTAGTTATGTTTTTGCTAGAACATTTGTGGTGACTTGTAAATATGATTGAACTTACCACGGCCACAAACAGTATAGTTATTAGGTTAACTCTTAAAAATGCCGCGGATATTACATCCAACTCGATTCAGTGCTCATTACTTTCCTCGATATGTTGTGTTGTTAAATTACCTAGTGAGGCTTCCTGGTGAAGGCTACAAGTCCAATGTCAGAACACTAATCAAACTCTTATCTAGACCTCACAGATTTTTATGAGGTCAACGTGGAAAGAAACGAAGTCAGCGTTTTTTACTATGAATACTGGACTCTTAAACATAAGACGCCCTTAACATTTTAATTAAGTAATGAGATTTAAGGTTCTTACATGTGTTCATGCGTTAACATCGCTGGTCCTTCGATACGCAGTCTATCAATGTTTGTAAACAAACATTGGAGGCGCCTCGGCACAGAGCCAACGGTTCAGAGGACCGGTGATGCGAATTCGTCGAACAGTCCTCTATTTACGAGCATGTTCCAATTTTTGCAAACATTGGAATTGTGAACTATTGTTTTTAATGCTTTTGAATCGTAACGGGAACAGGATATACATAGTAAACATTATTTGGAAATTTGTATCTTCGCCATTAGTATAAAATTATATGCCGACTCCTCAGTACTTATTAATTTACAGAAAATTAGGTGCCTAAGCGATTCACATCTTCATGCAAATTTAAACATTGATAAATATTACTATGAGATTTACAATATATCTTTTTTTTTGCTTAGGTACACTAATACATATAATAATATAATAGAAAGAAACCTATCGATTGCAGTGAGCATAATAATTACTTATGTAAAAAATATTACGTAATGATCAAAACATGGCCCCACTTCAGATAGAGTAACTTATAACATTGCTAATCAGAACCAGAATCCCAACTATCGGGAAGACCTACATCTGATAGAGTACATCCTACGACAGAAAGTTATGATGATAAGTAGAATAATATACTTACATATTTCGTACGTACTTTCACCTAGATTAAAATACCGCGATTGCAACATTTGGCGTTGTCACAAAACTGGACATGGTCCGAAAAAGGTTAGGTACTAAGACACGAGACAATGCAACCGGTTCTTTCATCTGCGAGTCTAGTTCTGAATGTTTGTAAATAAACAGGGACAGTCGACGTCTGGGCACAGAGCCAACTTTCTGTATCCCGTAACTATTTAAAAAGATCGTTCCTTTTGTAAAGCTACCTCAGTCCGTATCCGGTTTGCAATGTGTTTAAACTTTTTTAATCTGTTCGCGTTTTAGGTTTTAATAGTCTGCATTTCTACTGAGTTAGGTTTAAAGTTTTGTATCATTACATCTCTTTATTTATTTTAGTACTGTATATTGTAAATTTATACGAGTTTCTTCTGTTTATAAATCAGAAATATTTCATAAAGAATTTTTATCGTTTAATTTATTTGCCATTTGGTCTATAAAACTATGCGATAGGATTTATTATTATTTATAATTACCTGTAAGTACTTGTGTGTGTGCAGACTTTAGCACGTAATTTTTTCCAATTCTTAGCATACTATAAAGTCGATAAAGATTTATCGCATTCTAAACCACTATTAATGGTTCATAAATTCTGGTTTAGAATTTTTTATATTATACGCAGATTTGCAGTTTTCTTGCTTATTTAACTAACCAGCGGACTAAATCCAACTAATAAAAACAGCAATCTACTTTTGTTCGTAAAAATGAACAAAGAGTAATCTTAGGTGCTTGAATTTCCCATAAAATCATGTTGATGTTTTAATTTTTTTAATCTCTCCACGATGCAATCCCATGTCATAAAAGTCATGTAGAAGTGGCATACGGTACTTAAACGATGTTAGAAAATTGATGTGTCAAATTGACTCGAACTGTCCGAACAAAGTTCATTTTAATTGCAATTTGCCTATATTTGTATGGGCAGTCGTGGCTGAGGGAATGACAAGCAATTACGGCCTTAACTGGCTCTCGATATCTGCGGCCATTAATTAGGCCAAGTACTCAAATTGCACAGTACAAGCCATTTGAACGCGTCGTCTACCTAGTAGCAGTTACATCGTTAATTTCTCTTCGTTTTGCGTGACTATGTCCAATATTGGATAATCCATTTAGACTAAGCATCTATTCGATTAAACTGTTTGTTTTCCCGGCTTTTATTGTTTTTTTTTTGAGACAACATCGGCGCGCTTTCCGATGCGTCGTAATTTAGCTGTAAACATGGTGTAAGATAGGGACTTTTTAAAATGATTAAAAGCCTAAATTAAAACGCAAGGAAAACGCTAAATGTATGTTAATCAAACATGTAAAATGCATTGTATTGTACATTACTTCCAATTTAAATGCACTTCTTATTCTGTCGGTTGTGTCACACTGGATTAGGCGGAACTATTCAGGTCTAGGTACTCACTTGTTATGTGCCGATTCAGGCTTACATAAGCACGTGTGCTCGTTTTTTACAGCTCGAGCGTTCACCAGCTCGTCATCAGGCGAGTTTCGACACTTTAGCACTTGATGCCATTGCAACACACCACAAGGAAAAACACCTACACAGCCGAATTCCGCGCACCGACGACTGCCCGCTTGACCGCTTTCGCTCCGTTTGTACAAATATTAAAAAACAACAACTTCACAAATAACATACACTTTTCGACTCTGGAAATAACGGAACGCGTTGCTCAAGCGGTCGCGGAGCTGGCGACGGGTTGGGTGGCCGCGTGGCGTTGCAACACTGAGCCGGACTCGAGCGGGCGCTCCGCCGACGGACCGTGACGGACTGGCCAGCGCCTCTCGCAGCAGCCGCAACAGCGGCGCCCTAGAAATGGCCTGTGCCGCGATGGCGGCCGTCTGCATAACTCACTTTCGCTGTCAGATGCCCCATTTTCATAACCAGCTTTTCCCTCTATACTTTGAATTGTGCGGACTCACCACCCGTGCATGCTGTTGATGACGCAAGATGCTCAGTTGACGCGCATACCTCACACGAAGGACAACCTGTTTGACCCTTCTCGTTGTCGATGGCGACAATACCTATCTACTTGAAGGTAAACATATGAAGACAAATATTTTTAGTAGATATACAAGATCCGGTCCAAACGACGGTGTCCAAATAATCTGGACAGATGAAATATTGGTCATTGCCATCTACAATAGTTCCAATCCGGTATGATTTCAGACATCCTTATTTTTTATGGCATCTCAGAAATGATTAGCGACCAACATACATTTAAATATGTGTACACGTAATAATATTATGCAATGCTTGAAATGGAACTAGTAGTGTCGCAACGTTTAAAAATTAGTCTATTCATATGAAGTGTATCAGTAAGAATAAAGTTTTATTTCCACGTATGCTACTTACGCCTCCAGTACTATGTGATGACTATCTAATAGTTAAGTTGTTCACCGGAGCATATGAACAATGTACTATGTAAATCGCTAAAGTTGGATGGAAGGCGTGGTAGACATCTTAGAATTTCGATTTCAGCCTGTTCACGTCGCTCAGCTAAGGTTACTATATCTCAGAACTAGTCTTGATATCTCAGGATTTTTAGGCTCTTCACAATAATCATTTGTAAATATTTTCACTGAGTTCATTGATATTTAAAATTTTAAGATTTTTTAATAAAAATCGGGCTTTTCTCCGGTATTTTAAAATTTCTATCATAGGGATCATAGTTTAGATTTATTCCTTAGTAACTACACTCATTGAGCCATATATGTGTATAATGTATATGTTACTGTAAAAGCCCGCATATTGGTCAATCTTAGGTTACTAGTAAATCTTAGGATTTACCGACATGAGTTGGTAAATGTAAACATTTCTAGGTTAGGTTATATTATGGGTTAGTTAGGTTAGGTTTATTAACCTGATTAAAGAAATACCTTACCTAACCTAACCTATAATATAATCTAATCTTAGTTAGGTTTGGTTAGGTAAAATTTTCCAAGTAAAGAATCCTAAGATTTACTAAGTAAATGGTGGTAAAAGTTCGAATCGTACACCTGTTCGGACTTTTACCGTTAAGAGTTGGTAAACCTTAGGTTTTACTGGAAAATCTTAAAATTTACCACAGTTGGAGCTATTACAGCAACATATATACATATAGAATGTTTTTGAGCCATTGTTTTGTAATAAAGTATGAACAATGTTGAAACTTGTATAACATTTAAGGTTTAACTTTATTCTCGCATAACTTTTAGACGGGTCAACTTGGCGGAAAATCATATCAGACCTTTTTAGGGTTCCTAGCCGAATGGCAAAAAACGAAACCTTTATGGATTCGTCATGTCTGTCCGTCCGTATGTCACAGCCACTTTTTTCCGTAACTATAAGAGCTATACTGTGGAAACTTGGTAAGTAGATGTATTCGGTGAACCGCATTAAGATTTTCATACAAAAATAGAAATAAGGGTAATATGGGTTCCCCATACTTAGAACTGAAACTCATTTTTTTTTTTTTATTACCCCTACGTGTGGGGTATCTATGGATAGGTCTTCAAAGATGATATTGAGGTTTCTAATATATTTTTTTCTAAACTTAATAGTTTGCGCGAGAGACGCTTCTAAAGTGGAAAAATGTGTACCCCCCCCCCCCCCCCCCCGTAGCTTCTAAAATAAGGGAATGATAAATGTAAAAATAATAATCTATGATGTACATTACAATGCAAACTTCCACCGAAAATTGGTTTGAACGAGATCTAATAATAAGTTTTTTTTTAATACGTTATAAATCGTAAACCACATTTTACCTTTCATTCAATCAACTCAAATATAATAAAGAATAAAGAAAAACATTTATTTAGATGTATAGTGGTACGGAACCCTACGTGCGCGAGTCCGACTCGCACTTAGCCGGTTTTTTGTAAATCGTTTAATTTCCTACAAGAATATGCATTGTTTTGTATGAACATTTAATTCGTTAAAACGCAATAAAATTAAAAAAAAAAAATTAGAAAATTCCCACATTACATATACGGGAAATGGAAAATAAGACTGGCTCATTTTTTCGGTACCCTAAACAATATTTTTACTATAGCTAAAGGAAAAAATACATTTTTTTTTTTGACCCACCCTAATGTATATAGCAAGTACCTATTTAATCAACCTCAGTTTAATGACTAGCGATTATTTAATGTGGCGTCAGAAGCATGACATGCTCATTATAAATGTAACTATACTGAACTCTACTGGAACATTCCGCACGAATGCACCAACATTTTTTAAGTCCCAAGAGACCAGTTTATCGCCTCCCTATAAAACACTTTATTGATTCCTGAGTAAAGTAGAGACGTCAATATTTTCCTTACCAAACGATTGAACTTTCAAAGAAGTATACAAACTTCATTATGGCTAGGCTTAGATCGATCACTTTAAGAGATTTACAAGATAGGCTAGCGCTTTTGATGTAGCGTTGAGCCTAATGGATCATTTGAATCCTGATGAAGTCTATTCAGAAAAGTCTTAGTTATAAAAAGGATTATAAATATAACTGAACATAATTTACACTTGTCTCTACTTTTTCAAAATATTTAATTGAACCTTAGGTATTCAATTATATTTTTCGCTTAAATGCGTTTTAAGAAGCCTGATGGTCTTTGGACAAGGTCAATATTTCGCATAACTTAAACAAAAGTAGAAGCATCTAATGCAACTTGTATATCTCATCTGCGTTTACTAATCCTTTAGGTACCCTCGCCCCTCAAACCGCAGAGCAAACCGCAAGGTTAAGACTATGTCTCAAAACAATAGGACTAAACAGATCTTAACTACTTTCCCAATCTGATTGATAAATAAGTATCTAAGTTTTATAGTTTTTCATTTATCAAAAAATTTATAAAAAAAACTATTTTTATATATTGCGCGCTTTTAAAAATACCTACGCAATTATTTTACATTTATATATTTACCACAGACAAGTAGAATCTAGATAAGCAACTGTTGGTTACTGCTCTAAATCCACTAGTATATAAAAGTATTAAGATCCGTTTTCGCAGATAAATCTTTAAATATCCAGTACCGCATAATTACTGAATTGATGGAATTAAAAAAAAACAAATACACAGTTTCACACCAAACCTCAGTGAAAAATGTTCAGCAGATACCTCTTTAAATTAAATGGAGCTTGGTGTTTGCCAACAGCGCGACGTATCTGAGCAGTAGCCTAATTGCTCTTTTTTCTGTCCATTGCGTTTTTGCGATTTTGATAACATCCGAGCACAATGACCGGCCAATGACCTTAACGCTTTCTTGACAAATTTACAACATTTCGTCGGCGCGGTAGATACAAACGAAGATTTAATGGGACAAAGGAAGGTTTCGACCTAGAAAGTCCTGAGTAGGATTGCTATTCGCATCCATAAGTTCCGTACTTTATTAGAAAATGATGAACAATCTTTAAAGTATACACGTGGCTAAGTCAGGTGATACATACAAAATCTTTCATTTTTCTTGTTATACACATCATGTACATATTGTAGTGTTGTTTTACTTTATACAATGTGCTATATACATATAAATACCTACATAACAGCATAAATGAAGATCACATTTTTTCTTCAATATAATTAAATATTGCTTTAATGTTATTAAACGAATATTTTATAGTTTCACCTACGTTCTTTATAATAATTACGTATATCATTACAAATTTAAGCTGTCAAAAATAGACAGTACTTAATAGAAAATCAAAATTGTCGCAATTTCCAAACTTCAAATGAGTTATAGGGTTGTAGGTAAGTACATGATAAATCTTTAAAAACAAATGGTTACAACCAATCCACCAACCAACCAAAAACCAGTAAGCAGACGACGACAGACGAATAAAAATGGTAGGCTTTAGCCGGCCTCCTTGGGGAAAGAACCCTAAAAAAGGTGCGTTACGTAATCCCTAGTACTCACTACCCCACAAATCTCCGGAGGGTAATCCGCCTAATCTGGATTTATGCCCCACTTGTCCCCCAATCCAGCGTGAAACAGTGTACACCCGGCCCTAACGGGTGCTTGCTAACTTTTACGTTTTTTTCTCACTTTAACTTCACTATTTTATTACAGACATTAATGGAAAGATATTTCTTTTTCTTCGTTTATTTTCTACATTAGGCTAACTTAGTTTCATTTTCATTGAGGTAAATACTAATCAGAGCTAGCTTATAAACGCAGCTTCGTTTGTCATGGGAAGTTTTAGTTGCGAGATAGCCTGTTAGCCGGTTTATGATTTTAAATACATTCGTTAAGAACGTCTCCAACTATGTTAATCAAAAACAGAACAATTTAGAGTTTGCCTATTAGTGTTAATATTTGCTTTAACTACCATCAGATACACGTATAGTCAATCTGATAGTGGTTGAAGCATTACCAACCTGTTTACGATAATCTAAAAATCACTTACACTAAAGTCACTAACTTTCAAAATTGCAACAAGATACTACAAGTTCAGTCTGATATATCTCTAAAAATATTACTGCGATCTATCGAGGAATGTATACTTTTTAGTTTAGTTACCTCTAGTTACATTTATTATCTACCTTCTATGTAGGGAGTATGTTCATACATACATACGTGTACACAGAGTTAGGAATATTGTATTCGCAGTAGCAAGCTAGGCTCCCCGAAGGGCAATGACTATTCCGGGGTGAGCCCGAAACAGGCGGCCGAACGCCTCACCTCGATATTGCAATACGAATACTCCGAGATATGGTAGTACACAGTTCACTATGGATAAAACATCACTTAAGTAACTATACTTACTTACCTACCTTTGCTCTATATACTTAACAAATTATTTCAAAACATGCATACAATTACTCACGCTCTGGAGGCTACATTTACTTGATGATTATGATTTTTCACATGTTAAAACGTTAAGTTACTAATAAATGTATTAGGTAATCGCCTTGCCTCATCTTGTCCTTCGATAAATAGCACAAAATTTGCTAAGGTGCTTAAAAAAGTAATGGGTTATGCCTAATCTTTAAAATGTCAAGTAAGAGAGTTTAACGTAAATAAATCTATCGACCTATTTTAATAGCTTAATATTTAGCCCAAGGGTGATATAAAAGAGTTTTGCTCAGTATATATATAACACTGATTCTGCTAAATTAGGTATCTCGGTGACGCCCTCCACAGTTACAAGACAAGATGAGTGGTGTGGTGTACGTGGTTTAGAATTTTATCTACGAAATTAAAACTGAAAGTAACAAGATATGCAAATTACGGCTTCACTCTGCGAGCATTCAAATCGCACCGTGGAGTAAATTCACGTTATTCCTTAAATTATTCCGACAGAAGATAGATGAGGGATTTACTCTGATTCAATATTTATCCTCACAAACATGCTAAATTTTCTAAACTGGTGCAAGCGCGTGATTCGACGGAAATACAAAATCAGATCAACCGGATTTCTAAAGTGCCTTCAAATATAGCTTTGGAAACATATCTGAATAGTTTGGATGTCGATGATAATACCTAACTTGTACTTTACTCAAAATTTCTCTCTCGTGACTCTTGTGTGAGTATCCAGTATAGGTAATCTAGCTTGCTGATCTAGCTAGACAATTGCTTTTGCCGCTGAGCATGTATTAGCACCTTATTAACGATTGAAAATGAAAATAACTGATGTAGTAACATTGCAAACACTACTTATATTATACGTGTGGTAGTGTTTAACTCTTCCATAGTGTACCTACCCCATACAAAATGTCAAGTCATTGTCGCCGTCAGGCAAGTAGGTTAATGCCATTCAGCGTTGTATCGGGTGTTCTCTGGGTCTACACGGAAGACTCGTTTGATTTGCTTATTCAGCGACCTTTAGTCAACACGACCTCATTTAACACACTGACATACATTTTCTTAGATGTCTTTATATATATGCAAGACAATGACAAAGCTATCGAAAACACAGTCTTCATAAAATCTTCGTTAGGTAATTAGAGTTGGGTTAATTAGAAAATTGTGAAAAAGTTTCAAACAGCTTTCTCGTCGCCTACACTATGATTTGTGATTACAAACCCAACACCTTTCACAATATGCAAGGAAAGAAACGCAGTTGTTACTTTATTTTAAATCCTTGACAAACACACCATAAATGCATATTATTGTGCAACTAGCAAATTGAGAAACACTTACCACTAGCAACGTAAATGTAAGTGTCAACATGTAAATGTACCTACTATTTAAGTGCCTTTATTCGATATTCATTGATAAGTACAACCTTAATATTAGGCATCCACGCAACACTGGTGTTGGTTGGGAAATTAGTTAGACCCCTGAAATCAGATTGTTGTAGCTACCGTCTAAAGGTCGTACCGGAAAATCCTGACTAATATTATAAATGCGAAAGTAATTCCTCCTTTCACGTTTCAAGTTATGCGTTTAGGCCTTTTAACCGATGGTAATGTTATTTGGTAGGTAGGTACGTTAAAAGTTTGAATTGCCAGGAAGAACTAAGTTGTTAAGTACTTTACTTCTTATTCCGGAAATAAATATAGACCCCATAGCATCTACGACGTCCAATTTCCATACCATAATTATTTACATAACAACGAAGGCAAAACCGCATGAAAAAGTTAGTCACTCTTTAAACTGTATTATGTCAAGTTCAAAATAAGGCTATGTTGATGCCAACATCTAGTGGATAATTCACGAAACCTTGATCTAACCTTTTCTCCGGAAAAGGCATTGGAATGCCAATGCCTTTTCCGGAGCTCACTTAAATTCACGCGATAGTATCCTAGGCACGCGACTTTACAGTAAATATAAGACAAGACACACAAGATAGATTAGGGAGTGTATTCCGTAAAACACGATTTTACAGAAGACTAAGAAGCTGGTTAAAATAAGTATAAGTATACATACTTTATTCTGCAAGTCTATGTTATATAACGAGTTGTTACATAGAGTTTATTAAGTAGGTTGCATCTAGTACATACTTATGCTTGCGGCTTTGCCCGCGTTAAAGGATTTTTAACCGACTTCAAAAAAAAGGAGGAGGTTCTCAATTCGACTGAATTTTGTCAATCAATGTCAAGGCGAGTATATTGATCGACAATCTAAAAGTTATTATTTTTATTCAAGGTAGTAAATTTTTATTTCTCGATAAATTTACCTTAATATTTTTTCTGTACCACTTAAGTATTACGTATAAGCTCTTTTTGCAAATCAATGAAATAAAAAGGTACAATATTTCTTAGCCAAAATTACTTATCTGACACATAGTTTTTGAGTCAATAGTAAGTGTCAACTCCTAGTCTATGGTGATACTTGTCGAAGATGGAAGGCCAGACAAAAGGGCGCAACTGACAATTGAGGGGAGACGCGGGCGGTCACGCGAAGACCTTGACATTTCGACGGTAACGTCGTTAGGGCGAAGATGGATCTTCCGAGCAGCTTTATTGACTCGAAAGTGATTTCGACCGGAATCATTAAATTGAGCGTTTCATTCAGTTGTCGCGATAAATAACTTTACACGGGGGCTAAACATAGATATGTTTTAAGCTCTTTTGTGCGAGATAGACGGTAAGTACTAAGTAATATACTCGCAACAAATATTTGGTGGAAGTGCCATATGGGCGCGGCAATGAAGCCACAATACAGAGTTGTAACGCAAGACTACGCGTAGACTGCTTGTGTCTAAATGTATACCTCATTATAACTGCTCCAATAAAAATACGATATCATCTATTGACGACTTGATAAAAATCTCAACATTTGAACTTGGATTACGGAAGGTATTAAATACATTTTAAAGGTATTGTTATGTATAAAATATAATACAATTTTTGTTTTTTTTTTTGTTTTTGTCCATTATAATAGAGGTATTGTTATTTAAACTGTTTTCCAAAAGATTGAATGCATGTTTTCTAATGTATGACTGATGAGATAGGCTGTTTTTAACTAAAATAAGAATGGCCAATCCTGCTCATTGCTCACCTGAAGTTTAATATATGATTAGCGGGCGGTTATTTGTGTGAGTTTCTCTTCATCTTCATCTCATACTAATTTTATGACGTGCCCCTTCTAGTAGTTTTTCTGTTATGTGGTAATAAGTCTGGGACCATAATGTCACCTCGAGACGATTGTATTCAAATCAAAATGCAGACTTGGTTAGAAGGTATGTGGATAGGTACCGAATTATAAACAACTTACTTTGATGACTTTCAGTCATCATTAAAATAAAACTGCGTTTATTTCGTACCTACTAGCTCGTGCCCTTTTTCCAACTTTGCAGCCGATATTGTAGATTCTGTTAATGCCAGGTGACCGACTGAAATGTTTTTTTAAACTTATAGTGAATTCTTTGTGTACCCCTAACAATTAGTATGCATAATTTCATGATGATCAGTTAAGTCGTTAAGACATGAAAGCGTAACAAACACACTTTCGCATCTACAATACTGACGATAGAAAGTAAGTATATGAAATCGAAGAAAAATCTCCTATATCACAAAAACACGAATGTTCGTCTTTTTTTTTTAACTTTTCCCTGTGAAACACATGTGGCTAAGAAATATTAAATATTTATACCGATTAAAACTTCCGACAGTCGTTCTAATCTTGGTTTGGATTCAAGAAATAGTTTTATTCAACTTACCATTGGACGGATACTATACAAAATAACATCAGTTCCTGAACGAAATCCGCTTATAAAATACTTTTCTAAATAGAAAGCGTGAAGTAAACATCCTTGGTAAATACAATTTTCTCCGTAAAAGCTCCTTGCTATTTCTATACGCGGGACGCCTGGCGCGATATTAGGTTATTCACAATTTCTTTATCCATTATTATAGGTAGGCTAATTTCGCTCGCTATATAAACTGTCTGTCTATTGTAAACATCATAATCTATAGGTACAGAAGACAGTTTTTGTCAAATACATAACTTACATACGGTAGTATTTACGGATACAGTAAGTTTAGGTAGATACACAGTGTGTATAACGAAATACAACTTTTATTTATTTTTGTGTGTGTTCTAGTTAATCCTAATATGGGTGAACCGATTTAACAGAAATTTCAATCGCAGAAAGCTAACGTTAAAAGTGAAATGTATATGTAGGTATATGCGAAAACTAACCAATCAGAAAACAGTACGCAGAAGAAATCGCGAAAACACTGGACTGGGTTAGATGGAAAATTGTGCAATAGTATTGACAAGTGGCTAGTTCGTCGCCTACACAATCACATACCCAAAACCCGATAAACCATTAGTCGCCTTTTACGACATGCTGGGCAAGAAACCCAGTTGGCACATTTTTTTTAAGTCCCAGACCAACACGGAAGTAGATAGTATCGTATTTTCAAATAAAACAATAAAGTGTAATACTCGTTTTTATTTAGGTACGATGGCCAATCTCCGCACTGAAAGTCTCTACATAATTAAAATATACAAATTGACATCGTTACATCACGTTATAGACATGTGTATACATTATGTACAAAATTATGGGCACGTCGTTTTCGTTTAAGTATTGTGACTTACCTAACATTTTGTTCTAATAATTAATAAACATTGATTAAGTCATGACGATGAAATGTAATCACTAGTTGCGTACAAACACTAATCTCTTTGACAAATCCTAATATTATTTACAATTATCATGAAAAATATTATATACAAATTCATTAAAGAAAATTCACTTACAAACTAGTTAAGCATTGACATAATTTATTGATATCCCAATGATATAGCTGGTGTCTACTTAGAGGTAATATCTATTTCTATCCTTGAGGTCCATTTACATTTATCAAAATCGATTAGAAATATATGAAAACTGATTACCAATAAGACACCGCGGATTCAAGACGGGAGACAGTAAGTTAAGTATTTTGGTTTCTATTGGCCTTTTACATTTAATTTTTTTTTTTTTGTTTTTAATTTATTTCTTATCGCCAGTAGTTGTAGTTTTCATATATTTTTATTCAGTCTTCACCTTAAAGGTACCTAATGTATGTTATAAAAAAGAATATCCCTGTCATTATTAATAAGATTCAATTTACTTTTCATGTAAATTTAAAAATATATCTCATCTAACTTCTATATTAAATACTTAATTATAAAGCAACATTGAATATTACATACGATGATAATTAAATATCACAATAACAAGTGAATATTACCTATGTATGATTACGATTTTTATTAAAAGTGTAAGTGACATTGAAATTAAGGCGATTTACTAAATACAGACAAATAGTTTTGAATATGGACGGAGGAAATGGTTTGAATGCTTAATTTTTTTTTTTTTAATTCATTACTAAACCTTGTTGTTATGTCTCAGATAATGTGTAAGAGGAGGCATGTTAAAAAATGGTTTCTGATTTTGTCTTTTTAAACACACAATAATTTATTCTTAACTTAATAAATTATTCAGTCACACTTGCCAAGTGTATATGTATCAGATTAATTTTAATTTATTTTAATCATTACGTAATTTAAAAATCCACACTTTAAAGCTTTATTGAAATATAAACTTAAATTAGTTTGCCTTTTATTTCCTTTTAATAACAATTATGCACGAAAAACTTAATTGGTCTATTCTTTTTTAATTTACTACATTAGAAATCATGATATTAATAGTGTAGTATATTTGAATTGAATAGAATAATAAATCGAAAATCTAATTGGTCATTAAGTTGATAATAATAGTCACTTTTGATTCCGTGCACAATCTTTGCAAGGAAATGATTTACAACACAACATAAGGCATTCAGCATCACGATTGTAAAAACCTAGGTAAATTTATTTATGTACATTACATTGCTAGTGCTAATTAGGTAAAAACAACAGGATCACCGTCAGTACATCATGTGACTACGATTAGTGCAGATCGCACGGAGAATTACTATCTAGATGAGACAACCTTGACGAACTATGGGTCAGAATGGCACCAGATTTACAAAGAGAACATAATATGATGCTTATGAGATTTAATACACCTTTACCACAACGCAGGACCTTTAAAATTTGAAATAATTGAATTACTTAAGTACGTCAATAGGTAAATCTAAGTAGTAAAAACGAAGTAAACATGTATTTCATATGTTGTAAAATCATGCTCATATTTGCGGTTTAAATGACATAAATTAGAATTTGAGAGTAAATTTTCCCTGTTTTTGCTACTACCACAGTAAATCTATGTGATTAAGTAATTTAGCTATGTTTAGGTACTGCCACGTGAACTAATGACAAATATTTTAAAATATCTCTAAATGTGTATTATCATTATAATAATAACCACGGACATAAAATAAGCCGATATTTCAACTAGATACTCATCAATATTTATCGCGTAAGATAATGACTAGTTACCATCAAAAGACAATTACGAAAGTTTAGTAATATTTTGAACAATGCTAATTATGTTTGTTTGTATGTGGGCATGTCACGAATGACATACAAACTATGTACTGCGCAATAATGTATTATATTTACCATGAAAAATAAAAGCAGATTTGTTGTGATCTTATACTTTGGTTCCAGACCACATCCGTTGAGTAAGGTCACCAAGATATCTAAGTGGGAATAGGTATTTATAACAAGTGGTTTAATTATCTTAGTTACCTAGATTAACTTACACGTATTAGGAATACAAAGTGGTTGGGAATTCTAAGTTTTGTGACCACAAAATCTGATAAACACATTACAACCGTTACATGTTCCAACTACGTAGCCTTTAATGTGGAATATTATTAAGTTTACAACGTCTTTGTTATTCAAATTAAGTAAAATCGTAGTAGGGATTAGCTGGGGACTTTGTTTTTATGAGCATACAAATAACACTTCAAAATGTTTTACCTACGTACTTTTTTTCATTCTAAGAAAAACGATACAATTCCGGTCAAGTACAACGAGGTCCAATTAAAATGATTGGCAATACCACCTATCTCTCCGATCTCTCCGAATCTCCGAGGATTTGGTTATGTAGTGGATCTTTTCGGTGGGAGTCTCGTTCTTACAACAGAAGGTCATCTAGCATATAATAAGTACTTCATTTCCAAGTGAGAAGGCGTCAGCTTCCTAGGACTTGATCTGTATCGAATCGAATGAGCTACAACAGTAGAAACAGTCTTTTTACTCTTCTAGCACGCTACTTCTCAACGGACGTAATTAAATAAACAATTTGTTATGACGGCATTGGAGATAAAATGGATCTAGGAGTATTCTGATCATCTGTAAGACTATTAACTGGTGAAGATACGATACATATCAAGCCACTGGGATGAAACACAACAGTACCGGTTTTCAGTCTGACGTCAATTATAGTGATTTTAGATTCGATTCTCGGTGGAACAGCGTACTTAAACAGTTAAACTGCGCTGAGCTTCTGCATGTCACAGTTGAAGATAATAAATACCTAATCTCTTGAGGTGTGATAGTATTGGCACTTAGCAACCTTACCTCTGACCTCAGTGTAAGTAACAGATCACAGAGTCTTCCTCTTTAGGCTATGTCGTACTCACTGGAGTACGGCATGAGAACTGTCTCATAACGTTCACAGACACCATCGACAAGCCTCATACTTGAGTAGGCGCACCTTGCAAGCTACTAGGATGAAACACAACAGCAGCAGCTGGGTCTTGCGTCAGTGGTAGTGCGGCAGCTGTACTCCAGTTGTCATAACGTCGACAGATTATAGACAAGGCCTCACACTTGAGTAGGTGCACCTCGCAAGCTACTGGGATGAAACACAACAGCACCAGCGAGGCCCCTCGTCAGTGGTAGTGCGACAGCTTGCCGGGGCGGCGCGGGGGCGCAGTCTCGTACTCGTAGTAGTTGGACTGCGGCCGCGGCGCGTCCCTACATGAGCGCTGTGAGTGGTAGCCAGCCTGCGCGCCGCCTGCCCGACGACTGGAACAAAGCGTATAGGTTTACGGCTTGCAATAACAGTACAATGTTTACTTTGCTGTACTTGCCGGTTTGCCTATGGGCGTGTAGCGTACGTTATAAATTAATGCAGTATCAGGTAGCAACCGCAGATTTGAAATAGGAATTTATTAATATCATGATTTGTATGAATTAATAATATGTCACGCCAAAATGTATTGGTAATTAGCGTCCTTTTAATTAACGTTTATGACGCCGATTGTACTATGTAGGTACATAAAATAATACATATTTTTTATATAAAGTAATTGTCAGTTAAGTAAAGTACTACTCATATTTATTAATTGCCTATCGCGTATAAGTGTAAGAAATTTATATTTAAATAATATAGGTTTTATTAAAATAGTCACCTTTTTCTAATGAAAGCTTTTGATCATCGCCGTAAATACAAAGTAACAAAGGAAAAACCACTATTGCAAATTACAAGAATTCTAAAATTTTAAAACTGCCTTTAACTCTATCAGCCAACTCCAAACTGGTCTAGCCATGAGGTGGAATAATAACAGCTTTGAACTTACCTACCCAATTACCGCTGTAATAACCGTCGACTATTATTTACGTACTTACTACGAAACTAACTACGATGGAATGTCGAATGATACATTTAAAGAGATATTAATTCAGGTAGATAATATCAGGTAGATAGTACTAGGTACGCATTACCTGTTCTTGTGCCTAAAAAAGGAGATATCTAATAAACAATAAGGTATTTAATCTTTATAATTTATAAGTAAAATATAGTGTTATATCAAAATAAATTTTGAATAATTGTAGTTTATTATACATTGAGCGCTTATAAAACCAACTACTTTATTGGACACTAGCTTGTGCCACGCGAGCAAAGCCGCGGGCAGAAAAATAGCCTTTATCTTTTCGGTAAATTTATCGGTAAATATAGCCTTTATCTTTTTCGGTTGTATAAGCTATATTATTGTAAAGTTTAATTAAAATCCATTCGGTAATTTTTGCGTGAAAGAGTAACAAACATCCATCCATACTTACAAACTTTTGCGTTTAAAATATTAGTAGGGATTACTAAATAGCACAAACCTAATTTATAACACAATTAAAATGGTCTACTCATAAACGTATCATTGAAGAATAATAAAATGCTAGGTGAAATGAAAGTGTATATAGACACAACATTATAAAAAGTAGGCTCTACACTCAAAGTACTAGTCAACAATTTAGTATAAATAAATAAATATTACACTACATCACATACATTGATCTGACTTCGAGGAAAGTAGCTTAAGCACTTGTGTTACGGATATCAGCAACAACAGTGGTGTTACAAATATATACTTAAATATGCAATAATAACACCCAGACGCAGAACAAATAAAAGTATTCATAATACGAATGTTTGTCCTGGGTGAGGATCGAACCCACAATTCTTGGCGCATGGGGCAGGGTCACTACCGAATGAGCCATCGAGCCAGTCTATAATATAAAACTAGAGATTTATGATCAAAGTGGTTAATTACGAGACACATGCATCTTACCGCCGCAACGCCAACAACATCAACGAGACAACAACAAAAAAAAATATTCGTTAATTCCACACATCACTAACATTTACATTTAAACTACATGTTTTGAGTGAATAAGTTGCATGACCTATTTCTTTTTACTATCTATTAAAAAGAATATTGCCACGATTCCACAAAACGAACGTAACAGATTTTGAAAATAATGACAAATAAATCTTCTAAGCGATTCTAGTGGACCTAAGACTACCGTCTAAAGTTAATTGCACATCGCGTAATTATTCCTCGACCACTTCGTCTTAACGGGTTTCCCCTGACACTGCTTAATTGCTTCAGCTCGTGTTTTTATCCAGTGTTAGAATAATTATAATATACGTTCCTTGCTAGTTAATGTAACAATAAGAGTGAGGGCAAAGGCCCCTATTATCCTCAACCTGAACTAGCATAACATCTAAGTGCTCGTAATTGCAGTTGACAAGCCCGAGTTAAAAACATTAGATATATTGTCATAAAATATTCTGAAAGGACATTTAAGCGAGGACATTTTTTTGTTCAAGGAAAATATAATTTATTATATTTATTTCGAAGTCAAAATCAGTTAGTACAAAAGGCTTTTAATACGGTATCATCAAATGTGTAATTAAATCAAACACTTTATATTTTCATAGTTCAGTAAAAAATACTAACATTTTACCAAAGTTGTTTCGCTGTTACTTACAGGTATGTATTATATTATTGATACTGTTACTAAGCTAATAAGTGCAGATTAACGTTATAAAGTTAAATGTAAATTCTATGTTATCCTGTTGAAAACTGAGTTCTTGAAAGCTCCAATACGATATTTGTACGCAAAAACTTTTTTTTTGAGAGATCATTCAACTAAAGGGACGACCGGCATCAAAGTCAAAAGAACAGTTGCCATACTTCGCGTACTTCATCCGTCGGAACACTCGTAAAAGGGCGCAAAGTTGTATTGTAAGATTTTAAAAGATCGACTAAGTTACAAGTCAGTTGTTTGTACTCTCCCTGCGATCTTAAATATATTTCGGTAAGTCAGCTTGAGTTTACTTTTATATTGAAGGTCAGAAAAAATATCTTCTACGCAATTCATTATAATTATACGAATTATATTGTCTATATTCAACTCCAGTTTCATTGTGTTGTTTTGTTTTCTAGAAGATTAGTCGCAAAACTGTGCGGATAATTAATAAATAAAAGTGTATTCACCTCTCCTCCTCAGCTTTAGCCCTCTGCGCGTGCACCTGCCTCCTCATCTGCCCGATCTGGACCTCGCTCAGCTTTTCCCTCCGCGCACTACCGGACACATTAGTACTATTATGTATTTATAACATTCCCATGCTTTTTAATAACGATTTAGTGCTATGTAGGTACAATGTGCAAACTCACTTCAGGTTCTGTTGTATTTCTTCGTAGTTGACGTAGTGGCCAGTCGGTCCCCACGCGCTTTCCATTGCCTGGTAAAATAAACACGTTAGATATATCTTGATCACAAATCCATTAAGTTCAGTCTTCGCCGAGGACTGAACCGTTACACCATTGATTCTTCCATATCTAACAATTGCTAAGAAGGTCGTTCTCAAGACTTTCACCCCTCTAAACTACAACTAATGTAATGCATGAATAGCGCCTAACCATCTAGACAAGAATTTGTCTCGACAACTTTATCTAGTACTAGAAAGTCGAAAGTTGGCTGGGAGGAAGTTGTTGAAAAAGTTCTGTCTCTATGGCGAACCGGTGCACTGCACTAACGGAGCTGTCAGAACTGAAGGTACCCTATAAATGATACTGACCTGCTGCTGGTGAGAGGGCGCGGTGCGCGCGGGCGGCGCGCGGTAGGGCGGCGCGGCGGCGCGGCGCTCCGACTTGCGCTCGCTGCTGCTCTGCCGAGAGTGCTGCACCTCTAGCCTGCATCACAATCACTCTGTTGTAGTCTAGTTCAGTAGTAGCTTTTTTTACTTCTTGGTTCCTTGGCTAAATGACAGTGCTATAAATTATTTGCTGCCGTAGATCTCTTGGATCCGTTGTAAATTCATTAGATGGAGGCCTTCCGAATATAAACAGAGTCCGTTTTCTAGGCTCTCTTATTATTAACTGCCTTCTCAGCCGAAAGCACTTCAAGACCCATGGCATTTTGTCACTTATTTATTAGATTTCTACAGTAGCACTGCATTGGAAACCTAAATATACTCATGTGCAATGTGCATTAAGATAATAGATTAACACAGCAATTTCTAAAGTCCGCGGAGTGTAAAAAAATTTAGGGAAAAGTTCAGATACATAATCGAATTATGTTAATTGATATTTCGGAATCATATTGGTGAAATTAGTAAACAGTAAGAGACTAAATGGGACCAACTGAATACTCTATAATTCAAAAAAATGGTAACCATTGGGTTAACCGATAATAATAGTGAAGAACCATACACCAGAGGAAATTTATTATTGTCAGTCACTGATGTCTGATGCAAAAATTAAATAAATGTGCAAACAATATAAGGTGCTACCACCGTCCATTCCAGATCCATCCAATTTTTCGAGTTGATAAGGATTGACAAACGAAAAATAGAGGATAAACATGTACCATGCCTCTCTTTGTTAGTCAAAACATAAACAACTAGCATCTCCCGCGGCTGCACTTGTATAAATATACGTTTGTGCACCATTCATATTGCGTTTATGTACTTTTTCTTACCCTTGGAAACAGTACTAAGATATATTATATCTAGATGAAAAATAATATGATGATTGGTTGAGTGTTAAGACGGGATCAATTAACCAACAACATGATTTCCGCTCTTATGATAAGTAGTATGTAGTTAGCATAATGAACTTTTTCTTAAACAAATTGAATACATCAAATGGATATCTTTGAGATGTAAGAAAATGTTGAAGATCCCCTTATGATTGCTTTCCATTTCCTAGGGGGCGTTGAGGAATCCAACTTAACATTATGGATTTGCATATGCATATTTAAGGAATTCTGCGATGACGGGTTACATGCATAATGTAATAAATACCGATTCACAAATGCGACGCGGTGTTTCCATAGACAAGACTTCGTTAGCCTTCTGTCCAAACTGCAACCAAGCGACAAATGACGAAATATGGCGTGCTGCTTCTTGGAGACAACTCTATTAATGAGGTATTTTTGAATTAAAACATTCAAAAGCTGGCGTAATTGTGACTTGCGTTCTTGTCACCCTCCTCATTGGTTAGTTGTCAGACCAAACTGACATGTTGTCAACAAGGAGCCAATAGTGACAGTGATAAGACCACGAGACTCCCTCGTGCCATCTGGTGGTTTTGTATTTTTGAAAACCCTCATTAACAGATCATAGTCAACTTAGTCATCTTCGTTATAGTATTACGCCTATTTGAAGTCCACTTCGACCATGCCCCTAAATCTCACCTATTGCCATCTAATTATTGTGACTTTTCGGAGCAAAAAAATTTGGTCAAGTTTAAAGTTTAAACGAAGTTAAGGGAGAGCGGAAAAATTTAAGTTTTTTTCAGAAAACATATACTTAATAATATTTGGATAGTACGGTTTATTCTAACTTTTTTTTAATAAGGTTTGTAGTTTAAATCTTAGCCCAAACCTCTCTTGCAGCGTTGGCTGTCTCGCCACTCGCTCGATGGCTACTACAGTTAACTAATGTTACAGCATGCCTATCAAATTATATACCGGCAATTAAAAAAAATCTACTTACTTACGTTACGCTCCAAAATGACTGGAGCAATTTTGGCAAAATTTTCAAAAGTATATAGCATTGTTGATTACATGCTAAGAAGTTACTTAGGCAACTTTTAATTCGCGAATTAGATCACAAAATCCTAAAGACGTAAAACGTAACGTAAACATGTTTTTTTTCACTACGCGCTCAAAGTCTGGTCTACCATGTAATGTCAAATTCACTTCCTACCTCTGATGCGGAGGGTTGTTCTCGTCCAGCCGCTCCTCGACACGGTTGTGCCGCTCGAGCGCCTCCCTAGATAGCGACTTCTCGGACGATCGGCCCGGCTGCGACCGCCCGTACACCTCCGCCTCCGCCTTTTTGTGCGGCTTGCCGATTCTGTGCACATTACAAACGGTTAACACTTTTTGACTTTGGTTAAACGACAATAACATTAAGGGCAGTGGCTACAAGGCGAAAAATTAGGATACTGGCTTGACAATTTATGCTTGTAAGAAAAAACAGGTAAATTATACAAGGCTTAATTAAAGTCTATGGTGAGTTTTTCATTCAAACATAGAAAGTGTTATTAAGGAGTGAGACAGAAAAATGTTATAGGGCGCTTCATACAACGTTGTATTATTGCTTATACAAAAATCGTATGAAAAATTAACAAAAAGAAAACAAAACTAGTCTTTTTCTACTACTTATATCATTTATAAAACAGTGGTATGAAGAACTTACCTGAACATGTTAGAGAAAGACTTGAGTATGGAAGGCTTCTTGTGTGAAAGCGATGACTGTTGCGGCGAACCTCTCACAATACCATCCGGTCCGTTATTGTCATCTGTTAACCAGTGTTTTAATGCTGCAAAAATTAAATAATCAGAAACTTGATAAACTATTATAATCATTACTAATATTATAAAGAGGAAAGATTTGTATTTTTGTAACGAATAAACTCAAAAGGTACTGAATCTATTTCAAAAATTATTTTACCATTAGATACCTAGCCTATATTAAAAAAAAATATCCTGGCCTGAGTACTTTTATAAAGTAACTTTTACTCTTTATATCTGTTTTCGCTTTACTGGACATAATTTGAACCTACTAGCTATTCAAGGCTACTTTTAAGCTGAGAAATAATTATGTATTCCTCAAGATACACTATAGTCAAAAGTCAAAAGTCAAAATACTCTTTATTTATATAGGTTTGAAACAAATACTTATAAATCGTCAATACAATAGGAAAATCAACTAATAATATGAATCTACCACCGGTTCGGAATGTTGCTTCTACCGAGAAGAAACCGGCATGAAACTCGGTAGTTACTATAGTCATATAGACACTCTACAGACCGCTTCTACAGTATAAGATAATATACTCACGTGGGTGCGCTCGCGCATATATCGGCTCATTGCGCGGATGCCTTTGGTTTTCTTGAATAGCTGTTTGAAGGGATTCTAAACTCGAAGATTTTCGCATTCCTAGCGACGGTCCAACTTGTAACGCTGAAAAAAATATTTATATTTACGATGAAACGTGAACTCGTAGATGCGAACCATAAGTGCTACGGTAATCTGACATGTGCTACGAATAAAATATAACGCTACAAGTATCGTAGCTACAATTGCATTTAATGATCTATATATTCGATTCAGAAACGTTATTACCACAAAGCAATTAAAATATTAACAAATAGTTTCCGTTATTAAGTTTATACAGAAGTAAAATTCAATACGGCTTACTTATCTACTCACTAATCTTGAAAATTATCGTATTATAAAAATAAAAATTTCATATAGGTATCACGCCATTTTCTGGGCTTTATTCATATAGGTACTAAAGTCGGAAGGTTACCAGATCTTATTCACAATATATAAGACATACATACATATATTTTGTATTGAATGGTTTATACTACAGTGTTCATGTACTCACAGTTGATAGCCTTAATCTCCTTGATCTTCTTGTAGGTGCCGGTCTGCTTGGCGTCCATGGCGGCGTGGCGCTTCTCGGACATGGAGCGACGGCCCACCGCGTCGCGGCTGAACCCCGCGCCGCACTCGCTGCCCGACTCGCCACCCGTGCCGCCGCCGCTGCCCCTGCGCACGACCATCGTATAACTAACTAACTAAACTTCACGCCTCTTCCCTAGCGGGGTAGGCAGAGAAAACCGAACTCCATATAGCACAGTCCCTACACACCTCACTCGCTTATTTAACATTCATAAATATTTTTTTATACAATTCTATTATACTCATCGTCTTCCTAGCGTTAAGTCATGCTTATTAGGGATTTGATTAGACGATGATCCTGAATTGAACTTGTCTGATTATAACATTGAAGCGTGTGATCTAATGTTTGTAACCGTTAAATAGGGAACAAGACAAATTGGAGGTTCCCTTTATAAGATGAGGCTTGTGGTAAATCTGAGAGGAAATCAACTTATTCAATGAATATGACAAGGAAGTACCGAATAAAATTGGTTGAGAAATGCTTTATTGTACCTAAATTTTGTCAACATTAAAGACCAGACACCACAGTTCGCGGTTACGTTCATTCTTTGGCAAAGTAGTGGGTATACAATACATAGATGAGTCACATACCTCGTCGTCCCATAATCCTCTTCAATGATGACATTATGATGTGCAGGCGGCGATCTTGACATATGCACATGCCCCAAATTTGGTCTATAGTGATGCCCATGCCCATTCGTTATAGGCGCGTCCTGGCCCGTCGCCATATAGTAACTCTCATTCCTTAATCCTGTCAGTCTATCTATCACTGGGTTCCATCCGTCTAACCTACTCCATTCGAAGCTATCTCTCTTATTATCATGGGGCACTTCTTTGTCTCTTTCTAAGTACCCTTTACTATCGTCCGATTGATTCGAGACCCAACTATTGTTGTTGTTGTTGATTGTTATTATTGATGCGTGTTTCTTGCTGCCCCGCCCCTCGTGGTTGTCGAAGCCGTCTTTCTGGTCTTTGTAGTCGGACTTGCACTCTTTCTCTGTCGCGTTGGCGTTGTAGATGACGGTGTTGTAGTTCTGCGAGTTCTCGTTCGAATTGGTGGTGTCGTTCCCGTTGGGCGGCGTGTCGTCTTTCCACCTCGCGAGGCTATCCATGCTGTCTGTTGACAAAGTATTTAAGGTTCGAAAAAGAAACGAAAAAAATAATACCAATAATTTTAAGCAATATTGCGTGTTGTGTGCAATAAGATCCAGAAATTGGGCTGGAAAAAAAGGAATCATGGAAGTAAGAGAAAAGAAAGAACCGTCTAAGTTCTCAAAGCTGGTACCGCTTGCCACCTGGCATCACCACCAGCGACACGTCGCTCACGCTCAGCAGCTGGTCGTGCAGCAAGTAGCACAGTCTCTTACCGGTCCGGCGCGCGATGGTGAGCGAGATGCTGCCGTGCACGTGCGGGCGCGCGTGCAGCAGCGCGCGGCGCAGCGTCTCCATGGCCTCCGCGTTCGACTGCCCCACCAGCGACACGCCGCTCACGCTCAGCAGCTGGTCGTGCAGCAAGTAGCACAGTCTCTTACCGGTCCGGCGCGCGATGGTGAGCGAGATGCTGCCGTGCACGTGCGGGCGCGCGTGCAGCAGCGCGCGGCGCAGCGTCTCCATGGCCTCCGCGTTCGACTGCCCCACCAGCGACACGCCGCTCACGCTCAGCAGCTGGTCGTGCAGCAAGTAGCACAGTCTCTTACCGGTCCGGCGCGCGATGGTGAGCGAGATGCTGCCGTGCACGTGCGGGCGCGCGTGCAGCAGCGCGCGGCGCAGCGTCTCCATGGCCTCCGCGTTCGACTGCCCCACCAGCGACACGCCGCTCACGCTCAGCAGCTGGTCGTGCAGCAAGTAGCACAGTCTCTTACCGGTCCGGCGCGCGATGGTGAGCGAGATGCTGCCGTGCACGTGCGGGCGCGCGTGCAGCAGCGCGCGGCGCAGCGTCTCCATGGCCTCCGCGTTCGACTGCCCCACTAGCGACACGCCGTTCACGCTCAGCAGCTGATCGTTCGTGTGCAGCCTGTTAGGAAGAAGACAAGTAAAGACAAGCTGAGCATAATGCGACTGAACTATAGGCTTACCGGCGATTCCAATCACCACACTCATATTAGTATTATTTTTTAGAAATATAGCGTTAGACCTGTCTGCCATAATACAGGCTTTCTCGATATACGAGATTCGTTCCTTTTACTGTTCTCTTACTCTTTATTATAAGCCATCATACTTAATTCATTGATACTATGCTAAGTATAATACGACGCTTTTGTACTAACCTTCCGTCTCTTGATGCGGCTCCTCCGTGTAGCACAGACTTGATGAAGATGCCCAAATCTTGAGGGTCAGGTCCTACCGTGACCTTTCCTTTAACACTAATCCCCAAACCGGCCTTCTCCGAATCGTGAACGGGCACATCTAGCCGGAGTATTAACCTATTTCTAAGACCAAGAACCTGGAAACAAAAGGACTCATTAGCAGGGCCGGATCTACTTTAGGGGCCTTTTTGTTAAAGCAGCCCAGAGCCCCGTGGTCAAAAAGAGCTCCGTTGCAGACAACACTCACATATTTAACGAACAGAAACCTAGAAGAAATCCAATTTAGGCCCTTAAGTCCGATTAATCCAGTGCCTTTAACATTAAAGATCTGCCCCTGCTTATTAGACATTATTATTAGAAAATGATTGAATAAAAGCTACTTCCGATTATTGGTTTGGGAAAGATCTTTCAAGACTAAAAAAAAGAATAAGCGATCGATTTACAACGCTTACAAAATCTTTCATCAGAGTATTTTAACTATCATTTTTGATGGAAAAACTGGATTTAGAGTTACTTACAGAATTCGTAGAGGAGTTAAGGGCATCTTGCGACGCGCTATCGGCTTCCTTCAGCAGGTCGTCTTTGGAGGAACTCTTCGGTATTCTGCCCCGTATTGAATTGTTGTTCTGGTTGATCGCGTTCACTATGCTCGACACGCGGCCATTCTCTGGTTTTATTTCTATAGTGGTGGGCGCATTGGGGGTCCCGATAGCCTTCTCTACGTACTTCGTAGGACTCTGTTGAGGTTCTACCCTCTGAAAAGATTTAATAAACATTTTCTGTCATAACTAACTTTTTAATTCGTAACATCATCATACTATCTATCTAAATTAGACATAGTCTCCAAGTCCTGTTGTCAGAAATTTTGCTTGCTTAGTTATATACCTATGATTATAAACTTATGTAATGCATTATCACTATAAATAATATTAAGGGGACTAAACGCGATACGCATTAAATAGTACATAAGAATTTACAGCTTGACGTTTCGTTAAGTTATAGAAGACAATATTTCAACGGTTCTCATTCGAAATACCAGCTAAGAGTTTCAGTCTCCATATTATTTGTTTAGTTTAGTTTAGCGAGTAGACAGTTGAGGCAGCAGGCACACTGACCTGGGTCCTGTTGGGCACGGTGCGCTCGACCACGATCTCGACGGCGGAGTCGGTGGGCGTGGTGCGCAGCAGCGCCACCACCTGCTGCTGCGTGAGCCCCGCCACCGGCACCTGGTTCACCGACACGAGCCGGTCGCCCGCGCGCAGCCGCCCGTCCGACACCGCGGCGCCCTGCCGACCAACGGTACCATACAGCGTTTGGTGAGATGAACGGAGGTCTCGTTGACCATTAAACTGTGGCGACTACGCCACAAGGTAGTCGACATTATAGCTCTAATAATATGTAAACAGGTGATGTTGATGGAGCATGCAGAAACGCCATACATCCCTGCATCGCTCTGACGAAGTTATTCTTGCTACTAAGTATTTATAATACACCGAGAAGGTTAGTCGGGCCTAGGTCCCTGAGCAAGCAACACCTAGCACGACGGAAGTACTTACACTTTTAGTGCGAATGCGTATGTTCGCAGAAAACATTTGCAGATAGAGGTTTGAGAATAAAAAAGCGTATACATATATTTCAGGATAAAAAAATTTATAAAGACCTTTTTACAAAGTTTTGTAAAATTACTTAAAATTTCAACATCTTAAAATGTCTGAATGTATTGATTACTAAATTATATTTTTCATTAGGAAGATTTATCGACTGTAGGTAGATTCTTAGCCAATGTTTTGGTATTTTTGCTTTGTAACCTATCAAATTTTATTTCCCAAGTGTATATAAACTTTGAATGAATAGCTTCAGTATCATTACAAAAATAATAAAACTACTTTATTATACATGGTGTGGCCAAAGATTTTGATAATACTATAAATTCTCTATGTCGTTTCGTTTCTTAAAGTTCTTTGTTGATGATTAAGACAAAAGGTCTCACCTTAGGTAATATGGTCTTAATGTAGATGGGACAGTGTCCCCCGGTGGGGTTGTCCCTGGTGGTGATGGTGAAGCCCAGCCCCTTCTCGCCCTTGACGAGCGTGACGGCGACCGCCTGCGTGGCGCCCGACTGCGGCTTGCTGCTCGGGCTCACCGGCACCTCCAGCCCGGATATGGCGCGCTCGCTGCTGCCCACTGGACCATGCCCATGATTGTATGAATACAACAAGTCAAAACTAATTAAACATAAGTCTAATACCTATTGTATACCATTTTGCAGCGGTGGATACTTAAAGATATTACTGAAACGTTTTAATGATAAAAATGGCGTCCAAATTCATCAGGAAATCCCTAATACTACCTACGTGATTAAAGGTTCTATTATGTACCTAGCACCAATACCTACTACAAATTCTACGACGAAATATAAGTGAAGTTTTTTGGTCAATCCTTTATTTGGTTATTTTTACTTCTTTAAAAATCTTCCCCGTCTTTTATTATGTATTTATAAATGAAGGTTACACCATTTCTGTATGTGGAGCAGTTTAGCAGATAGAAAACATGTGTTTGAGTTTTGGAATAAACCTGTTACGACTTACCTTCGGGTAAGAGATCAAGTGGACGTTCTTGTACAGGATGCACGTTCGCAACATTGTTGACTCCGGACACCCATCTTAGCATATCTTCAACCCTGCAAAAACAACGTGATCATTGAATGGTAAATGGAATGCCCACAAGGAACCTAGCGTCTACCATAATCATGTGTAACTAAGGCGTGTTTATAATTATTACTTATAACTTATTAAGTTGGCGTATAGCTCATTAAGTTTTAACAAAGAGTTCAGTAGCTTGCTTATTAACAAATTAGTAAGTGGATGAAACATTCGACAAGCATTTGAAAATTCAGTATCTTGCTTATGATTACTAAGCGAATGAAATATTTGACCGACTTGATTTTCTGTCACAGGGAATTGCTTTGAGTATACTTACTAATCTGATAAAATTTCAATGCTCATTGTATTTAAATAAATACTAACCTGTGGTTCTGATGATCGTTAGTGGGTGTGTCTTGGCCTAAGGGTTCTCTTCGGGCGTCTCTTGGTAGACTTTTACTCCCGTACGTTTGGACTCTTTCGGCTGCGTCTAACCATACGCCACTTCTGTAACAAAAAAAATGTTTATTAGTAAAAGTATTGAATAAGTTAATAAGTTAAAATACTGGTCTCTGCACATTCGTACTTAGACTAAATCGAATCGAACTAATTGACAGTATTTTATTTAAGTCTACCGATTGTTTTATACTACCTATACCTATATGTATGAGAGACTACCATTACGCGCGGTAGAGTGCAGGAGTCTGTCGGACACGACATATCCGAACGAAAGTCAAGATTGTCGACGTGGTGGTAGACACCTAAGTATGCCACTTTAGTCGCGCGCTTTTATAAGTAAATCTTCTATATACTCTGCACAAGCATAAACCACTTAGAATAAAAATGTAGCCAGCTTTTTTTATCTTACCCTGGCCCAGAGAACTGCATAGACAACCGGTTAGATTGTCTCTGGAAATGCTGTCCGGGGTGACCGTGCGAGTCCGGCGAGCGTCCGTCCGGCAGCGGGTGCACCTTCTGCGTGACACGGCTGCTGTCGTCGCGGCACACCACCGCCGCCGACCATCGCTTGGTTTGCTCGGCTGTGCCCTGAAATTATTGTAAAAACATTAAGTTCCACATGTCAATTTTTCGAGTGGTCACAGATCCTGGCCAGAAAAGCAACAGGCATGAGTTAATATAAGTCCGCCAAGGGCAAATATTTCATGCGCCCTACAGGGGAAGCTCCGAATATTTTTGAGGTATCCCTGTCGTAGAAGCCGAGTAAAAGGGCCTTTGGGATCGTGAGCGCTAGCGGGGGAGCCTTATAGCTCTAAATCGTCCCCGGAGCAGACGACAACTCGTGTTATACCCTGTCCGTTAGGATATGTGTCACACAGCTGTCTATGTTGTCGTACCTAGATGTTCTAGGAAAAGGTTTCATCTCTCCCGAGATGGCCCGCAAGCGTAGGCCTTTCGAGCGAATCCCGGCAGTGGGGATCCCGATAGTCTTCATTCAGTGCCCGAAGAATGGCAGCTGAGAGGTTTAGTCGGTAGGGGAACTGGTGTTGCTAGCCATTTCCGAGCCCGACACGCCCTTGTAGGCTGTTACTCTGGTCTACTTCGACTGTGCGTAAAGGCATTTATCACGTACAAAAAAAAGGGCAAATATTTCATGTGATGAATATGGACTTTGTACTCAAGTCTTGGATATTTATAAAATGTATTTAGGTATGTCTATTCGTTAGCTAACATATATAGTACAAGCTTAGGAACTTAGGAATTGGTTTATATATTCAAGTTACAGACACGTTTACTGGCATTGTCTTGGGTATGTTTAACTTTATTATATGGCAAGTAAGATTAGGGGCCATCGATAAAGTACGTCACACGTAAAGGGGGACGGAGGGGGTCTACAATGTGTAACATGTGTGACAAGGGGTGGGAGGGGTCCTAAGTTTCGTGACATCACGTTTCAAAATCTAATATATCATAATAATTTGCAATTTCTGGATGTAAAATTGCAAAACATGTGATTTCACACTAGGGAGGGGGGGAGTCCCACAAATGTGACCAGCTGTGACAAGGACGGGGGGGGGAGTCAAAAAATCTTGAAATTCGTGTGACGTACTTTATGGATGGCCTCTTAAGTAATGCGCAGTTAACATCATTCTAATGGCAATCGCACTGACTACGCGCATTAGAAGACTTCCTTTAGGTGTTTAAAATGCAATACAGAAAATGCCTCGAACCGTGTATGATTTACGAATTTACGTCATGTTAATGTCAGTTAAGATATTCTTAACCAAATTCTTAACTTAGAAACCGGTTACGATTGATAGCCTGTGGGGGATTTATCGGATTTTTAAAAATAAATTAATAAGTTAATAAAAAACAAAACAGATCTAACCTTAAACGAATCAAGTAAAAGGGAAAAGCCTTGATTTGTATTACTGGTAGTTGTCACTGCCATGACACTGTAGTCTTATTTTATAAACAGAATAATTTATTCCTCTGTAATTGGTATGCAGTTAAAACGCTTTTAGATAATAATCCGATTTAATGTAAGTACAATTTAACTTAGGTATTTACCAAAATTACAAGTACGTACGCACAGAGATCAGATCCATAGGAATAAAGCATATAACATTGTGCAAGTTCACTATAGTTATGAAAAACTAGCTGTGCTCGCGGTTTCACTCGTTTTTATAGCCTTCCTCGATAAATGGGCTATCTAACACTAAAATATTTTTTTAAATCGATCAGTAGTTCCTGAGATTAGCGCGTTCAAGTAAATAAACAAACTCTTCAGATTTATATTATTGTAGTATAGAATAATAAAAAATAGGGGTTGGTCACCCCATTCAGAAATATGAACGATTAATGTAGCTAATATATAGGATTAGGTACTATATATTAGAAATCCTACTACTACCTTTCTAAAGATTACAGCACATTTATAAAAAAAAGAAACACTTAATAATACATTTATAATATCGTGCACAGAACAACAGACTACGACTTAGTAATATGATTTGATTATGTGTGAAAATAATTTCTGATAGTTGGGAGAACGCTTACATCAATTGTACGTCAGTTGACATGTTATGGGTGACGAATCGCTGACGTGTTTCGGAATTGGTTATATTATCACTTTCTGTTATACCTATGCTCGAAACAGTGTAACGATGACGACTATTCATGGATGACGTCACTTAGTTGCTTACCGTTCTCTGCGGGGGCAGGGTATCCTGGTGTAAGGTAGGCTCGCTGCCCCGACGGACCTGCAGCCCATTGGCTCCGTCCTCCAGATCAGCTTCGCCAACCTCCACGCACGAGTCAGTGTTAGGCACGCGCATACTGCCGCCGACGCCACCGCCCCCCTGGAAGAACACAAAACGTCCAATGAAAACAAAACCCACGGCGACACTACTTTCACTTTATTCGTGAATACAAAATCGTTTACTAAACTTTGAAATATTTTCTCTTAACTCCTAAAAGAGGTAGTACCTAACTACACTTAAAGTAGCGAGACGTAAATAATTTCAATATAGTTTAGGCTATGTAAAATAAAAAGTCTACTATATGAGTATTATTAAAATAACTTTATCGACACAAAGGCTAATAATAAATCTATTAGGTTATCATGCCATATGTGATATGCAAAACAACAGAGTACTGCTATTTCAATAAAACCGTCATTTGTCACGGCACTGACGATGCATGTAAACATAAAATTACATTTTACCTTAAAGGCCCGAATAGACGAATCGAATTTGGTACGGAATAGACCGGCATACCTAATGCGTTCATTGCTCCTATATCATCAACAATCAATTATTATTGGAGACTTAAGACCGGTAAGAAATATAAGAGTTCAGCCCATCAATCCACTACGAATCATCTGATTGTTATTTACGCTTCATAAGTACGTATTGAGATATATCTAGAAAAACAACAAATGAGGCTAAGGCTTTGCGAAGGCTACCAATCATTAGCGGTAAGTAATTCGCATATATTACCAATATTTGAGATGCAACGTCTGAATTATCGGTCAATGTATGACCTTACAAAGCAATCGTCATCGTACAGAAGGCTTAACATCAACTTAATTGCATATGTATGTAACAACATACATAAAACCATTTCCTACATAGACGTGTCTACTTACAACCTGAGAATGACATTATTTTTACCGCACCCCTAAATTAACCATAACGCTAGGTACTATTCTGACCCTTATGTTACATAGCATAAGGATGCACGCTGTGCAAACTACGGCTTTGGTATTATAATAGGTATGGCTGCATGTACGGTCGAGCGCCCGCGAGGTCCGTAATCCTGTTAGCCTAGTTTTAGCTCGTTATCTAGCAATACCTAACCGCGTACTTTCGATGCGAGGCGCGGGCGCCGGCCGGCCATGTGTGATTTGTGGATTGTGAATCATGTTCGTCTGGTTTAGGTACGACCGTTAGGACAAATAGCGTCGTAATAATTATTTATATAAAAAGTTATTTTTTTGTATATGCTAATCAATTGGTACTTAATCTTCATTGAATTGTATTATCCATATAACATTGATACGTTTGCCTAATCTTCTGACCACGACTTTGCCATCATAGATTTCAGGCAGGGAAGGTGTCTACATGCATACGGAATTTAAAAAAATAGGAGTTACTCTAGATCAAGTCAAATCAATATAGCTAATATACATTTATGCTCATGTAATCTATGCATTCATTAAAACAGATTTGACAAAAAAACTACAAAGTTTCTAATTTGAAATATTATACGATTCAAATAATAGGACCGATTAAAAATTTTTAAAATGGAACCAAATATACAATATACCTGCAGTATACTATAATCTATACTTATAATAAATCTGTAGAGAGGTCAATTCTGTACATGAAATATATTTTCAAAATAACTATCAGGGGGTGATTAGTGATCGATACTGATGCCAAAAATGCAATCAGTAAAAATTTTGTCTGTCTGTCTGTATGTTCCTTATAGAAACAAAAACTACTCGACGGATTTTAACGAAACTTGGTACAATTATTCTTCATACAGGGCAGGGCAGGTTATAGTATACTTTTCATCACGCTACAATCAATAGGAGCAGAGTAGTGAAGGGAAATGTTGGGAAAACGGGAGCAGTTACTCCATTTTTTAAGCTTCCGTCGCGTGTGCAGCCTTAATGGTTAAAGTTACATAGAAATCATGTATGACGGAAATAGTCTTTATAATATTAACCATAAACGCGGGTGACACCGCTGGCACAGCTAGTATATAATATACCTGCAGTTTTAAGCCATAGAATCAAATAAATTACCTATCAAGTCACGTTTCTTTTCTTTACTTAAGATTAAACAAAGATAACATTAAAGTAATATTACAAGACAATTGAATAAAACTAACAATAGGCAATTGCAAACAAATTGGAATACATACACTAACCTTTTTTGGTTTTTTATTACAAGAACATCTCGAAAAGCACAAGCCCATTTTGAAACCACAATTACAATTGAAGAACAAAACCTGATTTCTATCTTCGTTATCGATTGACATGTTCTGGAATGATTTCATTTGGTTACACAAGTTTTTACAGAAATAATGAGACAAGTTTCAACACGTTCTCTCCAATTTTTCTGACTTCTGATTGTCGGTTCATCTCCCGCGAAAAAAATTTTTTAAACAAACTTTTATTTGACAAAGATATTTACTTTCATACAGCCTGACAAATGTTTCAATATACCTTTATGTATTTTTATTTTTATTTTTTTAGACATATACATATATTTCAGGATCTAGAGCAATAATGATGATATTGTTTTTTTTTTATAAGTATTAATAGTTCAAGACGCAGTCATAAAAGTCCTCGTTAAAATTAAACGTCTTTTTATTTTGCAACCAACTATGGTTAGCAGTGGCGGGAACATGTTTATTATCATTATGTCAAATATTCAATAGTAATACTAACAACCTGGTAATTCTAATTGTAAGAGCGAATTATCTTAAAAGAAGGAAATAATTATATTGTAGACTAAAGTTAAAAGTTGCACCAGGCTACTGACAGCCCCCTTTTTGCCGCTATTGTTGGTAAGCTCAGATTATATGTAGGTACTCACCCGAAACATGTCAGGGGAGGCGGTGCCTGCCGAAGACCCGCTGGCGCCGTCAGCCTGAGCCGCGCGCGGCTGCGGTGCCTGGCCCGTGCACTCCGCCGTCAGCGTCTCGCGGTCATCGGCCACGTCGCGCACGCGGTCGTCCGGGTCCAGGATGCCGCCCGAGCTGGCGCGCAGCGCGCGGACACCCACCCATGTTTCCGGACCCTGGAATAAGAGATAGAAAATCAATGTCATGTGCATGTCGTTATGGCCCATACAGAGTAGCGGTCATTTTGGCTGCTTATCTTAATGTTTATGTTCGAGTCTACTAGTTGATTTGTAGTTGCCTTCAATTAATGTTAATGAGTTTCCTAGTGGAAATTCTTACTAAAGCATAATTATTATACTTTGTTGTCTATGATTTTTGTTTTATTAGGTAAGTATTACACAAAATATATAAGTTTTTTATCCAATCAGCCCAGTTTTATTTTTGGCTGAATGTGGTTAAAGGGGCTTGCTGCCTCTTTCACTCTGCCTACCCCTTTGGGGATTTTATGTGTGATGTTATGTATGTATGTTGTTTAAAAGTTTTCTTTCTTTTAAAAACCATAGTTCCTGTGATCGATTGACACTGGAAATGATAATACGAAAAAGTCTTATTTAGCGCTGTCCCTTGTAATCAAGGTCTACTTTGACCAAGACCAGACTCGCTGAATCTGGTTAATACAGTGAAGCTTCAACAACATAATCTTTGAAAGTCATAAGGAAAACCATGTTTACGAATTATGTATTAGTACTTATCTAGGTACATTTTTGTTTTTCAACAAATTATAGCAAATGGTGTTGTAAGGTTCTACTGTGTATTTAGATTCTCATAATTTAACTAGATTTAATTCACGAGACGGCATATACGGGCCTTACGTAAATATAAGACGTAGATTGTCCTTGATCAGCAAACTGGAGACGGTTTTTGTTTTATTCCTGCTATAGTAGAATTTGTGGAATAATCTTTAAGTTAACAAATCTTACTACTTCACGCTATTCTATTACTTAACAAGTACGGCATGGGTTTTTATGAAACTTTGCAATAGTATAGCTTATACATTAGAATAAAGGTATGTTTCATCAATGTACCACGCGAGCAACGCCGCGGGCAGAAGCTAGTCAATCATAAGGAAGAAATTAAACTAATAACATTGTTGTACAACATGCGTACAACAAGGTATGTTGTAGAGATAAAATTTAATATATGTTTATCTTTATGTAAGTAGCAAATAATGCTCGTTACGATCAATATAAATATGTAACTACCATACCCACTTATTCCGAACACGAAAAAGCTTTGAGTTGACAATATGCGTCTACTTTTTGAAATAGCAATGAAGCCTTGTTTTGCGTTAAAAAAAAGTAGGCCAATAATAAAACCGTTTCAGAGTAATTAAGAACAAACACTGCCGATTGTGCACAGATACACGTAACGGGAAACGACATAATACGAGCTATACGAACCACAAAACCTAACTGTATGACAATGTGCGAAAATATTCGCATTGTTGGTTTGTTTAGTGAATTTAGTGTTTTTCTCAACGGAGAGACCACTCTGTGCCTGAACAGGAACGTTCCCACGCCGTATTTACGTAGCTCTGGCTCTATTCATCGGATGTACGGCATACACTTAAAAGTCTGTACGACTATGACCCTTCTTGCTTTGACATAAGCATCGAAACACATGTGCCATTCTACTGAATGCCCCATACAATGTTCTTCATACGCTTTGTTTGTCCGTCCATCGGTCTTTGTACGACTGTCATGTCACCGCGATTTCGTTCCTATCAAAAGCGGATTGTGTAGGCGAGTATTTGTTAGTGCGAATCTGAAAAGCGTTCGCAATTCATCCAATGCTTTTGGGTCGATGAAATAAGAGGACGATCGGATCTGAACACAATGTACCTTCACAAAGTATGTATTCTCACAGATAATAAGAGAATATATAAAACAACATCTTCTAAATACATATAAAACGCTCAAGAACCTTTTGTACCTATACGCTTCTATGCGATCGTTCGAAATGTAATGATATAGATTTTCACAAATATGAATAGTTTACATAAATCGATTTCAGTCCGATTCGTACCCACGTGACCGATCGGCGCTGGCGCTCCTTCGCAGCCGCCAACCGCGCCATCTTCTTGAACCTCGGTGGAGGCACCGGCCTCTCGAGGGGCCCTAACCGCTGCATCATCACTGCCATCGACCTTCGTCACCTCCAACGAGCACAAACCCGGACTCCAAACATTATGCTGCCTAATCGATTTCACTCACTTTACGACTAAAGTCGTGAAACGGTTGGCACAGAGCACTTTTCAATACAGTTATGCAACGTCACTCTTTAGGAATCTAAATTCAAAGTTACACAAGTAAGTAAAATTGTTTACCCAATATTATCACGTAAATAAGCAGGCATTTATCGTTTATTTATCGCGATAGGTAAAAAGCCTTTTCAGCAACGCAAACATAGATTTAGATTAAAAGGAATAGTTTTAACTTGTATTTTTAATACAACCTAACAAAAATCTTCGTAGTGTTTATCACTTCACTTAAAATACATTTCTTAACCATCTCCTAATTAAATAATACGGAAACTTATTCTATTTCAATAAAAAAAATGGCGCCGATTTTGCACTGATGTTGAACTGAAGTTATTCTTTATTGAAACGTTGTCGCGCCAATAAGTGCTGTGTTCGATTGACATGAGGCCAGGCCGCAAGGCGCTGGTCGAGATGGAGGTGGCAGGTCACTGATGGACCTTGGCCTTCGCGCTCCGCTGACCAAACACAGGCCAGCCTGCACCGCCAGATGTTACGCCCCATAGATGATGCAGGCTATTTCAGCACTGTTGCGATTTTTTGCATTTTTGCAATGTTTGTTTTGTGTGTGAATTGTTATCCGTAGTAACTATTCTTTATACATATAATTGCGACAACTTTAGTGACTATAGGGGTGATCAAAACCTACACTTGTACTGCGTGTAGCTTTGTAAAAGGTCTAAAATAGAAAATCATTTCTAAATAGTTAATTGTTTGTACATTTACATTACATTAGAACGAAGTTAATGTCTGTATTTGTTGTAAATTAAATTTTGCATTAATAACATACGTATGTACAATTTTTATTCGTATAATATCTTATTATTACGTAGGTATGACAAAAAGCAACCCGATTAACTTAAAACAATGTTTTTTCCCTAATTTTTAATTTCATGTCATAATAATCGAAATCGCGTACCTGACTTTTGTTCAATAACCAAGGAAGATACATATAATCGTTGTAACATCAATTATTTGCAATACCATCTTCACAACATTGGATCGCAATTTAACAGCATCTTATCAATCTCGGATTGCGTGTGCGCAGCCATGAGCACACCGCGTCTAATGAACATTGCGTATACAGCATTTTCTTTTGCAGATTTCTTTCGCTGATGTTATTGCTCTGATAAAATTGTTGAAACTGATATCTATTTTCTATAATATGAGGGAGGAAAGCTAGGTATGCTAGTTTATATTTTTCAGTTACTCTCGATATGTCTATATAAAAGCTTTCTAAACTTATGTTCGGGTATAAAATACGTAAATTAGGAATGAATCGCATTTATTGCAAAACAAATAAAAAGGCCATAACATATTCACCTACTAGAGTCAATGTAAAATTACCTTTTTATTAGTGCGACTTCTCTGTGAATCTTAAAAATACCACTCAGATATACACTGAAAAAATATTCTTAGCCACAGTAAAAGAATTCAACCATTAACCTACCTATCTATTTTATAAACCAATTGCATCTAGACGTGTTTTAGTTAACCAATTTTCAATGGAATATACTGGTACAAGTTTAACTGTATTCGCCCTTACTTATAGCTCACCTCCAAGGCCTCAGATTATAATAGGTATCAAATATCCATTCAACGTTTATTGACAGGCCCTTTGGTCGAGTGGTCAGAGACCCTGGCCACGAAAAACCAAGAGTCGCAGGTTCGAATCCCGCTAGGGGAAAATGTTTCGTGTGATGAACATGGACATGTGTACTCTAGTCATGGATGTTTATAAACTTATTTAAGTATGTCTATCCGTTCACTTATTATCTATAGCCCAAGGTTATAAGTTTAGTTTGGAACTAGGGAACGGTGTGTCAGTCTGGGGAATTCATTTAATTATCATTTTTATTTGTCCATATAAGTGCTTATCGTAAATTTGAATGAAGAATCCAGGCCCATGTTTAGCTTGACATGTACCTATGGTTATTCATGAGGTATTATCTAAGTGGACTAATTTGTCGATGTCCTAACTCGGCTGAGCCAACGGAAATGCAGGCGTTATGGTCTGTCGCTTGTGCCGAATGCTAAACAGGCCCATTGCGTCAATGGACTTAAAAAAAAATAGTACTAAATGACAAAAGTGGAGTATTCGTATTTTTTTATAATCATAAAAGAGTACTAACATATAATCAGCAGTAAAGTTATACACAATTTAAACATGACATGTGCTTAATGGGGTTTAGTAGGCTGCAATAGTTTGCACTTAGCACTACAAATGGAATTAGAAACACTTCAATATATTTTATTATTTTACATTGACTCTTAGGCAAGGATAGAATCTAGAGTTTAACTGACATTAAGATACTACATAGTATGTATTTGAAAGAACTTTCGTATCAAATATTTTATAGAGCATTCTTTAGAGTTTTTTTTTTACATAAAGGGGAATTTGAGACATTAGCGATGGTCAACGTTTTCGTTACAAATATCTCTACATTAAGTATATTTTTAAGTAAATATAGGAATAATATAATGTCTAACTGAACGAAAAATTACCTGGTACACTCAATTATTTACTTAAATTCAACACTAAATAAGTAATGAACATGATTATTTATTCCCTTGTTCGTCTGTGTCTTAAAAATAATGTGCTAACTATATTCGTTGCCTAGCACGTCGTAAAAGACGACTGATGTATATTGCATATAAGATTTGTGATTATGTAGGCGACGAGCTAGACACTTATCACTATTTTTTGCAATTTATATCTAACCCAGCTCAAATTAATTTTTTGCTCTGTATCTACTTCTTTGGTGATTACGGGAGTGATGATGTGTATATTCACTATTTCATCTAATGAAAAACCGTAGAGCCTTTATAAAAAGTATCATGAATGTTGAAAGTGGTTAAAGGGGCCAGCTGTCCCTTTGACTCTGCCTAGCCTTTCAGGGATTATGGGCGTGATATGTATGTATGTATGAATGTTGAAGAAGCAAGTGAGGTGTATAAGGATCGTGCCATATGGCGTTCGGTTCCCTCTGCCTACCCCTAAAGAAGTGACGTGAAGTTTAATTAGTTTCATCTAATGAATGATCTGAATATATATTACCAAGTCATGAAGCATTCCCTCGCTTAATATACATATGTATTATTAGCACCTAACGTTACGTATACATTTTCATGCTTTCGTGAATTTTAAGATAAAATAAAATTCTGGAAGGAACAAACCGACATCTTAATTAAATTAAAATACCTACTAATTAAGATTGACAGTCAACTTAAATTCCTTGCCTTGTAATTTTCAATGCGTGAAGACTGCTTTTTCTATGCCTTTTACCAACCGCAAATATGCCTCAAGGAGACTTGCAAATGTGTTAAGCAAATACTTTGCAATGCTATTCATCAATGTTTATTGCAATCTAATAATTGAGAAAGTCTTTAGTCATAACGATAAATATTAGTATCATCTACCAATCGTCTAAAAATCACATTAATTACACAAGTTGGTATTTTTTTTTTTAATGCCAATAAATAGGAATAAGTAATAAGTAGATAGCAATAGCAATACTACGTTTCTATATCCTATTTTTATATCAAATCTCAATAAACGATGGAAGCTATTATAAACAGGAAGAAAGTAAGTTTCATTTTATACGTGCTTTTCCAAATAACTTAACTATCGAAGGCAAAAACATGCAGCAATCTATGTTTGCGTTGTCTTTGTTCAATTTACATTCATAGACTGCAATACTATCAATATGATAATAAAGATCATGAGATAGTGAAATAAATTCTGCATTAAATATTTTCTTAATCCAAAATCATCATTTCGACGCATTGTCAACACACGCGTCACAGACACTAACACTTTAATTTCACTGGCACTTTTCACACCTTAAAAACTTAAAAAATAACACATAAGAAACCATAGAGTATCGAGGATTTAAAAATCGAACCGACACACAGTCGACCGGCGCCGCGGTGCAAATAGAACTGACGCCGGAACGATTAGAAAGATCTCACAACAGAAATAAAACGCAAGATTTTTTATCTATATTTCACGGCACATGGCATGCACGCAATGATTAATAACATATTTATTGCTTCTCTTCTGGAAATATGTGAGGTATCTACTACCTATTTCGGAATTAGGTCGAGTGCCGTAAAAATACGACGCGATTTAAACGTTACGAGCTTAATACGGTCGAATTGTGTTTCGTATTAGGAGTACTTATGGGTATTGGACTCGATTAACACGAGTTAATTTAGTAAAAAATTGGTTAATCAGCTTCCAAAGTCGATTGCAAAGTAATATAGGCTAATTGCTATTATTAATCTAATTTAAATACAATTATTGTAATAAATTTACAGGATAATACAATTACCTACTATTATTATATAAATTATTATCTTTATTTTATCCACGTACTTGACTAATACTGTGATTTCAGGTCAACGACATTTCATTAATAACTTAAGACATTGTACTGATGTTTTTATAATGTCCTTTTGTTTTTCTTACTAGGAGCGGGAATACATAAAATTAACTTGTGCCAACATTTAGCTATAAAATTCCAATTTAACTGTTTAAAGACAGTCGAGCAGTGGTAGCTCAATGGTAAGGACACGCGCCTCTTAACCGAGGAGTGCGGGTTCAAACCCGGGCACGTACCTCTGGATTTTTCGAAATCTATGTACGTATTTATACCACTAGCTCGACGGTGAGGGAAAACATCGTGATGAAACCTGCCAATTCAGATAACTTTGGATTTGTAACCATGATCCAAAAATTGTCTGATTCCCCTATCATAGGGTTAGGAAGGTCAGATCGGCAGTCGCTTCAATGTAATAACCAGACTCGCTACATCCTGCACCTGACCCCATCTAAGCACGGAACATAACGCTAAGAAGATGATAAGACAATGTCAGATAAATATGAACGCGAAACGATTTAACCGACTAAAAAAGGAAGAGGTTTTCAATTCGACAATTTTTTTTTATTACTTATGTCATTATCAATATGTATGTGTATGGTGGCGAAGATTAGTGTCAATATGACTTTATTTTGAATTGGTTCGCAAACAAGCATTTTTTATACATTGGAAAATACCACTAACGTTCCCGAAAACTCTTATGTTTATATGTTTATATAATAGTTTTGTTACACACTCGATTTTGAGAACTGATATGAAAAATTGTAACTCTATTAAGTTACTTAGGTATATAATAATAATAATAAATAAATTTTCCAGACTGACACAAGAATTCCCTAGTTCCAAACTAAGCGTAAGCTTGTGCTAGGCGAACGGATACTTAAATACGTTTATAAACATCCATGACTGGAGTACAAATGCCCATGTTTATCACACGAAACATTTGCCCCTAGCGGGATTCGAACCCGCGACCCTTGATTTCATGGCCAGGGTCTCTAACCACTCGACTAACGGGCCTGTCATATATGTTTGTCAATGTTAAACATTCCCTAGACAATTTTAATAATAACGATTATTTACATTTAAAAAAAGCCGCATTGTCCATTCATAACCACCTTCCAATTGGAAAGTGTGATAAAAATCGACAGCGTTTCTTGCGCCAAAATTAGCGCAAGAGCAAATGCGTGTAAACAGAAGCGTAACGGTTATGTTCAGGCGACCGTTAGTGCATGGAAATGATGTCTGCTGCGCCGCGACGCCCACCGGCGCCGGCGCAGCCCGCAGTGGACACAGGTCGGTAACACCTACTTATTTAAGCACTAGCTTCTGCCCGCGACTTTACTCGCGTGGAAAATCCATGAAACATAATCTATGTGCTATTAAAGTCTGTGACCTACGTCTGTGCCTCATTTCATTTAAATCCATATTGTGTTTTTTGGGATTATTCGTTACACGCATCGCTCCGCGGTTTCACCCACGTAGCTCCCATTCTCGTGCGAATATGGGGATAAAATATAGGCTTTGTTACTTGCTTTTGTTGCAGCTTTCCATTAGTAACCTTTTTTTTTTTTAAATCGGTCCACTAGTTTCGGAGCCTCAATGCAAACAAACAATCATCTTTCCTCTTTTTATTAATATTAGTGTAGACAAACATACTGAAATAAAAACATCATCTTTATAATATTAAGGTAGATGTACCTAATTGAACACAACGCGCCCACAGACGGACAGGCGAGACGAGAATGAGGCTTTGTCATGATTTTGTGCTAACATCTTCAAAATAAGTACATAGCGAACAATTTTCGCTTTTATTCCAAGGACATAATATGTATATTTGGTTGCTTGTGTTACGATCTACCAATTAACCCACTTATAAACTAAAATATAAAGACTAATATGTCCGATAATGCAATTATGTAGAATCTGTTGATTAGTCATGATACAAATAAAATTTGTTTTTTAATTAAAAGTTAAACGCGGAACCTATTTCACTTTATATAATGGAAGGTACTATACGCATGATTTGTTTGCCAAAAATTATTTAAAACATATAATATTCATATATGTATGCTATGTATGGAGCTACGTTCTATTAAACTCGACAGAAATCTCATATACGTAGCAAATGTTTTGTTGTATTATTGTAAGCGACCGTTGTTAATAGATATTTTGCTAATTCGCACTAACCGGCTCGTTAGCCGCATCCCAATCATTATCATTATTAAATACCGACTACTAATTCTATCTAATCTGTCTTTAAACAAATTAGCACATATTTCAATAATGTTTAGGTTTGTAATCCTTTAAGTGCGTAATTTTAGTCCACTTATTATTTAGCCTCGGATGACTACTCCAAAGGCATAACCAATATGACTTCTTTACCTATGAATAATTCGCCAAGATAATATTCAGATTAATATATACGTGCAATTTTAGTCATTATTGTAATCGTGTTATGAGCTCGCCTAATTAAGCATATCATGTTTGTCCGTACTTACTGTTATGTGTCGTAAAGTCTTATCGTTGTAGAGTGGCCGTATTCAATGCTAAGGTGTGTTAAAATGCTGATTAAATATTTGGAATTCAATCGATAAACGGATAATCGTGAGAAACACCTTTGTGTTCTAAAGTAAAGACTTTGGAACCACAAAGGTTTGGTATCATGGGTTGACGCACAAGTGGGTGCGTGGTGAGTGACTGTTCGGAACAATAGTTACAAACTAAACAGTCTTATTCCAAAATTATTGGTCCTCACCAACTCTTCAACCAAACTTTTTGGTACCTCCTACAATATAGTCTTGTCAAGATTATACAGATTTCTAAAGGCGCTCAATGGCTCTAAGGCATCAATCGCTACAATAAATCTTTTTGCGTTTTTCAACATATTTAATCGAAGAATAATACTCATTAAGAAAAAAGTGACCAAGTACCACGTAACACTTTCATATTAATTGCGAGACTACACTTAAATGTTTTTGGAAATAATAGGCATTTTTCAGGGCAAAATTTCTATATAAACCCAAACCAGAATCGAATTACTACACAAAATAAAGGCACCCGAAAAGACATCAACGCGTACTGCATGAAGACGGTACGAATGAAAATTATTCCAGTTTTTCTTCGTAATTGTTACAATTACATATAATTGTACATGAACAAATATTCTTATTTGTGTAACTAGAGGTGAAATTATTCTGGTAACGCAATTTATTCAATGAAATGGGCCCAATTATTTTTGGCACCGTTGAGCTAGGTACACGCTTGCTTTCTGAGGCAGAAATACTTAAATATGCAAAATATCAGAGTTATACGGACGTGTGTATATTGTGATGCTAAAGCATTAATTTATTTTCTCGTATTTGCATTTGCTAATATTGCTTTTAAAGTTCACTCCAATGCGATTTCACAAAACTAAATAGGTACGTGTATCTTTACAAGGTACAATCTGATGTAATCAATAACTAATAAACATGTAAAAGATATTATGCGACAAGGATTGCTCGTCATTGGAAGGCACCGTATACTTATTGGCTTAGCTTATACCTACAACAAAAATCTTTTGAGAAGAAAATTAATGATAATTGATTTTATTTTCCCATGTTTCTAATTTACAAGCTTAAGCTCACTTGTAATTTTAAATTGCGTGTTTTATTAATAATGCTTATGACTATATACACTCGTATATAGTCTTCGTATGGCATGCAAATTCCATGACTGGCGATAGAGAAACACAGGCGGAAATGCTTTCATTACAGGCGCGGTGGTGTGCCGTGCGCGCGCGCAACACAATGTAAATTGGCGCCGAGAGGTCGTTGTGGACACAGGTGATCGTGTTGCATGTAATTTCAGCTCTACGGATTACCATTAAATGTATGACGATGCATTGAAAAATGAGGTTATTTAGTAGGTATCTAAATACTAAAATAAACTTTTGTCTTTAGTATCGAGTTTTGGGTGTGTGATTATGTGGGCGACAGGCTAGCCACTTGTCACCACTTATTCACAATTTTCCATCTAACCCAGCCCAGTTTTGTTTTTGGCTGAATGTGGTTAAAGGGGTCTGCTGTCTCTTTGACTCTGCCTACCCCTTCGGGGATTATGGGCGTGATGTTATGTTTGTTTGCTTGTCTTTATTAGTATATTTAGATACATAGTAAAGTGGCATTGCTAAATAGTACAAAACCATGTACCTACTATTAAGCAGTAGTAGAGCTATAGCGGTTTCATACATACATACATAGCATCACGCCCATAATCCCGAAGGGGTAGGCAGAGTCAAAGGGGCAGCAGGCTCCTTTAACCACATTCAGCCAAAAACAAAACTGGGCTGTAGCGGTTAATATGAGTTTAATAGATGTCAATAACATTAATGCTCGACTGTAAACTACCAGGCTTGTGGAACATTCCAACAACCCCTTATTTTGATCTAAGGACCCACTGATTTACTTCATCTTTACAGAAAGCTTCTGCCTGCGGCGTTGCTCGCGTGATACATCGATGAAACATGGCTTTTGTGTGATTCTAATGTATAAGTTATACTATTATCAAGTTTCATTAAAATCCATGTAGTACTTTTTGCGTGTAAGAGTAACAAACATCCACACATCCATCCATCCATCCATACAGACTTTCACGTTTATAATATTAGTAAGATATGCAAAAGGGCCAACGACCTTTTACGATGTTAAAATGTAAAAATACGCATTCTATCACGACTGTAATACATTTATTCGGTGCGCACCTTATATTTGACACTTTTATCAGTATTTCATATATTACTTTAACCGTTCCTAATTGTTCTACAAATATTAACGATATCGACAATTAGGTACACACTTCCACGAAGACACGTCACAATACAACGGAATGCGTTGTGATTAGTTAATCAAGCAAACGATTCACCATTTTTTTACTTTTAGAACTCTATATGACAAGATTAATTAAGTATTTTCTGGAAATGAAAGGATCTGACGCATTTAAAACTCATATAATTTATATTTATCAAATAAAGGCGAATCTCGTAAGTACGTTATAAACCTTTTGCGAAATAATGACGGATTTAAGTTGTAATTGTACTTTCTTCAGTTAACACTCGTACTACTTAAAAAAAAAATTATGGAGAGACAAAAACATAATATGTCTTTATAAGTATGTATCTTTCCCTTCGCTTTGTACAGTCGACAGCATAAGTAGCTAACCACTTTTAACCTTTGTTTGTAGATATATAATGACGAATATACAAGTATATCTACTTCTGTTGCCGCCTTACCATGACATCGCTGTAGGGCCTAGACTTGCCGTTTGATAGGCCAATATCGATTGCCATTATCGAAAGTCTATTGATAGTTCAATTCGATAGACAATCGATACTGAACAACTATCGGTGAACAGAACGAAACTAACGATACTATCGATAGTCCTATCGATCGTATAGATGATTTGGCCGTTAAACTGTCTATAGCAAAACTATCGATTTTACGGCAACACTAGTAAGGCCCATTAAAGTAATGTTAGGAGCTAAGTGACTTCTAAGTAGTTAGTACTCAACAAAGGACCCAGGGAAAAGGAATAGCCTATTAAGAAGACACGCTATCATTTACCAAGTAGCAATAGCTAGGGTTCGAAGTCGTATAGGCTTACTGAACCCACCTATAAGGGCTTAGTTTTAATAAAATTTTTAGAACTGTAACATGATTTTCATACCTTGACAAAGCCGTTAAATAGTCCTATAATTAAAAATAAACCACCGATTACCGTAGTTTTTTTGGAGGAAACGAATGGTAGTGTAGATTATATTTTTATTCTCCTATAAACTAAGTGTAGAATTCCTCAAAATTAAAGGGGTTGACTGAATGTTTGGTGACTTTCACAGTTAAGAATAGCGATATAGCATTACATAACATACGAATGAGTCAAAATATATCAAATGCAGAAATAATCCAGTCTGTTACCTTCGACCTGACATAAAAATCATGTACCATCATATTTTGGTACATGCATGTGGTGTACGTGACTTCAGTGGTGGTTATTTACCAGTAGGTCGTATAGTGATTCATGACCCGGGGGTTCGCACGCCACAAAGCGAAGGTCGTCGACCCCTCGCGTGGCCCGCCGGTACTAACACCATAATTGCGTACCAAGTTTAATGAAATGCTTTCCAACACTTTCAGATCACAAAGGCCGTGAAAGTACCACCGATGACAGTCGCGACGTCTCTATCGCGAATGCAGGAAGTTACGGGTACAGTCAGGTGGTAATCATATTCAAATATGCACTTTGTTCTGTTGAAACAAGTTTAATCGTCGGCTTATTTGGCAGACTGTACGCGGTAAAGAGAACGAGGGAACTTACATTATGTAACTGAAGACTAACAATCACAAACTTGGTAAAGGAACTTGTTTATGAAATGTACACTTGTTTGAATAATTCTTGCGGAAATTAATCTGACAAGCTGTGAACTCCGCAACTATTATATGTATAATAGTCTAAATATGTTTGCCTACAATTAAAAATTAGTAAAATAAAATTTATTTCTTTATTTCCACGCTATTTTAATTAAAAAAATTATTTTCACTACATACTTTTCACCGAAACGAATGAACCTAATAATTCTATGTATCTTTTGTTACTTTTTATAATTTAAAAAATAATACGCAAACACTTAGATTAATTAGTAAAATAGGATTATTTTACAATTATCATGGATTGAATTAATTATTAAAATGGAAAACATGAACGTAATTGTTCTATTTATGTCTGTATACAAGGTTTACTTAGCTGCGACTACCTCAGTAAACAATTAACTACGTAGACATCGGTAAACAAGATTATTTTATAATAATATATTATACAGATGATGTATACCCCTTACCGTTTCATTGGGTTTGGGCAAGATATTCCTCTGAAGTTTCTGCACAGGGTAAGTCTGTCGCCACCCGAATAACCGCACCAGTTTGTCAGCTACGTCCTCGCAGCGAGGCGTAGAGTCCTTCATTTCAAAAAACTAATTCCACTTAACTCAAAAATCTATATTTCCATTAATCTAAAATGCAAGTTCCATCAAAATAAACTGAGTATGCACCGATAATTTCCGTCGAAGCGCGCACTGTTTACACACCGATAGCAATGTTCGCCGATACACTTCACTGAACCAATTTAGAATGTTTTAGCTTTGGTGTGCCCCTGCCGAGCACGACACGAGTTTATCACACCGCAAACATACCGCTAGAAGGTCTAGCGTTAGCCGCGCAAAAACTCTTGAAAAAATTGGCAAATGACGCGAGCGGCACGCCGCGGCGGCCTCCCGTTATCGCCTCGTCGTTATCTGGCTATCACTCCCCCCACCCCCCTACTGCACATTCACTTCCAGACGAAGGTGGATTGCCGGCATGCTCTATCTACGATCAAAGTTGAATTGGAATCTCGCTGGACAATCGTGGTCGCGTTACATAAAGATGAGATTGCCATTGTAACGTAACACAAATATTTTTTATTAACTAAGCTTTATAAAATATAATTTTATTGAAATATGTAGCTTTTTAAATGTCTAGGGGCAAATGCAATAGCAATAGATTGTTACACTTTGTCAAGATTAGAATTTTAATATAGAATAAAGGCTTTACCAAAATCTAGATTTTCTCGTTTCAGCCTGGGTTCTGTTTCAGTTAGACGCATACTTTATTCATTAAGTCTAAGATCATGGTCTTGATCGTAGACTTAACGAACCATGTCACTAGGTAAAACGATGGCAGTTTGAGGATGGGCGCTTATATAACAATAAAACGATGAAATATTCTATATTTCATCATCATCAGAATCATATACGACAGCAAAATCTTTAACTCAAAGGACTACATTTAAATTGATACCTTAAAAGTAGAATCGACATATTTTCGTCGATATGTTATGGACAAGACTAGAAGTTGTCCAAAACAGATTGAATATTAATAAGTTGCGTGCCATCGGTATTCAGAATTGGCGCATGCGAATTCGTTGGTGTCCTACGAATTTAGGTACGATTTAACTCATTTTTTGTGCTTTATAGTTGTCCCATGTTGGTCTGGGACTTGGCCCATGTTGATCTGGGACAAAAAAAAAAAGAATGTGCCAACTGTGGTTCTTGCCTAGCATGTCGTAAGAGGCGACTAATGGTTTACGGGCTTTTGGGTATGTGACTGAGTAGGCGACGAGCTAGCCACTTGTCACTCCTTTTTCACAGCTTTCCATCCAACCCAGCCCACTGTCCCATGTTGGTCTGGGACTTAAAAAGAATATACCAACTGTGGTTCTTGCCTAGTATGTCGTAAAAGGCGACTAATGGTATATCGGGTTTTGGGTGTGTGATTGTGTAGGCGACAGATTAGCCGCTTGTCACTGCTTTTTCACAATTTTCCATCTGACCCAACCCGGCTTTATTTTTGGCTGAATGTGGTTGAAGGGGCTTGCTGCCCCTTCGACTCTGCCTACCCCTTCGGGGATCGTGGGCGTGATGTTATGTATGTATAGTTAACTTAACATCGTTACGTTTTAAAGAATTAAGGATATTCACAAAGATTAAAAGCACAGCTTGTAAGCTTGGGATAGTTTCCCACTTACTTCTAGACAGATAATTTCGTAATGTGCAATGATTTCTATAGCATTTATTAATATATGAATTTATGCACATTTTATAGAATGCAATAACTGTGTTAAGTCTTGATTGTCACGTCACTATTTGACACATAATTTATGGAATGAACGTCACGGAGAAGTAATTTGAATAAGTATTTTACGTTTCACGTGCAAGCCCCTGATGTGCCAACTCACAATCGACTATTAAGCCGGCGTGGTTACCAAACCAACTCCATTGTCACCGCCTGTGGAGGTTAACCGAGAAGGTACAGTCATACCAATAATTAAGTAAACCTTAATGCATTGGCTTAAAGTTCAAGGGGGGTGCCTAATTAATAATTTGATTGTGCGTGGGATCTTGCGTGTAACAACACGGTATAGACGAAATTGTTCTAACAAGCCTTTTAATTAAGAGAGTTTTCAACAGTGATGAATAGAGACATTTCCACGTTAATATGCTTTTGGGCTTAAAAAACATGCCATGGAATTATTATTTTCTCTGATTTTATTACTGGGCTAGATTGTACTGTAAGATAACTTGTGATTTAAGATGATGAAGAGCCTAATTCTATGGAACAATGGAACATTACTTGTAGTAGGTACAGCATGCCAGAGAAAAAATGCTTAGATAAACGGTGCGGTACCGTTTTGAATTAGAAGAGTTGATTGCTATTCCACAAATAATGAGAAATCTCTGTGTCAAGAGAGACGTGACATTACTTTCTATATCTCGAGATCGGGGTATCTAGATCGATGCCAGTTATTATGTTACCGACACACTCTTCAAATAACAATGCCATAGTAATCTCGTGGCCATGAATCCCATTAGTCGCACCGTACTTTATTGACAATAACTTTGCGATTTCCATCGCAGACAGTTTCGTATTATTTACTTTCTATTATTAATCTTTACGGCAAATTGATTGTGTCGGCAAATGTTCAGTTTTGTGACTCATTGTGTAACCATTTCTTTGTGAGGCAAATATTGTTCGCTTAAGTTTCAGCACTTTTTCTGTTCTCTTTAATAGTTTCCATGATGTCTGATTAATTGATTACACGTACAAAAACAATTGTAGGGAATTAAACATCGTGCCCACGGTCAGCTAAGCCACGGAGCAATGGACTTGCGTGCAGTCATGCAACAGTGGACATTCATGATGGACACCAACAGAGCCCAGACTACGCGATTATTTTGAATATATACATGCAAAACTTGATATATTGCTAACACAAATTGAAACTGAGTAGATTTAGTGTTCTTTGTGTTTCAATACGTAATTAGGATAAGCAAAAAGTTAAAACACGCAACTTCATATCACTAATGAGATAAATTACCAACTAAGTCTACAATACAACGGAATCATGTAACTACATTCCAACGTCACACAGTAAGGAGATAAATATATTTTCAAGGATATCATCGAAGAAGACGTGGCTGCACGAGTTTAAATGACAACGAAATTATCACTGAAACCAGCTGTGCAATTTTGGTGCAGTCCTAAGCGACAAAACGTGCAACACGACCATTTCAAGTTAACACTGGACAATCACCGGTCACCGGCCGTCAGCAAATAAAGATTTCACGAGAACCACTTTTGTAATGCCATGTAAGAGTAAGTTTGCGGAAGTATTCGCGATTGGTAGTAATAGCACGATTTATTGTACCGAATGTAAACAAACAGGAGGCTGCGCGGCGAGCAACTGGCTCGGCTTTCTGCGCTTGCGCAGGCCGCGGCTCAGCGCAGGGCGCGGGGGAGGAGGGCGCAGGTCACCGCCCCCCCGCCCCGTGCGATGGCGAGCCATTCAGCCAAGCTCGCACGCCATGTAAACAATAGTTACACCTGTGCTACTGCTAATGGAAGTAAATCAGACGATATTATTTTTATCGAGTAGCCTACGTACAATTGACGTTTTTCTAGAAAAGAGACCTTGATTACGTCTACTTGACGCAATAGAAAATTAATCGTTTCCAGTGGCAGGTACTAACACTGATGACCTCGATCGTCTAATTAGAAAATAGAGTTTTCTATTTTTTTTAGGGAATTAACTGTTACTCTTTTATTTTTTAACTTTATATACCGACAATATATAATCGTTTATTACCCAATGATTTGGCGTACAGCCTTACTTAAGTACGTTAATTCAATCATTTACATATTTTTATATTCCGTCTAATAATAGTTTCATGTTAGCAGTATCAACATTGTGTTTTTGTTTTCCTTCAAAATTTTCAAAGCCACTATCAATCATTTTTAAATCCAGTCGTCTGAAAGGTAAACTGAACTGAAAGTTAACGAAGGTCAACCTAGCGATAACTACTACTTCAGGTTTCTGCGAAGTTATTCATCTTCATAATGGCCTGTCTATTTTGTCCCGTTTATTTTGCGCTGTGTAATAGATGACACGTATTTACAAGATGCAGTATCTAATGAGAGCACAGTCCGCCTTTCTTTAAAAAAAATAAAAACATTAATGTGTGTAATCTTTATCTAATTCGCCAGTTATTCAGATTATACAGGCTGGTCGTAGCAGGTATGACTCTAAATAAAAACCCGCTTCTAAATAACCGGTCACGTGTTTAAGATCACAGAAGGGTGATGTATGGATTATATTATTGGGAGGTTCAGGATACTCCTTATCTTTCTTTTGTGGTTCGCTTTACAAGTACATTCTGTTCAAATAAATAAAACACTTTTAGGGTATAAATACTGTAATGTAAATTCTGACGTCCAAGAAGAAACTCCTATATTTTCTGATGCGTATAAAAAGAGTGATAAAAATCAGGAAACTGTCGTGTCACCCATGAAAATCAGGAGGGGTAACGAAGCGAAGATCCTTGCGCTGTTCACAGCCCCGAATTCCCGTCATAGGGGAAACAAGTCAGGTAGCGAGGCAATTCCTTGGAGGGTGGTCAGAGGATGAGACAAGGGTCAGTGGCGCGGCAAGCCTGGCGGAGCGTGACGGCGGCGCATTCGGTGGAACGGCACTGTCGCCCTGGGGTGCCTGCCATAGTAAAAGCATTCATAGTAGGTAATATGCAAGTTATATCTAATTAGACCAGCTCTATAGAGCTTCATTCGCTTAATATGTATACAATTTAGTGCCAATGATAAATAATTGAATTGGGATTATGTGAGGTACCACTAATATTACCTTATTATAATTAATGACTTTATTAAAACAATTGAGCATCAAAAATATTTGGTCACAAGCATCAAATTTTTTTTTCAAGCTATCGGGCACGGTTTCTCAATATCTAAGGAACTACAGACCCTACATATAAAAAAATCATGGATCTGTTACTTCTTTGAATAATAAATAAAAATGTATATTCTTACACTCTCATGGAGAGCGGTGGTAGCTCAATGGTAAGGACTCGCGCCTCTTAACCGAGGAGTGCGGGTTCAAACCCGGGCACGTACCTCTGGATTTTTCAAATCTATGTACGTATTTATACCACTAGCTCGACGGCGAGGGAAAACATCGTGATGAAACCTGCAAATCCAAACAACTTTGGATTTGTAATCATGATCCAATAATTGTCTGGTTCCCCTATCTTAGAGTTACGAAGGTCAGATCGGCAATCGCTTCAATGTAATTACCAGACTCGCTAAATCCTGGATCATGGTCTAAGCGGACCCCGTCTAAGCACGGGATATAACGCTAGGAAGATGATGATTCTTACACTCTCATCATAGCCTAAATAGTCCCTACTATGATAACTAAATCATTACCTACTTTCTTGCTAATACTATGTCGATACTGTTACTAATTAAAGTTCAATTCACCAGTTCTAATGAGTCAGGTGACGTCGCTCAGGTGGCTCAGGTTGGCTCAGGTGAGTGGACCATCAAATGATATTAATTAGGACCGTGACATTATCGTTCACTTCATACCTTTCATTCAGTCACAGATACAGTTAATCCCCCATCCCATAACCCCATGTATGTATGCATTTAATACTTCGCTTTATTCACAAGTACCATTTGGGTAATATTATTGTATCAAAATGTTAACTGTCTTTCAGACTCAGCAATCTTCTAGTAATAAAAACTATGATTATCAGCGTTTATTATGGTAATAATAGGTATAATATATGTAATGCTCAAGTTATATTACCCTGCGTACATATACTTAATTGGAATTGCCTCTTATATTGCTACACATATATATGCAGAACGAACATAATATTATCAGTTGCAAATACATACATACATAACATCACGCCCATAAGGGGTAGGCAGAGTCGAAAGGGCAGCAAGCCCCTTCAACCACATTTAGTCAAAAAGAAAGCCGGGCTGGGCTAGATGGAAAATTGTGAAAAAGCAGTGACAAGCGGCTAACCTGTCGTCTACATAATCACACACCCAAAACCCGATACACCACTACATATCATGAAAAAGGGATGTAAATGTGTGATGGTGCTCTAGGTATCAATAGGAACTCGCCTGAGTTAATCATTTTGACTTAAACATGACTTATTCAATATACGAATAGACATCGAAATATTTCCAGGCATTGTTATATCGACAGTAACAAGTAGAATTTTATTTAAGACAAACAAATCCGGATTCTGCATGAATTACCTAAAACTATTGTATTATTTTATCACACGGAAAACTTGACAAGGTTATGAGCAAAAAAACAAACAATACCATCAGATAATAAATTAATATTATGTTTTTCTGAAAGTTTTTCCGAACTTGCTGAACAAGCTATTTGGTATTGAAACAAATTTACACTAGCGCCATCTATTGACGTTGTTAAAAAAGAAGTTATAAGTATGCCCGTATAGCAAAGCAAACGTATCAATGTGGATATGCATCTACATTCTACAAGTATAAAATATAACATAAATTTAAGTTTAAAAAGACGAATACCTTTAAAATAAAAAATCTTGTATATTTTTCTTATGCTTATAGTAAAGAGTTTATTAATTACAATAATAACCGTACAACTTTCTTTAGCTCTACCTAGAGATGCTTATCTTGTTTCGCAGAATTGGCAACAGATGTCACTACTATGCCAAAGTAGAGTCATCGCTTTCATGATTGCTTTATGCAAGTGGATGCAATAGACAAGGGGAGGGACAGGATAGGACGTAGGGTAGATAACGTGTAACGGACGAGCTCTCCCCACGCCACCTGCGCCACCTGTCGGCTTGGCAGTTTGCATTTTAACTGTTTCTTTTTTTTTTGTATGAGTCACAACACAGCCTAGTACGTACTAGTGAATCGCAGGAGTTTGAGCAAACGTTAAATGAAACAAATTAATAACTATATTCAATATTAATGTTAATCAAATGAATTTTCATTTTCTACCAAAATCTGTAACTAAAACAATGAAAATTTAATGATGCCTCTATCGGATCTATAATCCTTCGCATGTAATTTATTTTTTTTGTGAATGTTGCTCTATTATTACCTACGTAGATATGAGTCAGCACATGTTTTTTCAGAATGTTGTATTCTTAAAACTCTTATCATAATTGAAAATAAAACAATTCAATTTGGTACAAGTAATTCTAGTACAAAAACTGGTTATAATATCTGCGGTACATTCTATACTCATACATGGAAAGCAACTAGGTAATTATGTGTTCCGTTTCTTATATTAAAAGTTAGAAAGCCGATTATCTATAATATGTTTAGAAAAACAAATGGATGCCATCGTGATATGATTAGCCGACACACAGTTATCATATTATTAATAATAATATAACAGCGTCACAATCTTTTCATATATATAACAGTATCACAATTTCTTATCACCAGTAACCTAGTGCCGAAGTCGTTAGGCCAATAAAGGAACTAATTTAAACAAGAAATATAACGAAAAGCCTTAATTAAATTGACATTTGTAGATTATAATTATTAATTAGTTTAATTAAAGAGTTGGCCTACCTTTCTTAAAATAACGATGTAGGTAACATTGTTATTTTAATTTCATTAACATGCGATCGCATAGTGAACTATCTGAAAAACAAATTTGCATGAATTACCGACTGAGCTCTTCATTAATATAGTAGAGTCCATCATTAATATGGTAGAGTCATAGTTTAAACTACTCATAGCTGTTCTACCTAACTTATATAACTTAACACAGTTAATTCGCTTAAAAAGTCAATCGCCAGAAACCCAATAAATGCTTAGCTATATAGAGCCGGTGCCACCGCGCGCTCGGACCACCTTCCTCTAGGTACTTGTAGGCCTTTTTACTGGATTACTATCCCCCTAGCATACAAGTAAGAAGGTAGAAACATAACGTAACATGATTGAGGTAGCCAGGCAGTTACGACTTAATTAAGATAAGTCTGTATCAGCTTTGCTCGCGTGGTACATCGATCAATCATAGCCTATATGTTATTCGGTTTTATAAGCTATATTATTGTAAAGTTTTATTAAAATCCATTCAGTAGTTTTTGCGTAAAAGAGCGTAAAAGACAAAAATCCATCCATACTTACAAACTTTCGCGTTTATAATATTAGTAGGGATGTTATACAAAATTTGGTATAATAAGTCAATCATGAGCATGTATATAAGTCATATTTACTAGTTGCTAAATATTCATAATTCTTCATTCGAAACTATATTTTTTTTATGTCAGTATGAATAATGTTTTTTTTAATTTATTTTGTGGTTTTTCAATAAAATTGCATTACTTTTGCTGTTTGAGAGACAAAATATTTTATAATGCATAGTAAATAACATGTTTCTTAAAAGTTTCCTGTGCAATGTGCAATGTATATTTCTGTAATACCTAACTTTTGTAACATTAATTTGTCTGGAGTACAAATAACAAATACAGTCTGTGATTAAAATATATACAGGCGGTCATTCATTCATAATTTAGATGAAATACAGAGCACATTTTAAACAAAAACCTGTATTGAATGTGTTTATATACGTATATACATACTTCTTTAACTAACTCACTAACTAAACATCACGCCACTTCCCTAGCGGGATAGGCAGAGAGAACCGAACGCCATAATGGCACGATCCTTACACACCTCACTCGCCTCAACATTCATGATCCTTTTCATACAAGCTCTACGGTTTTTATGACTTAAATATATACTTCTTTAAATGTTTATTATACGCTACTGAGAGCAAAGAGTAGCATATAATCGATTTTACACATTAAAAATGCGCATATTACTTTTGTAAATAGGTATTGCACTGGCTTAATTCAGGTATAAAGAATAAATATACAGTTAAATACTGAATAATAAATAAATTCTCCGGACAGACACACCAATTCCCTAGTTCCAAACTAAGCTATAAGCTTGTCCTATGAATACTAGGTGAACGGATAGAAATACTTAAATACGTTTATAAACATCCATGACTCGAGTACAAATGTACATGTTCATCACACGAAACATTTGCCCCTAGCGGGATTTGAACCCGCGACCCTCGGTTTCGTGGCCAAGGTCTCTAGCCACTCGACCAACGGGCCTGTCGAGATAATGTCAACGCCTGAATATTTAGATATTTTATCGTATTAGTCGAATTTTATAAACACTTAATAGACTTAACCTTTTACTAATGAATGAGGCCGAAGTGAAAAAGATAAACTTCTATCTTGTACAAGTTTTATTTAGATTTCAGAGAAAAGCAAAAAACGTTCATCATCGAAGTAGTCCAGTTTTCTTCAACTTTCGCACCGCGCTCATTTCAAAATTACAAGTTCCGATGATTTTCCATGACTTTGTATGAAGCCATTAGAAACGTTTCCCATCTCCTTGAACAATAGAGATATTAATGAAAACTAGCATAATGTTCATCGCTCACTTCTACAGCCTGTGTGGGGCAGCTTTCAGATTCACATCGCGGTAATCGGTACATGTAGTCAGACAATAAAAAGCTTGTCATTACTTGTCAATGTGAGTACTACATTATCTGAGTAACCAGTTTGCAGTTGTTAAACAAGTGCTTTGTTTAAAAAGAACACTGTTTGGTAATTTTCTCGTAGAGAACTGTCGTCAGAGCTTGACCAGATTTATTATCATCATCCTAGTGTTCGTGTTAGTCCCGTTCTTAACCGAGGCAACTTGGACCGTAATTAAAGATTCAGCGAGTTTGTTTCATTAAAGCGACTGCCATTTAACCATCGTAAACTTTAAATAGAGGAACTATATTGGATAAGTTTTATACATTAGGCACGTAGGTATAATTATTTGAAGGTTTCCTCTTGATAGTGTACAAAGCCATTTAGCTGTACTCATAGTTTTAAAACAAGGGGTTTGTAACAATCCTCATGGTGAGGTGCATGACCTTAACATAGATCTACTCTCACAATTAAAATATGCACGATTTTTATTTAGGATGATACCTCGGTTTGACGTCCAGCTTTGTGAATAAATGGATGAGTTATATAGATATAACTATTTGTCAAAACACAGTTTCAATGAATTAAAAAAAAGCGGTAAAATATATAGCAGTAAACTGCTCATACCACTTACAATAATTACTCATAAGGAAAATAAAGACAGACCACAGAGATAGCGCAGTTGACATATTTAACCGTCCATGCGTGTACTGTATGCAAGCTGGGTTCAAGTGTATTTACGTAATTCAATTAAACCAGTATTTATTTCTTCTATGCTGGAGCTCTAATAGACAACTTACGTTCGTGGAGGACTTCTACAATCGTAGAATTTATTTTATTTAATGTATATTTTATACATCTGCCCAACAAAGTCATATACCTACGTTTGCCGGAGGACCCTAAATTTGAGTAAAAGCCATACCCGTATCACTTCAAACAAATCACCAACTTGCATACAGCTTTTGGAATAAACAAAAAACCACATTTTACCTGTCTGGATATTTTAAGTTTGTAAATAATAAGCCATAATTCAAAACCAAACGCAAAAAGATCCATGAAGCAGAACAGTTCAATTTAACTAATATCAAAAACAGTTAGGCATTCCACCACAGAGAAGAGAATAAAACTGTATTTAGTTCCAATTATTAGCACTGGGCCGCCCGATAGCGCATAGTTTGACACATTTTTTTTGCGGTCATCGGCCGATTATGGCAGGTGAGCGACAAGTGGGCGTCGCCATTACTCTTTACTAAATAGATTAAAGCAGATTATCTGCGCCATGTCAAGTGGCTAATAGGAAATGCAGGCCTATTTGTGACTTCGAGTTTTGGTGAATTACTTACTATCACCATAATATATGTGGTTGAAGGGGCATGCTGCCCCTTTGGCTGTGCCTACCCCTTCGGGGATTATGGACGTGATGTTACATATTTATGTATGTACCATAATATATTATTACAATCTTATATCTGCCTACCCCCATGGGAAAAAGGCGTGACATTATGTATGTACCTATGTATGTATATTATTACAAGACATTAGATTATGTAGTAGGTAATAAAGGACTTACATATGCGATATATATTAGACATTCTTCATATTATGACCAGTCAAAAATGTTATAATATCTATATCATTCGATTGCAGATATTGAAAATAGAATAACTTTAAATAGAAGAATGTGTAGGCACTTTACCAAATTTTTTTACTATTTAAAGCTAATACAAATAACTATAGATAGGTAATCTCAATCTTAAGTTATAACAATATATGCGTGTTTTAAAACCAGTCCCAAGTATCAAATACATATATTATAATGGTGGCATTTTATTATTTTATCAACGAGGTTAAGCAATTGTATCCAGTTAACCAGCACTTTTAAAGAATGAAGTCATAATACTCATAAAAATAAAAGTGAAATCCTAGGCCACTAACGAGCATAATCCCCATAATGTTGTAACCATTGGTCACAAATTGCTTAACTTTCCTCCTCTTGGAGTTAACCAGTACCTCCGTCTTTCAACAGCACGTTACGCGCGTTAGATAATAGTGAACGCTACAAGCTTTTGCAGTAAGATCCTCTCAGTGATGCCTAGCAGGAAGACGTGACCAGTTTCACAGAGACAACCATAAGAGCCACGGGCAAGATTTGAATTTAGAGGTTTTCTATAGCCAAAATTTGTTGTGTTATTATTAAGATTAAGGTTTTTTGAATTTTATTCATTTTACCGGTCCATGACTTCTGCATGTTTAATCTGTCTATCTTACAGGAAAGATTAAGTTCTATCAGAAACTCATACAAGATGATTAAATTACATTCTATGGAAATTTCTGTAATAAACATTAACGTTACAACAGAACGGTTCTCTAGCATCAATTAAACGGAGTAAAGGTAATATCATTAACGGACAGCTGAGACATTTCCTGATACCTGACAGTTTTTCTGGGGTTGTATCAAAATATTTCACTACATGGGATAGAATTCTAATGAAAACACCGAGAAAAGTACGATGACCGTTGACTGCCATTGATTAACACATATTGTTGATAAAAGGAGGTCTATTCATGTTATCATAATACGCTGTCAAAAAGAAGCCAATAACAAACGCGACAGTCCAGATCACACTTGTATTTCTTTAAACATGCATGAGAATTAAATATCATGTTATAAAATATTATAGGCACATATTTAATTACGTTATTTACAGTACATAAGGAAGCATTCTTAAGTTGTGTTGAAAGGAAATTGCAGCATAACTGACTGGTAGTAAAGGATGTTTATAAGAACTAGTAAGAAGCTTGTATATGAAAGGTGGTTACGATTTAAGTTATTCTTAGTAATTATTTTATAACATATACATTTGTCCATAATTTTATTTTTGGTTGAACGTGGTTAAAGGGACCTCCTGTCCCTTTGACTCTGCCTACCCCTTCGGGGATTATGGGCGTGATGTTATGTATGTATGTATGTATTTTATACATATATTTATTAACAATTGACAAGGTAAGATTCTCACCGATGCCTTGGAAGAAAAATTCCTACATGATCAGTTTCGTAGCTACGGTAAAGAGCACTTCTATTAAGATTAGGAATTTATGACTGGCTGCTGAATCTGATATCCGTCACACAAGTGGCTTACTTAGTCATATTTTTCAAAACATATAGTACTATACCTGTAAATTGTACCTCAAAGTGTTACTAACCACATGCGTGTGAAGTAAAAAACAAAGAATCCCTTAAAGGTAATGAGCACCAACTTCTACGATCTACATTCTTCAAATCTAGTCCAACTGCGTAGCTATAGAAAAACTCCGAGATAAAATTATTATTTGAACTACAATTGCACATTGATGCGAGTCCATCAGCTATTACGTCCGCAGATGACCTCGAAAGGCGAAGTGCGCCGCCACATATCCAGGTGAGACCACTTTCGTTGGCGCGCTCGGCCGGAAACCAGCCGGTTGCGGGCGGAAAGTGCGTAATTAAGGTTTTTCGATGATAACTTTAGACAGAAGTCCCGAAGCTGCCTCACCCAAGGTGATACAGGAGTCAAGTATTAAATGTGCTTGTCGAATATAATGATTTATATTAATGATAATTAAATTAATTAATCTGTTGTAAAGATAAAATTTAATTGTCTAAATAGTTATTTCTCATAATTTCATCAAATAAACTAAGGATTCGATTAAGCATAGTTATAGATAATATGACATAAAAACTTAAATATCATAACCTACATATATACCCACGATCTATTGACATATTCACAAATGGTCACTTTACGCAATAAATATAGAAATTATACTTAACAGTGGCCCCGAATAAATGGAATGCAAATTGTTGACATGGTAGACAATATTTGCCTATCAAACAATTCAATGAGTTTTTCGAACATTTGCCACGAATAACTAAGTGCAAACAAAACACATCTATGGGCTCCCAGCCTAGAAGATAAAATAAAGTAATTCGAAGTTCACTGTTCACTCGAGGGGTGCCCAGCGAACGATGACGTTCGTGGGAGAGAAAACGCGACAGGGAGAGTGTTGGTCAGACATGGCCGGCGATTGCAACTGCAGACGTGACTCTATTATGTACGGGACATTTGCATTCGGGCTGAAGGTCAGGCGAGCTCTAAATGTCACGGTGCATCAAATATTGACACTGGTTACTAAACGATTTCATTAGCGTTATTGAGTAATGAGTTCCAATATCTCTATTAATTTTCATCTATCTTCATGCATTAACAACTGTTATTCCATGTTTCTTCCCGAGGAATTGCATCTTTGGATTAGTTCTGACGAGACGAGAACCTAGTATTACATAATTAGATTAACATTTCGCGCCGTTTCTTAACACCTCGAACGAATTATGAGCCTAACAAGTTTAACAACTGGGAAACATTCAAACAATGGGGCCAGATAAGATAAAGACTTACTTGGGCCCTTCCTCGTGTGTGAACAATTTAGATGGCGATAAAGGGTCACGGGCAAATTGCTGACTCAGACATTAGAGACAACGTAATTCAGTGACTAGCGTCTTATCTACAGCAGAATATAATGAGACACCGCCGTTCGATAGTAGCTTTTACCGTGCCGTGTTATCTTATGACTACTCACCGGATATATAGTTTAGATTTATGACTTATTAAGGTAAGAATAGCATAATCATTTAGTCATAGCAGCAAATTAAAAAATTCTTATACAAGTGTTAATGAAGTTGTTAAAGCGAAAGGATATGAACTGAAAAATCATGCTCATGTTTTCTAATTACAATTGCTCAATTATATGAAACACAATAACAAACTTAACGGACATACACATTATTTAGTGTCCATCTATGTAGTTCTAATACAAAAACTTCAGTTCTCCGTATCGTCCTCTCGTGCGAATAACCAATATCAAGTTTTTGACCAGACGTAGTTCTGGCAGTGACGTTACGAAAGCGCCTGTGACCAACTGCTTAACTAACAAACGCACGCTACGCGAGTAGTGTAGCATTTGTGTTAGTTAAGCTGTTAATCGTAACGCTACTAATAAGCTCCTTAAAATGCCACACCATTTTTTCTAAGACATATGTTGGGCTGTCACAGTATTCTTGTGCACTAAACCAAGCTATTGTTGCCGAAAATTTAGAACATTCCCATGTAGACGCGTAATTTTCTTTGTATATCCGTAATTTGAATCTCATTTTGTTGATCGTTAATGATTTACTCTAATCTTTCTCGATCAGATTTGATCAACAACGAAACAAAGGAAACACTGTTAATTTTCGAACGTTGCACCAAGCTGCATACGAATTTTGGACACGCACCGACATGAATCATTACTATGCCTACTTAGGTTGTATAAGACAGCAAACATTTCCATATTCAGTGGTAAGAGTCATATTAGATTTAAAATCTGTAAGTACACCAATGTGTCTAAATCTTGGCTTCAGTACCTAACAACTCACTTTATTACTGTATGTAATCATGTACTACATAATGCATATCTCGTTTAGTCCCGTTAATAGTGATCCTAGTGATAATGCAACGCGAAAGTTTAAAATCATATAATTCAATTGTTTTCTTCATTTATTGTTTCAATTACAAATCTCAACATTATATAAGTAACTAGTAGGTAAAGTAAACTAACTCTCAAAGGTTCAAACCTTCATTCAGTCTTGCAATGTAACATTATTTCTTGGTTACAGAACCAAAAGTATAACTTGCCGTCGATAAGCGATATTTTACTTTGGCTACCTGATATCAAATATTCAGTGTCGAACATAATTTTTACACCAGTACTGTCACAGCGCATAAAATTTCGCGCCCTGATAAGGGATCGGGCAGGCTCGCGGAAACTGTCGCCCCACAGCGCAGGTCGCGCAGCGCGAGGGCACGAACAATGCGCGTGCGCCGGGTATGTGCGCTGACGCCGTATTGTTTTCAATTGTTGCACGCATGCTTTGTTCTAGGCCTGGATGAAAGGAACGTTGTAACAGGAAGTTGCTTTCAAAAATGGGTTTAACTAGGTATTTTTTATTATACTTAATAAAGAACGAATTTTAATTCAGAAAAATATTTAAAGCGTTTATTCGATTGTATAACCGCAGATAGCACATCAAGATGGTTGCTATTTGCGTGAGGTTCAGGTTTATATCCATGAGTTAAGGCTATTTGAATATGTGTTGAAAAACACAACTAAAGTAAACCTGAACTGGAAAAATCTCAGGAATAAACAGAGTAAATTATAATCCTATGTGTCTAGTTTTCAATAAGAAAATAAGACTCTTCAATCCTATAACAAATGCATCTATTTAGATATTAAATAGGATAGAAAGTTAATTACAATAATGACGTCATAATTCAATGAGTTCGACAGAAAAAGAACAGCACTAAAAGTACAGCATTATGAATGACATACAATATATAATTAAAGGAGCAATAAAATTATGTAACAAAAGTGAAGTAACATAAAAACGGCATTCATTAATGTAATGTGTTACAGCAAGTGTGAACGACCTTCGCAACGAGTTATTTAAAGTGAAAAACAGTTGCAGAATGCAATTGCAGCAATTCAACACAAGGTTCAACAACTTGCTAGTAGATGTTTGAAAAAATCGTGTTTTCCCCCTAATTTCATCAATATGCAACACAGTGATCATTGTAGGCAATGTACAAATTGGCGAATGTGTAACAAAGTCATAATTTTTTATGGCAAAAGTGTTAATATGTTGTACCTAGATGGATAAAAACTGCTTTAGAAAACATATGCTTGATGTTGATGTGAAATATTCGTGCAAATATTAATTTTATAACCCCAACAAATCCTCTAAAATATATTAGGACAAATTTCTTTAATTACTCAATCACATGAAAATATTTTGAGTGCACCTATAGAGAACTTTCCCTATTTTCCTATTAGCTCTTTAGCAAAGGAACAAATTATTTAGGAAAAGCATTGACAAACATTTTTGCCAATAAGTGCCGTCACAAATATTAAAAATCTTTCCTTCAGGGAACTTTATGATATCCAACTACCGAACGCACCAATCTAAAAGAGGAAAGCATCAGATAGATAGGCACCATACATGACGCCGTCGATTGTTGTATTGGATATCGATAATGACGAATGATTGCATGCAATTTGCTTGCAATTTGAGCGTACAAGAAAATCCTATACACCAGAGTTGAGCTAGCACGACCTTTACCGTTTAGCGTCGGTGGTGGGCGGTATCAAGCTTAAATACGTCTTTATCTAAGAGACATCAGTAATCGTCGTGTAATAAGCAAAAGAGAATAGACGTTCCCAAGTACGAACACGTAATAGTTCAGCGGAGGTTATATTTTGCCCACGCGCACGAAATCTAAGCCTCGGATCAGGCGCTGGTATTTGCACTCACGCCCACGCGGTAACTAGACTATGAATAATGCCAACTCTCGTGGAATTTAATGCCAAGCTTGATCCGTACAATTAACTTAATTCCTACGGAAAATGGACGACCGATTGCAACCAACTAGTTCAGCAGTATTGCAATTTGTCGGCTGACCAATAATTTACAGAAATTACAAAAACTAATAGGTACCTAATTGCTCGAATTTGTGACGAAAGTTTATATCGTTTTTAGATTCTACATCCGACATCTTTTGTGTAATAATGACGAAAAATGTTTAGTTGCGTCGATTTACATTACCAAAAAAAAAAAATATTTATTAGGTGAAAAATATAACAATGAGTTGGAGAAAAAACTACGGACGTGTCTAGTGGCTACCCAAGTACTTAATTGTTTATTTGTAAAATGCCAATATAAAAATTGAGAACTGATGATGATTATTGTATTGAGAAAGAAAGTAGTGGCGCAGTGACCACTATTTAAGTTGACCGCAGTGTAGGTAATCCGCATTTATTTTGCTTTTTCAGGTATATAACGGTTCCATATTAAAATATGCTACCTACAGTGTCATCAAATACTCCGCCATTCAAGTTGACTATCACCAAAGAGAATATCTTGTGGGTAAAGCATTAAATTGGCAACTATAGTTTAACAGTTCCGCTGTGCAGTAGCTAATATCTGATGTAAAAATCATGCAATAACCACCGGATTGGCATAGGTGCTATAATGGGCCGATATTACAATAAAATTGTTCGTTCTTCCGTTGTAGTCAACTACTTAATTGACTTACATAATTTTTATGCAATAATTGGTCTGCAAATTTAGGAACTAGCTGTTGCAAACGAGTTCTTGCTTGACTTGTAAATAATTGGATTTTTTGATTTAAAATACAGAATAATATTTTAAATAAATTTATAAGTATTTATATTTAAGAAAGTATTAATATTCACTATTAAGACTTTCTGAACTATAAATAGAATTAATATTTAATAAAAGCACTATCTTTAAAAATATAGGAAAAATTACAAGATCGTACCCATAATGACAGGCCCGCTATTCGAATGGTCAGAGACACTGGCCATGAAACCTAGGAACGCGGGTTCGAATTCCGCTAGGGACAAATGTTTCGAGTGATGGACGGACATGGACATTTGTACTCGAGTCATGGATGTTTATAAACGTATTTAAATATGTCTAACCGTTCGCCTAGTTATCCATAGCACAAACTTATAGCTTAGTTTGGAACTAGGGTGTTACTACTGGTGTGCCAGTCTGGAGAATTTATTTATTTATTATTTATTTACTTACCATTTGTGCCCATGTATTAGTTTTCTTTTTTGGACGCAAATTAATATAATTAAGTAATATATATACTTTTAACAATACATAACCTTTTAATCTCTGAAGTATACATTTATGTCTCTATTTTTGCTCCCACTTCAAGCTCGCTACAAAATTAGAAAAGTCAGCCAGATTCCATAAGCTATCGATGTCTGCTGTTTTTCTATCACTCTGTCTCGTTTAATCGCTGTAATAAATAAACAAGTTGGATATAGAGTGTCTATTCATGGACGTTCAACGAAGTTGTCTATGGGATGGAGGAGGGGGGTTGGGATCGCAGGACAGGTAGCATTCTTTTGTGAGACCGCCGTAGGGTCTGCACCTGTAGCGAACTAAACAAATATACCACGTGGTACTTAATTTTCTTGGCGATATCTCAACTTGAATCTTAAGCCACAAATTGTATGTAAAAATCGGGATAATTCCGATTAGATTGAAAAAAAAATTAAGTAAGAACTTAACTATAATCAGAAAATCCATAGCGAGGTGGTTATTTACAGTTTTCGATGCCCGTCGTTTTATGTGAATGATTTTTGCGGTTCTTGATAACTCAAGAGACAAACCAAAAATCAGATCTTTGAAACCCATAATACTACCAATTTTAAATCAACTTATCTAGGTAGCACCTTAAGAAAGAGTTTTATTTTTTTGGCTTTGATAAAATGTTTTTTACCTTTCATGATAAAAAATCTAGCAAGTTTTTGTCTAACGATGCTTTATGAACAACATGAAGCTATTATGCTTCATATATGAATGTTGTTTTGTTATCCCACTACTACACAAATAAGCATTGGATAAACCCATAACGGTATGTAAATAAATTATTGTGGAGAGAACAAGGAAGATATGATTTCTATAGCACGTAAAGAAATTCCACGCACCTACAACGATAATGAGTTATTGCCTTAACCTTTCTTTTTTAAAACACACGCCTCATTTCTTTCTCCAGTAGTTTTGTAAAAAAAATAGTTTAAAACAAGATGGCAGCCCGTAGTGGCCACTCTGTAATTACATAGAGCAGATAAAAACTATTCCACGAGACACTCGCAGCCACGCCAGACGAGCTTCGTGTCCATTGCCCTAACAAAAAACTAAACGCATTTGTATTTTTGTAGTTCTTACGAGCTGTAATTGTAGACGGAATTAGCATTTAACTAAATAAGTAGAAGAAATGAAGCCATTTCTTTGGCTACGACTCAGTACGGTGATGTTTTAAAGGAGCATAGACTAAATGGATTTTAGAAGAGCGTTTTAAAAATTACAAAATTACTTTTGTAAATGTAACTTTTTTAGAAAATAAAAATTAATTATTTTAGTGTTTAATGGACAATACATAATATTGATTTTCAATTTCACAAGATGAATCAAAAGCTGAGGTCAAATACCTATCTGCATACAAGTTGCCCACAACAAATCTTTACATGAGTCAACTATTAGTTCCACAGCAGTCCATAGCGAATGCAAAACAAGGAAAATTACTTATATTTTAGTCATTTACACAGTTTGTAACTTCCTACCTTGTGATTTTGGACAAACGATTGTCAGTAAATTTTTTTTTTTATTTATAACACCGTGACATAGGAATCGTAACGTGGAAGCATGGAGCCAAGCCATAATGACCTGTAATTTAATCGAATTATCCGTCACGATATACAGGCATCTCCAATCTCGAGACATCGGGTAGATTCGAGTAGCGACATAAAAACATCGACTTTTTTGTTCTAATCAAAACCCCGGTCCAGGTATAAAAATGTTTTCAAACAGGCCCTGTTTCTAGGGAAAAGTTCTGCGTGAATAACTTACTAATACAATAATAGGTGTCTTCAATTTTGTATAGCCCTACCTGAGGAATAGTAATAAGCATTGTTTTTTACTTTGTTCGGTTTCTGTCAGTGTTCGGAGTTGTGTGAAAATATTTGTGGCAACGTCGAAGAATACGTAACGAGTTTTGCTGAAATCGTTAATTAGTTAAATAATTAGTTATGTAAGACAATATTTTCAAATGTTACTTCAAAACAAAAGACTACAAGCATTGCAAATACAATTCATATAATTTTTGTAGTTCTAATTCACTTTTCGTTAGGGCATCAATCAAAGGACTTAATTTCCAACATACGAAATTTCAAAAAAAATTATAAAAACTAAAAAATAAAAAATTAATAACCATGTAAGTATATTTTTTGTTTGTTTCTTTAGAAAAAGGTAAGTAATATAACTTCAACACATGTAAAGTTATAAAATAACTAATAATATTCACCAGTGCATATCCATTTCGTTAATATGATACACAGGAAAATAATTTTGCCATTTCAAATATATGCATTGTGATGATATCGCTGTGATAGTAAGGCGTGAGAAATAATTCCGTGACATGGAATTCCTTTGGGTCCGCTGCCACCAACCAACTTGACTTTAGCAACTACAATATTTTATTCAGATGTAGGTCACCAGTTCACCAAATGCCAGCATCGGGCAGGGTATGTACAATATGCATAAGCAGACAAGCTACAAGGTCCGGTGACAAATATTTTATACATATTTTAGATATTTCAACATATGTTAAAGTTTAATAGTTTTTGTGGAATATATTTGTATTTTAGGTATGTAGGTATTTTTGGTAGGTAGGCTGTCTGGTCATGTGCTCAATGATCATCTTCATTTATTCGAATTTCCATATTACTAGTTCTCGTGGATTCAATGAACCTATCAATCAGAATCAGCGTGTCTTGTAATGTTGTTTGATATTACATATTTATTTTTAATATTTATATATATATAGCGCTAGGGAAATGGCGTAAAAGTTTAGTTTATTTATATCTAACCAAAATAATAAGTAAAATCCTATTTGTTTTAACTAATTTACAGTCACTTTTTTATGCTTCAAGCGTATTGTTTATATAACCATTTTACCCTTTAGTAAACAAAACAAAGCATAATGCTCATCATACAATATTTTGTCGGATGTGATAGCATCTCATGGCCGTACAAAATTATTCACCGCTATCCACCCGCAATAAGGCTAATTGTCTATTGTAAAAACCATCTCGTTTTCTCAAATCATACAAAAGTATTTTCAACAAAAAATGTTTGCATAAAGTACTATAGGGCTCACAACACATATTTTATTAAGAACTTATTGGAGGATCTAGGTAATGTCACCATATCTATAGAATCTATACAAATAATGTATGTCCTGTTTATATTTATTCTGATTACCGCTAGCACCCATAGGCGGGACACCCGAGGTCATACTTGTTATCTATACACATGTGTGTACCTAATGGTCTGGTAAATAAAAAATAATTGGTCGGCGAACAGCGGGTGATGGGTGAATTAGGCAACTATTGTCATGCATTTTTTATACGCCTCAGTTTTTCGATTTATGGGTTTAGACGAGAAATCTGGCATCGAAGCTAACAAATCCAATAGTTTCGCTAGTTGATGCTAGTAAAATTCACATAATTTCGCGATTAAATCTTTACTCGATCGGTTCATGATGAAGTACAGAGGTAGATCAGTAGATAAAGATCGCGTAACACGCGCGGGGCGTTGCTTAAAATTCGGCTTTTTCCGAAAAAAAAACATATGGAATGGTGTTACTACCTGCAGTGATAACTTTCAGATAAATAGAAATATGTATCCATGATTCAAGTCTGATTCTATTAAGTAAGTATACAAGGTCAGATGTCATTGGCTTCGATAAAAAATATCACGAATCACTTTTTTGGGACATTTATTTCTAAAAGGGGACTAAGAAAAAGCAGTCCTACGAAGAAGTTTATTCGCAATATTCAAGGCAGCCCTAATGAACGCTATGGGAGTGAACAGGAACCGTTGTACTTCCAAATATTGCCTACAAACTGCTAAAGTAATTGGCCTTGAGAACGCGGCGAAACCTCGCGCCGAACTGTGTTACTGTGGTATTGTAGGAAACGCTACAATGATGGGCTTTTGTTCACATTTGCTCAACGCATTACCTATTGTTGTGGCTTCTTTTTACTTGGCAGATTAGAATCACTTTACCACGGTTATGATGTAGGCGATTACTAAATATGCGGCTAGAATATTGGCTTGAAACACCGCCAATATTTACTGTACTCATATAAATAATAGCTTGTTTTTTCGAAGCCTCATGAGCTCCCAATTTTATAGTCAAATGATGGATCTCATAATCGAATGGAGAATGGTGTTGGAGTCAAATAACAATTTGGCGTACATTTTTAATTTGTACAATTTATATTAATAATACTTTACAATAAGGTGGTAAATGAAACATTTTTATTTTATAGACAAAAGATTTTTGATTAAACATATTTTTTTTTTTATATAAGTACCTATTACAATCCGAACTTCTTTGATTGAATATTGAAAGAGCATTGCATATGGGTGTAATAACCACGTGCCTGGCAAATAAAAAAATTATAACAAATATTTTTACAAAACTCTTGATAAAAAAAAGTATAATACCTAATTACGGATCAGTGAAATCAACTTATTAATTTGATTGCACCCCACAACAGTCGTGGGCTCCTTAAACTTACTTCTATGGGGAAACTCGGCTCAATTAAATTGCCTTTAATGTTGTTTTATCGTCTAATCTAAATGTCTTTGAACTAAACTCTATATTCAATTACGCGTAAGTAAGCAAGGCTTGCAAAAAACGAAGAGTTATAATAATGTCACCGAGGTTTCTTCCAAGGCTGATACGATCAGTTCAAAGAATCCTTTGAAATTAATACTTAAATAAATTGCGCACGTCGCGCCATCATCGCCTATTGTCCTGTAAGGCTCAACAAGTCATTAATTTCTCTTCATTTGTTCTAAAGGATGATGTCATGCTTGCCTATGTAGACAGTCACTTTGACGATTATTTCTTTTTAATTAACTATAACACATTTCAACTTTCCGGTTTATGTTGCAATAAAAAACAATGCGAGTTCTAGTACCAAATAGGTACCTACCTTCTCTGAGAGTTCGGTACTAAACTAAAATGTATTATTACATTTATTAAAGTCAATCCGAAATAATTACTATCCTACGAGTTAAAAAATTATATATTATCTATTTATCAAAATATCTTCACCCTCACCTTTCTTAACATATACAAAATGATTTGTTATCTTTTAGCTGAATTCATTCGACCTTCTTAATTGTGCGCTATCGTAAGAGCACCAACAAACTTCATAGAAGAGACCGAAGTGTCTCAAGTTAAATTTAGTTTTCACAACAGAATTACCGACGCGAGTGTTATTATGAGCATACTTTAGAGTATTTTACAGCAAATAAGCGTTACTGATAAACTTTGTATACATAAATACATAGTTACATTATGTTCTCAAGATGGATATAAGCAAAATTTCATTTGTTTAATCTGGAGTTCATACAAATAATTCTGTGGGACCACTTATATTATATTAAATCATCTTACTATCTATGTGGCATTTATAAAAAGGGTTTATTAACGCCATTTAGTTATTATTTTGCATGTCTCGAGACAGGAAAAGGTTAAGAAATACTGGTTAACCTTATTTATGCTTATAAAATATAGGAAAGTAAGAAATCAAATAAAATCTATATTACATGTTACTTAAACACCACACGTAAGTAAGAAAAACAAAGTTCTTTTGCAAGTTAAGAAAAAACGATTAACATTACAGAAGCTAGGTATAATGAACCGAGTAATGTAGTGGTAGTAAAATATACGTTATGTTTAAACATGTAACCGTACACAAGCAGTGCTTGAGTTTGTACAATAAAGTTTGAGTTATACTCGGACAAATGTGAGTCACATGAAGCGGCCACCAGACCACAATAGGCATATATTTGAATAGGCAATTACTTATTACCTATACATACAACATTATACCTACATGAAGTAGTTTAGTCTTACAAAATGCTTGCTCTTATTACATTTGCTGTGAATTTATGAATAATTTTTACCGCAAATGACTACGTTTGTCGATTTTTATCTACGCTGTTAGTCACTAATGAGTCTTGATGAGTTGATGAGAAATTCGTCTTCTTGTACCCTAGATTTCTTATGTTTGCTTCTTCCTTTCGCATTGATGGTGATTTAGCAAAAATACCCACATTAATGCTATATTCCCCAAAACATCTTACATAGAAATACACCAGTATCATCTGTAAATGATAATCATGCTGTTTATTACAGGAGAATCTACAGCAAACAAGCTTTAGGTACGTACTATGTATGTAGGTAGACATAATGTATCTGTCTAGTAAGACTCGACCTGCTGATCTGACTAAAAGTTGATTTGAATAGCTTTAATTTGCTGGGTCTACACGAAATTACTTATCACACAAACGTCTTTACAAGGATGATTAAAACTAAAATCCCAACATAATAATCCTGTACTATGATATAAATTGTGGAGTAGTACCAGCAACAGTATCACTTAAATAACATACTATTTATTCTCAGAAACTGACATTTCATTTCGTCCGAGCAAATCTGTTGAAAAGTAATGTCAAGAGTAATCGTCTCTTCGGATATCAAATGTCACATAACAGCACTCAGTTCAGAATACTGCGAAGTGTCTAGCACAGCAATTATGTGTAGAATGGCATAATTGGACATGGGACATGACGGCTATGCACGTGCGCGTGAGTCAGGCGCGGCGATCCTCGGCCCACTGCGCAGTAACGCACAAATTATGAGCACAGATCGTAACCTAACCATCACAGCGACATTTGAGTGAAAGTCAAGTCACTGTCCTACTCACATCGACTTATTTGGACATTATCATTCGTCTTCATCAACTGGGGCCACCCGCAGAACCGTTCACGGTCATGTGTGCTATAAGCGATGAATCACGTATAGATGTTCACGAACTTTTATCTACTGACATCAGTCTTTAGGTCTTAGTCTTTCCGGTCTATAAGAGCTCTTCACACTGATTCCACTTCAGTACAAAAGATTAATAAGAAATATTAAGTACTATAGGAAATAAATACTCTGTGTGATTTATGAAAGTGACATTTGGTAAGATGCTTATAGCATTTGTTGAGCTGATGAAAGAGTAACCCGACTTAATATTTTTATTTTGGCTTGCTACGAATACTATGTCTTCTTAACCATTAATGCACATCCTACTTAAGGCACGAACGTTTATATCAAGTCAGTTTATGATCGATCTTTGAAAGCATTTCAATTGCTTATGGTAAACTTCAACACATGTTCCCATCTCCAGTCCCTCTTTATAAAACTGAAGTGTTTATACGACTCAAGTGTGTGAACACTTCCAGACATCCATCTACAGGGCAGCCGTTTTAAATCGATCGCTTACCTTAAATTTCTGACCGAATATAAATTAATCTTCGTAAAAATGCAGTTTTATATTCATTGTTGCTATTATGGCGTACAGTTAAAAAGCAGTTTCATTCGCACAAAGCACTGTTAGTTCCTCCGCAACAACAAGGTTAACAAGTCAGCGTCTATGTTTACGAGTGAGGGTTATATCCTCCGGGTTTTATGTCAAGAGATCGGGCGTCAGGCGTAAATGGTGAGAGCATCCGTCGCGGGCTGGGTCAGCGAGCCTGTGGCTATAACAGGTCTTATGGATTCAATGCTCCCATTTTTCTCGCACTTAACCTAGATCGTATCTGTACAAATCGTCGCTGACATCTAAATTAAAACAAAATGTCCATGGTTCTAGTTGCGGTTCCGTTTAGTGCGCAATTTTTGTTATCTTTACATGACGCTTTACCGAATACAACTGTACAACATTTAAGTATTTGGTAGATATTCTATTACGTTTCTGATATCGGGATATGTAAGAAACAGACAATTTTATCTATAACGTTATGATATTTGTATAATTTAGGCAAAACCGGAAACTGATGTAACGTACTCAAATCACTCTGGATATAATTAACATTCAACTAACTATAACGATAACAATAATTACGTACTAGTACGAAATACGTACTAGTACAGTACGAATTAATGTCTCTATTGCAAATTTTTTTAAATATTTTGTGTAGTAAATATTACATTATTGTGCAGTAAATATACATTATTAATAATAATACATATTAGTAAATATACACATATGTACTTATATCTGTTTGTTTCAGTATTCTCTTCTGTATCTCTAGTTCATATCCCATTTACTTAACAGATTCTTGTTAAATTTATGCTCGATATAATTTAAACAATCCTCGCTATAAAACTAGTCATCTAAATTAGTTCTACTGAAATATTGTATCCTCTTGCCATGCATGTGGGTAGTTGAGTAATGAATGACCCACTTACACAAATGAGGTAGGTTTTTAGATAAGATTAACTTAATTTAAACAAAACTAACGGCCTCCAAATTCGTGTTATCATCCGCTTTTTAAAAATATTTTAAGCATCGGAAACAAAGCCGTTGTTCCTTTTCGGTGTATCTTTTTTGTTCCTTTCATAAATCTGGCATCACTCGAAATTACTCTTCATCCTCAATGGGCAACATATGGAAGCCATTAATCGTGATCCAAGGAAGAAAAAATTTTAAGAGGGCTGGACAAAGACCCCGATCCACTTGCCGCAGACCCCGACATGTGGTCATGTGGTTTGGGAAGCCATCTTTGTTATTTTTTCCATGATGAACGTAAACGGTATTTATAAAATGTTAATTTATTTTCACAATTTTCTTCAAACAAATCTAGAGCAAGCTACAACGGACTCAAATTTCTTGTTACGATTTAAAAATTCAAAACTTTTACGACAGTTGTCGTAAATTATAATAACAAAGGAGCTCATATTTCGTCTGGCAGTTTTTGAAATGACAATATCCTATTGTTCAGAGTCCCAACTTTATAATACAGGGATTAGCAGAATTCTGAAATCAGCCTCCTAAAATATATCTAGTATGTTATAAACTAAACTGCTTTTGCAAACTTTTCCGGGGCAATTTATAATCGTTGCTTAGTAATATACCTAATAAATCATCTTTAGGTCAGATTTTCTGACTCGAGACAAAATTGCGCCTGATCTTGAATAATATAGCTTTTCAATGATTTTAATTATTAAATAGCTTTATTATTCTTTTTATATTAGCCGCAACTATTATACCTTACTATACTATATTTATACAACTACAATTGTAACTATGAGAAAACTAACAACGAAAGTGAACAGAAGATAAAAGAATAAAATGATGAACCGGCGTCAATCCGTGGTCGAAACAACAAATCTATAGGAATGCCCATAGGAATGTCTCGTCATTCTTCCGAGAACCGGTCCCCGAACAACATCCATACAGCACGACCAGTACAATAGGTGTTTCAACTTCTCGAGGCGCCCGGCCCGCTGCTCTCGCATACCTGGCGAGCTGGCTACACTGGGCCACAGGTCAATTACGTCCCCGTGGACTCTATCCGAACACAATAAAGACCACTTTAGCACTCACTCATTAAAAGCGTTTAACTAACCCGCAACACGCTCCCATTGTTTCAGCCGCAGCGTATACGAAGTCTGACTTTTTTAACGATATGTTTATTGCGGCCCGAGGTAAACAGTACGTGACGTGACAAAAGGCAAGGTACAAAATTTTTGACAAAAAATAAATATTGGAACAGATTACTTCAACAAACTGGTGCGTGGCTGGATATCATGTCGTTTCGCCGGTGGAGCGGCACGCATTTACCGGCGGTTAACTCCAAGCGACCTATGTTGCGCAACGTCGGCGACCAATCATGCAGAAATGCAAACGTTTGCCAAAACAAAACCGAGTTGCCGATACGCTGACTCGTCGTAATCGAACTTCATGAATATTGTATTGAGCGAACGTGAAGAATTTTGTCACGAAAGACGTTTACGAAAAAATGTTCCGGTCAGTTTTGTGTTGCGACAGGAGTGTGCGTATGATAATTGGGAGTCGTTAAGTGTTATGGAGTATGTTGTATGTACACGGCTGGAGTTAATTATAATTAGTGTAGTAATGCAGTGTGTTGGTGTGGCAGGCAAGGTCGGCCGCTTCCTACGAGCGCTGCCGGCGCTGTGGGCTGCAGGTGCGTGATGCAGGTGAATGTAACATCTAATGCCGCTGCGTTACATAGAACCTCGTCCTTGGCTAGCAGTTCAATGTGAACGTAACAACATCTTTGCAAACAAAAATTCTTAATAGTTTTATACTTTCTTAATTTAGTCTCGTAACATGCGTTTAATTTATTACAATTTCTGAGCGGGATTATTATTATTATTAGTTCTTTTAAATAATTGACGAGGGTAAATTTAACCCAAAGAAATGTAAACTGAAATATAAGTTATGTCTTGCTGGTGGCAGAATAAGGAGCAAGAAGTTACTAAATATGAATGTCCATAATTTTTAATTAGCCATTAAGTTTCACATAATCAATTGTTAGGTACTACAAGAACAAGCAACTACGGATGGCATGATCATTAAAATACTTAATATTTTGAAATGTTGTACAGAAAATGATTAATTAAGTGACACAAATATTAGTTGCTTAATGCGCATTATGTTTTTACTATTGCTGTTTTTAATGGCAATAGGTACGAATGTCAAGAGGAAATAAACAAACTTCAACTTGAAACGCGTAGACGTATTAAGTAATATTCAAGGTTAATGTGAAGTTTTCGGAAGGACTGTTCAACGTTTTGGTTAACATTGAAAGTCAATTAACTGTTATTTGGTATACATATCAGCCATGATTGGACTTGTTTGATGTTTTTCGGTTTAACTAACAGATCGCAATGCAAATCGCAAACAGTTGAAAACAACATGGTAATAGGTACTTTATTTGCTGAATTTTACACGATCGAAAATACCACTAGTCGGTAGGTATGCCAGAAAATGTAGCCCATGAGGGGGCGTTGAGAGCTTAGCCTTTTCGGATGCCTATTTCTACGCGCTTAATTTGGACATATCTACCTACTAACTTAGATTTGAAGGCAACTGTGACGACCTGCCAAAGCTGTGATATCAGGGTTATGAAATTCTAACTCATGAATCTAGTTTGACCACTAGCTAATGTCTATTCTGCTGCGATAGTACATCGTCGCGAAAGTAGTTCTTGCTCTGCCAAGATCGTGCATTCCATAACCAACGATCATTAGCGCAAAAACAAGATGCAGGTTACAAAACGGACTAAGCCGTTTGTTGTGAAGTAAATGTAAGGGGTTACTTGCACTCCAGCACCTCACGTACGATGTACTTGCTTAGGCAGGTTTCTCATCTGTCAACGTTTCAGCGAACGTTACATTTGTGTCTCAATACGAGACTACTTTGTAGGTAAATTAGCATTTGATTTGAAATAGCTTCTATCTTCAACATCAATTTAGTTTATTAGATTTGAAAAGTTTATCCAAATTACACAAATATCGTATTAGTGAAATTTCTTCAAAAGATAAATCACAAAACACCTAACGTGCATTTGTTATTAAGTGGTTCATCATACTTATTCTATATTATGGCTGCGGTAACTTATTCCGATGTTGATGATGATGCCAGACAGACAGTAGACTTCTGTTACCTATAACGACTTCTGTTACCTACTACCTATAACGTATTTATTTCAATACTTTGTTTGCCTTCAGTGCACATATCCAGCTTAAAGCAGTTCACACCAGCGACATTTACTCGATTGGCCGCCTTAATCAAATAAAGACTCACTTTTTAAATTAAATTACTTGAAGCAATAAACCAACCTTTACTATGTAATTTTCAATGTATTTCCTTCTTATTGTAACAACAATTTTATTTAGGTATCCAATTGTATTGACATTCATCAACAGTATCTTTTAATCTAGCAAACCTGTCATTTGTAATGCAACTTTTCAAACATGTTTGAACAGAACTGGTCCTTTGGTGTCACTGGTACTCCAGTGCAAATTCCACTGACAATATTCCAATGTTTCTTTGTTTTCGCATAACTGTACACAATATTTTTGACCGTTTTGTGAAAGATTTCTTTAATATTCATGTATCAATAGAATGATGCAAGTCCAATAGCCGCTATTACTCAAGCATGAATAAACATAAACAGACGGATCGGCCAATGAAAAGCCGCGGAAAACGCGCGAAAACAATCGTCTGTCGTAGAGAAGAGACTAACCTGCCCTGTAGCTTTCTTGTAGCGGAGCGTTGCTTCCCGCACGAGGTCCCTGACCAGCAGGTCGCCGGCGCCGCACGGCACCAGCACGCGCACCGACCCGAAGCACACAGTCACCTTCATGTCAGCACTGCACTATGAATCACCAACCACGCCTGCTCTCACCACGCGCCACAGTATCCTCCAGCTAACATATTAGTTTGTCGACAAACTAATACGAGCACTACACTATCTGATGCACATGGCAAAGGTAACTCTGCGTCGAAGCCGCTCACGAACCACCGGTAAAACAAAAAGGACAAAACCACTGGATCGTCCGTGTGTTTTCATATCGCAGACGGAGCGTCCAGACGCACCACAGGATTCGCTACTCTGCTCTATTGTAAAATTCACACACTGTATTCACAAATCGTATAACATCGAGCACATTACGATAAGATTACGCGAAATACGGGCGCTTGGCGCGCGCTCTCAACGACAGCAACGGTCGTGGCAAGGAACATGAATAAGAATTTGAAGTTGTTTGTAGCGGCGGTGCGGGGGGCGCGGGCGGCGCGGGCACGACCGGTTCCCGCGGCAGCCAATGGGCGGCGGCGTCGCGCCGGGCAGCTGTGCGCCTGTGGTGGTGCCCGCGTGCCGCGTCATACCTGCCTCGGCTCGGTTTGTATTTCACTCGCATACCAACTATTCCACGTTATTTTGAATGAAACTGCCCCTGATTACTGGCTAACTGAGTCATGAGTTGCAAGAACTTATGATCGCACCACCACCGCGGTACGGGCCTTTCGAAACGAATCTAAGTTACAACTTTTTACGTTGTGTGTGTTGGAATTCGCTGTTGCACGCTGAGCACACATCTGTATAGTAATCATACTAGATATAGCAAACTAATAATTTATTGCTGATGTCATCCAATGAGCAACATAAGGAAGGAACTATAGTTATTGGGTTCCTAAAGCCGTATTAAGCATTGTTGTGCTTGATCAATATTACCATGCCAACGCCTGGATGTTTATAACCAGTTTAACTACAACAAATAAGTATAGATAGACTAAAGATCATTCCTACGACGTCACTTTGTATATTCCACTATATTCACCAATACTTTGCGGTCTTTTCATTACTTGTGTGGTTATTTTGGGTTTTGAATGTAATCTAGTAATTGATTCAGAACTAAATCTTTTCCATTGAATTACAATTGAAAACATCAACCACCATTTCAAATTAAGATAGATTATAAGGATAATTTTAAGGCAATAAATATTTCAACTAATTGAGGAATGTAAACTTTACTTTTCTCTCCGATAGGTAGGTTACCTATCTACTTAATTATTATTTTATTATCTACATTCCTTGTAATTAAGTACACATTATACTGGTCTTGTTGCCAGTCTTATCGCTAAATACTACTTAGTTCTTACCTTATTTTAAAAAATGCATAATTTGTTTTGACATTCCGATTCTTCCGTTGAATTTAGATTTAATTCGAAATTATAGACCACCTCAATTATCATAATAATAAATAAATAACGAAGAAATTAACCACTACCAGAAAAATAGCAAGTTTATTGCATAATAAGAAATGGACCAAGTATGTACCTAGTCTGAAACAAAAAGATTTAAATTTTGGATTTGAAATTTATATTTCGTATAAACCTTTTAAGTGGTTGTAAGTATGTACTATTAGATTTAATATAACGTTACTATTGTATTATTATGTTGGTACATACCTAACAAATAAAATCAATTCTTAAACGCCTGGCCACGTGGTGTTATTCAACACTGGCGGTTTTATGACATCCGCGGTGTCAAGTACATAGGTACTCGGATTCAAGGCGAAGGGCATTAGTATGCGGAAGAGGAGCCAACCGTTCTTCGTACCTGACCCGCAAACTTATGTGGTGTGACTTGACTTACCATATGAGGCGCTAAGTGTTTCGCTTTAATTCCCATAGGCATAGACCATAGGATCTCAAACTGATTTCGTCTACCGTTTGCAACCAATTGTTTCCTAGCTTGGTCCCGTGGTTAGCAAGGAACAATATTAAATATAAATACAGTTTCACAATTTCCATCTGTCTGTCCAGGGTTTGACTTCAGATACTCTAATTACTTTATTACTTTAAAGCTGTTGAAAAATTTAAAAAGGACATAAAATTTTGATTATTTTTAATTTTGGAAAACAACCTTTTCTCATTTTAAGGAGTTATGATGTCTCTAAACTATGGTCCTGTGTTGGTCTGGGACATATAAAGAGTTTGCCAACTGTGTTTCTTGCCTAGCAAGTCGTAAAAGGCAACTAATGGTATATGGGGCTTTGGGTATGTGATTCTGTAGGCGACGAGGTAGCCACTTGTCACTACTTTTTCACAATTTTCCATCTAATCCAGCCCAGTTTTGTTTTTGGCTGTATTTGGGTAAAGGGTAACTATTATAAAACTTACCAATTTATATAAATTCTCCTCTGCCTTAAAAAAATTGCTAATTGATAGCTCCCTTGGGACTTTATCTCTCGCTTTGAGAAAGACCATCATAAGCTCATAGCGCTAAGAATTGCAAAAGAAGTTCCGTATCTTTAGTAGAAATTTGTAGTCTCATATCAATTAAAATTAAAATTGATCGTAGGAAATATTTGCGACGTCATATAAGTTAAAAACTTAAGTGCGAAAGTTAATTACATAGAAAATACACCTACCCAATTATACTCTCAAATTTGAATATCAGTTTTGTTCACATACCTACTATATAAGTATATTAAAATTTTTTTAACGAGGAGATTCGACTCCTTTCTCTAATATGAATAAGTAGTAATAAGGAACAAAGAGTCGTCAATTAGACTGACATCGCGGACAATATACGATTTCTAGAAATTCTACTAATATTATAAACGCGAAAGTTTATGAGGATGTACGGATGTGTTACTCTTTCTCGCAAAAACTACAGAATGGATTTTAATGGAACTTTACAATAATATAGCATAAACACCTGAATAACATACAGGCTATGTTTTATCGCTGAACCACGCTAGCAAAGCCGCGGGCAAAAGCTAGTTTAATAAAAGGTAAGCATCTAAAATAAAAACACCAACACCGGTCATGTAAACCACTTTTAATTGGTAGTAATTAATATTGCTTAATTGAATTGAAATAAATAAAATACACAATACATTTTCTACTCAAGGCGCAATTCAAGATCCTAAAAAAATAATTGTACAATACATGTTTGCTATTACGTTGTAAGTATTCGGTATACTGTCTGTTCACATTAACGCTAGCTGTCGAAGAATTCCTTTTATATTAATCGTTATTAGTCTGTGTTTTATCAAATACTCTTTTTATTTAATGTCTTTAGAAACGACATTCTATAGAACAGTACTTAGATGATTTTCTTTACGTTTAACAATGTTATTATGTGCTAAAATTCGACTTAAACAATTTTTGATAATAGATATTATTTATTGATCCATACATTGAATATCTTAATAAAATGTTTAAACTCTGTATTGAGTACATTAAGACAGTTGACAAATTCTTGTTTAAATACCTACTTGACTACAAGATTTACACTAATCATCAGAGCTATTTTGTCAATTTCAAATATTCTTGAGTCAATTTCAATCGTGAAACTATTTTAATAAAAAATCGAATATTAAAGCACGTTCAAAAACCAAATATTGTTGACTACAAGCGTATACATAAAATAGTTTGGCACTATATGTAAATACATTAACAAGAAAAACATTCGAGTCGAAATATAGGGCATAGAAATAGCAAACAAGAGGATTCCTTCAAAAAATAACGTCTCTTCACAGCTTGATACACCTATGTATTAGTTAAAGTGGAATAGCACTTTAGATGATAACAATATTTACAAGGTTAACAATTTACTAGTCCTCAGAGCCCGCCTCGCTCCCGCTATGTACAAACGACTACGTCGAACTTTGTCATGTTACTTGTTCCTTCTACTCAACGGATACAACATTACGTCATTATTAACCTGATTAACTGATGTCTCCTATGTCATTGAGCGCATAATTTAAGTCAACAAAAGTTCAAAAGTCAAACTACCGACAACAAATACATAAAAACGAATATAAGTGCAACGAACAGTAAAAAAATAACTATCTGTAATAATAAATCAGTGTTCCACGACCAGCAATCTCTCAAAAGAGTGTATAAGCTCCCACCGCAGCTACATTAAGTACATGTTTAGACAAGTTAATGCTGCATATAGATGAAAATATACAAAGGCTACACGTGCCTAAAACAGAATAATCATAGTTTAATTCCAACCGAGTATATCTTAATCCTAAAAACAACATTCATTACATGAAATTGACACGAAACTTATGTTTAAGTTAAATAATAGAAATTAACGCGTGTTTATACCAAGAATATTTTATAACAAATATTCAGTAATGGTGGTTATGTGGTGGTTGTACTATCGTGTTTCATGATTATGAACTACAGGTATTGCGATTGGTAGGTATTGTTCATCACAGTTTTGAACATCGACTGGTCAGTTTATAATTCGTTCGTGCAAACTTATTGTTAGTCAAACAAGGGACAACGTCAATAATAATTCGTAAATGGCACCGACTCTTGGACCGACATACATATATAGATACATTCCAAGAAATCACTTCAATTGACACATCTAAGAGCAGTGACTAGAATCCTAGAATTAAAACATAATGGCGGCTTCGTTAAACTGATAGTAATGAGGTCATCGAAGTAAGGAGCAAAATTTGACATTGGTTCTAAAATATTCTGATATGTGGGAAAGGCGGCGAAAAAAGATATCTCCTTGAGTTTAGAATGCAGCTATCTATGCATTATACTCATCAATAAGTTTCTAGACTATATAGTTCTCCAGTCTATGGTAACAATATACTTTACACTAAGATAAATTGAAATGCAAGAGTTATACTTACATCGTAACCACGTAGATTACCGATTTCTAATTCGCCTCGGATGTTAAACTAATACAAATTTGAAGGCAAATCGTTTAACAGCACAGGCAGGGACCAGCCCTTATGCTAAACACTGAATTTCTACAGAGATTGGTCACTCGAATGCAAATTCCTTATACCATTATCACAAGACAAACCACAAATAATTCTAATTCAGAGCACCTTATAATTGTAGAGATCATCGCATACTCCCTAGATGATGCACAAGCCATCACATGGCACCTTCAGCTGTACATGAATATCATACACTTTAACTACATAGGTATTAGGTACATATTGACACAATTTACATTGTAAATCATTAATTAAACAGGCACATCAGCAATGTTGATCAGCGATGATGACGAACAGTTCGAATATCAAGGTTAGAAATGCGCTCGTCTCGAATTTAGAATTAATTAATTCAACGCAACACAGACCGTCGCGAGATATTGACATCGTTTTGAGTATTCGTTACATTCTTTGATTAGAGAGCCAAGTAATTTCTCACTCAATTTACCAATCACACTCGTTAAAGATCTCTGCCACGCCCATCACTTGAGATTTCTCTTCTATCACAATATTCGTAAACTATAACCGAAAGGCAATACGCGAGAATAGTTCGGAGAAGAACTTAAGAGCGTGAGAAAGTTTCCACCGTTCAAAGTCGTAATCACATCTGCGTATCACATAGTATCACTACACGTCACTCTCTCCGTCGGTGACGTGCGCGGACTGTCCGAAGTTCCTCGTAATGGATTCGCTGACCGTGCGAATGTTCGCAAGGTACCTGTGCGCAGGCTCGTCCGAGTCGTAGATGGCGCTGAGCGACTCGAGGGAGACCAGCGCCTCCGAGTCAAGCAGCCGGGAGGAGGCGCGGGACGACACGTCGTCGTCGCGGTCGAAGTAGCACGAGTTCACGTCGCTGAGCGCGGCCTCCGCGTCCGTCAGCCCGGCCTCGTTCAGCATGGAGACGTTCTCCAGCGCCGGGTCGTCGGTGGTGTACCCGGTGCTCTCCGGCTGCCCCCCCTCGCCGTCGCCCTCGCCCTCGGAGCAAGATGAGCTCCATTCGGATTGACTTTCCCCGTAGAGACCCAATTCTCTATGATTCGAAGCGGTTACCTAAAAACGTATTACGTATGTTAGAAATTAAGGCATAACTATGAAAACAACCGTTCAAAGCATTGTTGGCTTACCCGGGTTAGTCTCTCCTGGATTTCTTTTTCGTGTTTATCTTTTGAAGTAGCTGCATCGACTTTTCGCTCGCATGGTGGACTACAAAGTAAATATTTTATCTTTAATCAGCTGATAATAATAGAGCGCATTTGATATAGCTTCAGACCAATTAAACAATGAATTTGTACAGGATTAGGGATAAGAATTAATCAAGTCGCAGTTGTTAAAAAACGAACAACACCTTGTCAACAATGGCAACAGATTAGCTCTCTGTCACAAGTTTTTCACAATTTTCAGCTAACCCTACCTCAATTGTATTATTTGGATTAACGTGTTTTATATTTGGATTAATAGCAGTTATACTTTGTATTTACCTATAATTAAAAACACTAAGACGAACTGTGGGTTAAGAACATCTACGATCACAGATCTTATGCTCTGCTTACTGTTTTGCAAATAGCAGACGTGATTCTGTGTTTGTTTGTAAAGATAAAAAAGTAAGAACTGAGTTTAAGACATCTAAGGTCATATATTTGACACAAGTTGCCAGTCGGTCACCTCGCGTTGTGTTCCCGCCCGTGCGTGGGCGAGGGCAGCTCGACGACGACGTCGGTGGGCAGCACGCCCGGGAACTCGGCGGACGGGCGCGGCTCGTGCGCGCGGCCGGGGCTGGCGTCGCGCGCCAGCTGCGCGATGGCGGCCAGCCCCACCGCGTGCAGCGGGCTGCTGTTGTTGTTGTTGCAGTTGCGCAGCGGCTCCAGCGACGGGTTCTGACCCCTTTAAAGACAGTAATATGTCTTAAACTGCATTGTGCTAGTTCAGGCTCAAAATATGTAATATAATTAAATACCTACTTATAAGACACCTAAATACACATATATGTAGATTAGTATGTATTTCACATACTTAAGAGTGTTAAGCACTAACTACAATTTAATAACGAACGATAGATTAAGAGATTGTGTAAATAATATTATTGTACAATGACTACTAAAATAAAGAATTAGAATTAGAATTTGAATTTGTGAGGTGAGCGAGTCAAACTACCACCTACGAGTAATCCTGCGAGTTATATAGTTTTCCTCTCTATTTCTCCTCGGCTTTTTCGGTACCAAGGATCGTAATACCTTTTCGTGCACCAGCTATCTACATTCTCTACTAGTTTAGAAATTGGTAACACTTACCTAAGTTCCAGTTTCAATTCCTTCCGCTCCACCTTCTGTGGAATACTCTTAATAAGATTCTTATCGTCGAGCAGCCTTTGGATTTCTCTCTCGAATGGCGGCACGCACGCCACGTCTGTCGGACTCCGTTTGGTGAATACCTCCCTGCTGTCATGGTTCAAATGCTTCAGGTTGTTCGGCCGGCTACTCGAAGATGAAAACGAGTTGGTACGATGCGCCAACCTGCTCGACACGTCTTTCTTATCTGTCTGACAGCACCCGTCTCTTTTTGCCGAAGCTTGGAGCATATTTATGATGCTCCTCTGCAATTTTTCCTCCTCCTTCTGAAAGTTCAGACTACCATCCATAAACTTGTCTTCAAGTGAAGGCTTCTTGTTCAACTTGTGTTTCGCGTATATTTCGTTGATGTGGTTCGGAGTCGGCTTGGTCGCTCGCACAGGAGGATAGTCGTAAGACGGGTTGATCCGCTGAGGCCGGGCTGGTGGCAACCACTGCGCTGGCCGGGGAGGGGATGGAGACGCATCCGTGGTTCTTGAATAGCTCTCATCCGATGAGCTTAGGCTAGGAGACCGAGTTAGAGAGCTGAGCTCGTCAGCGGATGAGTGGACGCGTGGACTGCGCGCGAGAGGCAGGCTTTCGCTGGACCGAGGTCTCGGCAACCTGGCGGGAGGTCTCCTTTTGTGCGCCGCAGGCGGCCGCGGTTCCTGCGGCCGGGGCCAGGGCGGCACCAGCGCCCGGGGCGGCGGCCATCTCGGGTTACTCGTGATTCCGTGCGGAGGGGGAGGCGGCGGTGTCTCGTCGCAATCTTTATTTCTCCTGCCTTTGCTGCCTTTGTGATTATTGCCATTGGTTTGGTGGCCGTTTGACGGCAGAAGGGGCTCGTTCTCACCGGCGACAGACGTTTCTCTGACTGGTGGTAGTCGGGAAGGTTGGGCTGCGGCTCGTCTGGCTGAATTCTGCAACATTGCAAGAGGCGTCGCTACTCCGCCGTACGCTGAAGGTGGATTTGGCGCTGGCCCGTTAGACGGATTTGGTCCAGTGCCGTTGGACGGCGCTCTGTCAGTCAAGAAGTACGTCGTCATCTCGCCCTTGCCCTTCACTTTGACCTTCCCCCTGCACACAAACATATAAGGCATGTCTTTGAGCACTTGGTACACCTCCTCAGTCACTTGGGTGTGGTTGGGGAGACCGGTAGAGTCCATACGAGATGCAACGTTTACGGTGTTTCCCCAGATGTCGTACTGAGGCTTTCTCGCACCTATCACCCCGGCGACTACTGGACCGACATTGATACCTGTAAAATAAACATTCGTGCTTATGAAATCTATCATCTCATCTTAGGATCAATCTATAGTATAGGTTTACATGGTTGTTTGGTAATGTCAATATCTTACGTAAAACGAAACGCAACAGTAGTTTCCCATATCGAATAAAACTATACAAAAAAAATTAATAGTTGATAACTTGTAGCAATTTTTTTACGTTAGAGCGTTTATTTGACACCTTGGAATATTATCTGAATATTAATTGAGTTTTTATTTAGTTTTCTAACTAACTAAACTTCACGCCACTTCCCTAGCGGGGCAGGCAGAAAGAACCGAACGCCATATGGCACGATCCTTACACACCTCACTCGCCTCTTCAACATTCATAATCCTTTTCATACAAGCTCTACGATTTTTATGACTCCTAACATCACCTTCTTTTAATACACGACCAATCTGGTCGTGGTAGGTGAGCCTGGGCCTTCCGCGGCTCCTACATCCTTCCACATTCGCATTGTATATCTGTTTAGTCAATCTTTCGTCATCAATTATTTCCACATGTCCGAACCACCGGAGCATGCCTCTTCTTACCTTGACTCCGACGCTGTCCTTCAGACCAACTCTCTTTCTTACATCATCATTCCGAACGCAGTCTGTGAGCGATACACCGCAGATTTTCCGCAGCGCACGCATCTCGACCGCGTTTATTCTACTTTCATGCTCTTTCTGCCATACCCAACTCTCGCTTCCATATGTTAGCGTAGGAATCAGCACCGCATTGTGTATGGCGAGCTGGGCCTTCTGGCTTAAGATTTTGCTGCCTAAAAGTTTTTCTAACGCTCCATTCACCCTATTCCCTGCATTCACTCTTCTTTCTATATCAGCGGAGTACCTTCCATCTCTACTAAATGCAGATCCTAGATATACAATTTCATTCACCTGTTCCAGCACTACATCGTCAACCGTTATCCTTGTATCCGTTCTGGTTTCATCTCTTTCAAACTTTACTTTACTTTAGTTTTCTACACAGCTGTTATGATACTATGCACACGGCACTCAAGACGTACGGTGGAGTAATCAGGGCATTTATTGTAAAATACGCTAATTATGCAGGCGCTACGAGATAAAACGTGAGAATACTAACCGACTCTCAACATAAAGTTGTTGTAGGAGTTATCATTGATGTCCTTGAGCTTGTCGCGCATGGCGAACACGAACTCGACGAGCGTGGCCATGTGCTTGCGCGAGCTGCCCTCGTCCGTCATCTTCTTGTCGGGGATCAGCCCGACGGCCGCCATGTACGTGGAGCCTACTGTCTTGATTTTGTCTATGGCGCTGAATCGGTCCTCACCGAGAAGCTAGAATGCAAAAAAGTAGATTGTTTACGTAACGCAATACAAAGGCAATAGTCATGTATTATACTATTTAATGCTCATGAAAATAGGAAACAATTTCTGGTCTTAAATCACCGTTAATATTAAAATAATTTAATATTGGCCTCGCATTAGTTTCTACCGACGAGAAGTGTCTGGCAGTAAATTATTTATTTTGAACAATATTTTTAGCACCTGGTACCCGCAAATCGGTTATCATTGCCGACGGTAGCAAGCATACACTCATATTATTAACATACAATGTATTAATATTAGAATCCACACATTTTATATGTGAGAAAATAAATAAGACTTGGGGGCCTTAGGATCTTAGGCCATTAACATTATGTTCATTTATTCGACATCCTTCTCAATAAAATGGCACAATATCCACTAACCTCATCGAAGTCTGCTATGATTTCATTCAGCAGCCGCAGACACTCCATGCCCTGGTTGTTCCCGTCCAGCTCCATGTAGAACTCGTGGTAGTTGGTGATGGAGGCGAAGACCACGCCCACGCGCTGGTACGACTGGTGGTACAGGTCCTGGCAACGCCTCTGGCGTGAGCGGCGCGGGCAAGCGTGCGGGCAAGCAGGGCGGTGACGGGGCGTTATGGAAAGTATAGACTGCTCAACCTCGCGGCGATATGCCAAGTATTGATTGGCATAAGTAACTTTTTGCGTAGGTATTATTAAAGTAAAAAAGTAATCAACTGAGGAAAAATAGGAATCATCAATGACTTTTCCAGAGATTTGTAATTGGTTTATTTTCTCGTTTAATGGTTGAGCAGCCTTGGTTTGATCTACTACATCAATGGCTCGCGTGATATAAATGGTGAAAGACTCTCGAGGTTATGATATTTACATTAAATTTATTAAATACAAAATATTTAACATTAATCCCTGATGACCTACAAGTAATTGGTGAGAGGTACATGCCGGCAGTGACCATACTTGCATGTAAAAAAATAGGGCAATATATTTTTTTTAATGTACATTGTCGTTTTTATACGTAAATTAAATGGAAACGTGGTGCGAACTATTTTACAAAGTAATTGTTTTTATGTTGTAGAGTAATTTGTTGTTCGATCAATTTTACGGTCGAATCTTTTTTTACTACCAATATTTGTTGTTTTTATAGATTATAAATACATTACTCATTACGTTTAACAATAAAATATAAACTACGAGGTGATTTATGATTTCCTTCTCGCAACTAATTTTTATGATCGTTGATACATATACTTATATTAACACTATTTTCTACGACGCTATAAATTCGTTTGGGTGTTAAAACCGACTGTTATTTTCAACTCTTGTTTAAAGCCCGATACTTAAAGCGCACTAAAATGATGATAAAGCATTAATAAATATGATTTGGTGATTTCTTAGATTAAATTGATTTAATCTAAGGGTGATTTCGTGACTAAATGACAAATGGATGCAATCATAATGACGTCCAATAAATGACATGACATTATTTGTAAGAGGCTATGAAGCAGTGTTATATGATCATGATAGTGTTATTAATGCATTTGATAAAATTGTCCTGATATGTCATGCGCATTGCGATTTTTGCTTTTTTTCTTTAATACTAAGCACACCAATGAAAGCTTTCGCAATATGAAGCGTAACGCGGCTAAGGTTGATTTTTCAAATATTAAGTAGGCTCTAACCATAGTAAGACTACGCCAATATAGTATTTATAAATCGTTAAATAACGGTTCATCAGCAGACGTTTAGCAGGCTTTTTTCAAAGCGCTTATTAATTTGATAAAACATCTAGGACAGAGTATATGTGTTTCTGATACAAAATCATTAACTTTTAAGAATTTTAAGCAATAACAGACACACATACATAACATACACAGATGAAAAACGCATAATACAACAATAAGGTATTTGTATTTTACAAATACATATTTATGAATACATTTAGCAAATGGAAGGATGTGATCTCTGCCTACCTCCATGAGAAAAAGGCGTGACATTATGTATGTATGTATGTATGTACGAATACATTTCATAGTTAAGAGGAATAAAGCGTATAGTTAGATAGCCCACCTGATAATGAAAAATCAGCCTCGAGTCGTGTTATAATGTATTTCATTTCACACATTTGATCAATAAACTCTCTCAGAGATGTAGACACCTCCAGTGATAGTTACCATGTTGGTTCTGAACTGATTGTCGAGGAAGTGTGTGGCGACGTGAGCCGGGAGCAGATTGAACAAGATCCTTCTGTTCGACGCCTGAAATAGAATTCATGTATGGTAAGATACCATGTTTATTGTTTGAAAATATTTAATAAGTACTGCGCTGAACTTTTTATCATTAGGATACACTAAATAGGCAAGTAGAGTAGGTGTTATGTTGGCATAAAAAGAAATGCCCATTGTGTATTGTTTCGTTTAATGCTTTATTAATTAGTATTAATTGCTTAATTAATGGGTATAGTTACCCCAGCGACTATAATATTTGCCGGAGAAAGAATTTTCTGATGCAGAAGCCCACATAACCAACTCGCTGCCGAGAGGTGGATGCGTAAAACCATTTTTCCTAGTAATAAAGGAGCTAATCTCCTCCAGGATCTGGACCATTCCAATAGACGAACGTAGTCGGTGGTTAAGGGAGCTTGTCGCTCTGTGGACTCTGCCTACCTTCAAGGACAACAGGCATGATTGGTATACATATAACGTAGTCGCTGACGTGACATACCTGCAGCGCGTCCATGTCGCGCTTCTCGTCGCGCGCCTGCGCCTGCCACAGGAAGTCGAGGCGCGCCGTCCACTCGGTCTGGCGCGCGTGCAGCAGCACGGCCAGCGCCAGCGCCAGCGTCCACGCCGACGCGATGTACGCCGACCCCACCAGACCAGCTCTGCGGGACACGTGCATAAAATGACTCAGTGATATTAATACGTGATAGTATTACGTTGTAACATGAGGTGTGCACCTATAAATGTACATTCGCTTTAATATCTAGATAATATATTTTTGTTGTAATTGATGTAATTAATAAAACGTTACCTTTATACTCTGGAAATTATAGCTGATTAGATTCTAGTTTGTTGTATTGTTTTTGTCTTATATTAGTATTTGATATGTTATTTCAAAACATGATTAATAGTAATCTCTTCACACAAATATAACAGCCTCTACTCGTAACTCGTTATAGATAGCAGTAGTCAAAATTAAAGTTGGAAGCCACATTGTTGATGGCTCAGAATATCTCTTTATAAGGACGAGGAACCTAAAAACCAATAGCTGTTACTACTGCAATAAACTGCCTATAATGATAATAGATTTACTGGTTTTAAATAGTGAGAACGGTTCTACTACATATAAGCAATATACTCACTGCGTTATCATATCGTAGCAGTCGAAGAGATCCTTATGGTACGCCATAATCACAGCCATGTACCCTGCTGTTATAATGGCCAGGAGGATGCCCTTCACCAATATAGGCAGCCGCAGGAACACAGCTACCGTGAGCATGGTTAGACAACAACCCAGCGTGATGTACAGGGGCACTGGGCAAGCTCTATGGTCGTTGCTGCTCCATAAGGCCGCGGCGACGTCGGCGCTCATACGGCGGATCTCTTCCATCGTCGTCACGTTCGCAGTCAGGTTCTTGCACACGTTTATCTCTTCGCATGTAACCTGAAGATGAATTACAAGTTAAGGTTGTTTGTTGACATTTGCAATAACAATATGTACAGGCATTTGTAATTAACGCTTTAAATGTTGATTCTATCAAAATGATTTACATTAATTTAATTAGAGGCGTTAGCTAACTGAATAATAGCTAATAAAGCTGTCCATTTAGAAATTCTTGAATATACATCTCTTACACAGTTTAATTTCACGTGTTTAACAGCGTTACTAATTTTTTTAAACTCCATTATTGGGATTACAAAAAATATTGCTTACGTATTTTATCTTTTGTTCAGCAAACCAAAAACGATGAAGATACAACGCGTTAAAGTACCGCGTGACGTCACCAGGTCCATAAAATTTTACCATCCAAGTGACGTAAAGCGCCCCATTTCAAATTTTTAAAGCATCGATCTTTGTCGATTGAGACGATTCTAGAGCGTAAACAAGCAAAACACCCCTCAGACAACCACGCTTGTGACGTGACACACTCACCACATTAGCCTGTCCGACCGCGTACCCCAACACGATAGTGAACGTTGTAATGGCGTTCCGAAGTGCAAACGGGCGCGACACGTCGCACGGCACGAGGCGCAACCGCGCAGCTAACGTAAGCGCAAGTACGGCGGCGGACCACGCGAACGCGGTGACAAACAGCAGCAGCACAATGGTGGTGCGCGGCAAGATGGCGGCCTGCAGCGCGCCCGCCGCCACCAGCGCGCCCAGCGCCGCACCCAGGGACCCCGCCCAGCCGCCGTCGGTAGACGCGCGGTACTGGAATAGAAGATACATGGTTTATTATTTGAGAAAGATTTTTTCTATTTGTAAGAAACAAAATCTGCCTATTTAGTATAGCAATTACTATCAACATTCTTAGGCTGCGATTCCAACAAAAATGGTCAAGGATGTGTAACTAGGAATGTGTTTGTTAAGAACCAATAGAATTTAAATTTATTTAAATTTACAGCTTATAGGCCCAAACAGTTTACCCTCCACGATTTTGAAACATTCTTTCTATCTTAGATCACAAAATAATTGGGATGTATAATTTTCCAAAAGGAATGCTAGATTAGTCTACAGGCGCTCGAAAATCATGGGGTGAGAAGTACGACCAAAACAAGACCTAATGCCATGTAAGGTCCTTTTGAAATCAGCCTCACTGTGTCGTAATCTAATAAAAACTACGTACTAATGAAAAGGTGTTTGCAATTCGTCATCCAAAGTTCCAGTGTTACCTGCGCCTCTTTAGCGCTGTCCTTGAAGCAGAGCGTCAGCAGATGCACGTGGGTTGCCTTCTCGCGGTGCACGGAGCGCGCGTCGATCGCCTGCGCCAGGTACTTGTTCACGCGGTTCGTGGGCTGGTGGTACACAGACGAGTGACGCTTTTTCAGAGGCCGCTTGAACTTCTCCGTTACCTTATTCTGTAAACATTCACGACGACATTCAAGACAACCGACTTGACGATTACGAATCAAGAAAGCGTTGTCACTGAAAATGAGGACATTCAAAAGTCGGACACAGAAGGACTGTTACGGGGATAAATTTTAAAACAACATTGAAAATAAGTTGGGGCACCAACAGGGGTGGGGCGGGGTCACATGAGGTCACCGCATGCCGACGCCATGCTCCAAACAAATAGTTCGAACTGACCTTAGAATCAAAAAGTTCCGGTCTCCGAAGCAGCATCACATTAGTAGAAGTAATAAATAATAGAATACAAATTGAAACAAATGTTTGAGACTGTACAAGAAATTTAAATTTACGAAGGTCTATGTTCATTAATGGATCATCAGTATTGGAATTTACAAATTTACAGGTTACAGCAAAGATATTTTAGTATGTACTTTACTTTCTTTATAGGAAACAATAATGTACAAGTTAAGATAGTCTTACAGCTAATACGTTATTTTATGCTTGATCATTTCTTAGATAGTACTGTTAATTGGAAGGTGAAATGTGAGATAGATATATGAGATAGAGAAATAGTCAAGTATAAAATATAGTAAACATCAGTGTAATATTAGAAGTTATCGGCGGGTCCATGCAAGTTATTGAGCGCAGGAGTCATGCCATGCGTGCACGAGGTGGCTAAGTTGGGGCAGCGAGTGAAACACAGTTCAGTGCGTTCGGCTTTATTCTCAAACAAAATCAAACAATCTCAGTAACAGTTTGACAATTTCGAAATAATAAGTATTCCCAATGACAAAATAGTGGCTGTGAATGGTTTTGAGTGCTCGCGTTTTTACTAACCACAGTTTTGTTCACCTGATTTACGAGTAGTAGTTACTAGTGAATACTATCGAACGTTCCCCGCGTTTAGGTGTGACCACAGACAACTTGAGGTAAATTGCGTACCTAAGATAGCGTTGGGGTATTTTGAGTGTGTTGTCTGGTATGGTGGAAAACAATAA